>JBBDHG010000245.1:132500-315000 GCA_037951165.1 Lophius americanus
AAGCGGATTCTGATCCCTGTCACTCAGGAGTTCTATCTCTCCCCTCTGAAGGTTAACATTGAATGACATTGACGTGCGTTTGTGTCTCAGGTCAGTGGAGCCGCTGTGCGTGAACAACATCGATGTCAGGCGAGGAACTCTGTGGTCACATGACTATGTGCAGCGGTGTGGCGTCTCCTGAAGACCTGCAGAGAAGCGGACCCACGTGACGCCGGTTTGACATTTCTGTCTCATCGACGTCAAGATTCTCATTTACGGCCATTTTTATTCTGTCGTACGTTGAGCCAATGTGAATAAATGAATTTAGTCTAATGTGACCGATTCCAAGAAACAGCATTTTAAAAATCATCACTTTTAAGAAAATAACACTTGAATCACAAACAAATATAAAATATTTATTTAGAGGTTCCCTTTAACCATTTATGTAAATATGATAATTCGGAAAGAACAATAGTGCTATGTATATATATATATAATTAAAGGAATGGAATCAGACCCAGATAAACCTTCAATTTTGCCTTTTTTTAATATATATTTATACTAATACCCATATATATATATATATATATATAAATATATATATATATAAAAGAAAAGACTTTCATCTGGACTATTAACCATAAAACTAGATGTAAATTATAAGTTAATACAACGTTAAGGTCAATGTTTTGGTAAATCGTTTTTTTGAGTGCGTCTGACGGGCGTCAGCAGATTTTAACCGCGTCTATAATCCGGTTTTAGGCGATGGGGAGTTGATTTTTCGCCGACATGTACTAAATGTTGCTGAATTCTGTTAAATGTTTGAATCTGATGAATAAAATAAAAACTGATTGAGGACTTTTGCTGTTCTCTGTTTGTGTTTGGAGGTTTGATACGTGAGTTTGTTGATGAAAGGAGCAAATATAATCTTAAATCTTAAAACTGAGTGTTCGTGACGCATAAAGAATAAACCAACGCTGACGGACAAAGATGTAAAGTCATCAGAGGAAACATTTTAGAGCTTTACGAGCTCTTCTTCATCTTTCTCCATTTCTAAACACAATAATAGACAGAAAACTCCGATTACAGTATAAAGGTGTTTATTAAAGTAGTTACAAAATAAAAGCATCAGACGCCCAATATATCACCAGAGAAGAGGAAAGAAGACGTCCTCTGGCGGAACCATGTTTGAGGATCCGAACAACAGGCTCACATTTGGACCGGAACCACTTTATGATCCAGATAATTGAACTAAACTTACATCCAGAAGGTTGTGGAGAATAAGAAGGAGGATATTTTACATGATAAGGATTAAGAATTGAATTTGACGAGAACCTCTTTCCAGGTCATGTATGTTATTTTATTTCCAAAAATCATCAGGATCACAACAATGAATATACACCTATCAGCCAAAACATTATAACCACTGACAGGTGAAGTCAGAATGGCGTTGATTACCTGGTTCCCTGTCAGTGGGGGGGATATATAAGGTAGGATGAGAAGATTTTCTCCGGAAGTTGATGTTGGAAGCAAGAAAAATGGACAAACTTAAGGGTCAGAGTGGCAAAAGCCATAGATTGGGTCAGAACATCTTGCAGGTTGTGTTGGGTGTCCCAGGTCTGCAGTGGTTAGAACCTACCAAAGTGGTCCAAGGGAGGAGAACTGATGAACCAGATGCGTGATTTTCATCAGTGTGTGTCGGGAGTGAAGGCCAGCCCGTGTTTTCGGATCCAACAGACGAGGTTCTGTAGCAGAAAACTTATGAAAAAGTTCCTGCTGGTTCTGATGGAACACATTGTGACACGTCAGAGTTGTAGACCATGGAGTAAAGACTATTTATACTTAAAATGTAGAAGCATCTAGTGGTGAAGTTCCAGATCCAACCCCCCCCCCCCCCCCCACCCCCCATCCCCCCCACCCTCCAGAAATCTAGCGACATGAAAGCTTTACAGAATAAATAACAAAAGAGGATTTTCTAAATATATCTATGTAAAGGGACCCAATCACATGACAGGATGCTGATGACATCGTTCCCATGCTCCAAGTCCACCGAAGGTTCTGAGAGAGGGAGGGGTGAGCTGAGGTGGTATACAGGCTGCAATTGGGAACTTCACCACTAGATGGCACTACATCTCTCACACCGCGGCCTCGAGTGGGGAAGAGGAAGAGTATACGTGCTCAGGGATGAAGACTGAGGTGATGGCAGTGACAGAGAGCGAGGAGGGGGCGGTCTCAACACACGTGACATGTGACACACTCGTATTTCAGGAGTGCAGAGGCTCTCGCCTCCTCGGAGAATCTTCTCTCACAGTTTGGGCGTGTCGGTGGGAGCCAGCGGCGCTCTGCCTCGCTGGTATCGAGGCGGTCGCTTCCATTCACCATCACCTCCTGCGGGGTCAACACTCCAGTTAGGAATGATCGCACTGTCACATGACTGTCCACACACACACACACACACACACACAGCAAGAAGGTTCTGGGTTCAAATCCACCTGTCGGTTTGCATGTTCAGTCCATGTTTGTTCGTTTCTCTAAATAAAGCGTGAGTGGATCTTTGTCTCCATGTGATTAGACCCCGCCTCTCACCGAGTGTCAGCTGGGATAAGCTCCAGCCCCTCCTGCGACCTTGTAAAGGATAAGTGTTTACAGAAAAAGCATGATCCATTTTTTCCAAAGGTGTCCCTATGGACCCTCTCGAGACCTTAGATCGGGGACGTCCAAACATTTGAGCAACATGCTATTAAGCCCCCCCCACCCCACCATCCTAAAAGCAGCCTGTGGCCAATCAGAGGTGGGGGGGTTACGTTTCACAGTGGAGTAGAGAGGTCAGGGTCAGGGTTCGGGTTGCAGTGCAGCTGTGCATCAGTAGGTCATCTCAGAGAGAGAGAGAGAGAGAGAGAGAGAGTGACACACACACACACACACTCAGGACAGAGAGAGAGAGAGAGAGAGAGAGAGAGAGAGGGTGAAATACATACACACACTCAGGACAGAGAGAGAGAGAGAGTGAGAGAGAGACTCAGTTTAGAACCAAAGTCCTGATGGAAATGATCTGCCCAGATAAACATTCATTCATAATTATACAAACTCAACATGTGGATCTGAACCAAGAACCTACTTCCTGTGAGGCGACAGCGCTAGCCGCTACAATGCTAACCATAAAAACCTTTATTTATGACTTATTTTCTTATAATCGTAAAATGTGTGTTAAACTATATACTTTGGATAAATTACAACAATTTCTTCTCTGTAGAAAAGAAAAAAACCAGAACCAGAACCAATGATTGGACCGGTTGAACTTTGTAAAATGAGCTTTGGATCTTCTCACAGGATGAACATCAACAAACGACATTTAGATAAACGTTGAGGTTCACGTTATACGGATCGTAGTTTTTAAACAAACAAATGAGCCGTATCCGTGGTAACGACTGATCTTCATCAGTTCTTCATGCATCAAATTCATCCAGCCGTCTAAGGAGTTAAAACTTCTGCTCTGGTTGACTATTAAACGTAGCCGTAACCATTTTTAGATAAAAAACACTTTTTGTATTTTTACGGACTTTTTTTCCTCTCTTTAATAATAATTAATAATTTTAATTATTAACTTTAATAATCCAGATTTGCATCAATTCTGTAAATGTTTTGTGTTTTGGAGGTAAATTCTGTCCCTCTGATCTTAGATCCTTTAATCAGTCAATAATCCAGTAAGTATTCATTTAATTCTCAAAAACAATTTTCACTATTTCATTTCAACGATTTTTTTTTTTAAATCACAAAAACATAAAAAAATCATGCCTTCAATGTTGACCAACAGAAAAATTCTTGCTGTCTTAAATTCTAAAATAAAAAACAAGTTAATATTTGATCAGGGCCGAAAAGCATAACTATTAAAAGTGTAAAATAATATTTAATAAATGGCATTTTATGTCCTCCGACATGGTAAAATGTAACTATTCTAGTTCAAATAAAAGGGAATCTAATATTGGATAAAACATTTTTATAGTTTTTTAAATTTTACTTTTTGTAAAAACATTTTTATAATTATTTTTTAATTTTATGTTTTGTCAAAACATTTTTACAATTTTTTTTTAATTTTATTTTTTGTAAAAACGTTTTTAAATTTTTATTTTTATTTTATTTTTTGTAAAAACATTTTTATCATTTTTTTAATTTTATTTTTTTGTAAAAAAAAAATTTATAATTTATTTAAATTTAATTTTTTGTAATTTTACCCTTTAATGTCCTGCTCAGTTGTTTGGTTGAGTTTATTTTGAATATCTACTCTTATTTTAAAAAAATGTGACTGAACCTGTTTTATAATGAGATCTAGCGTCAGAACAAAAATGCTAAACAGTAAGGGTCCGAGGACGGCGCCCTGGGGGACACCAGAGTAAGTAGGATTTATTTTTTTATATAAAAAAGCATGTGAGGACTTACTAAACAGAATTATGTAACTTCATACAACCAAAAATAAATTGTAACATAGGTGAAAAAGTTTTCTGCCAAGAAATATGATTTAAAATCATCTGAAATAATAAAGTTTTTTCTTTAACTGTGTAAAAACCAGCGTGTCCAGACTATTAGTCATTTTAGATAAAACATGCAGGGATATGTTACATGACACAAACAGGTTTAAAAACAGGCGGGGAACAGTTTGACCTTTAAGAGTCGATGCTCAGGTAAACAGATTTTGATTCGTTTGTCACGTTCAGGACTGACGTCGATCAAAGACGTAAATTCATTGAAAATGGAAAAACATTTTTTAATATATTATGTTTGATGGCCGTTTGAAGAAGCGGACGTTTAAGTGAAGCCCCTCAAAAGCCCGGTTAGTAAGAATTGTGCCCCACATGCCGCCCACGCCGCCCGCCGCCCAGGTGAGATACTTACATGTGGCTTAAGTGGTGACCCCGTGTGTTAGCTCCAGAGCCCCGCCCCTCTACCTCAAATAATCCCTCTCACTGCCATAATCCATCAAGGAGCCCGCCACATCAGCAAAGTCCTCCAGAACCAGGCTGTCGGAGTCCTCACCAGAGGGCAGCTCCGGGTCGCACGCCCACGGGTGCTGATGGCGGTCCTGCGGGGGGGGCTGGGGTTCGTCCATGCTGGAGTGTCTTGGTCCCTGCGGGTAAGGCTGGAGGGGGAGGGACTCCGCTGGGTCGGACATCTGGTAGGCCGGTGCCGGGTCCTCCTCCTCCTGCCTTTCGGTTTCTGGCTCCTTGGCGATTCCGGCGTCGCTGCCGCTGCCCCCTTCGCTGCCCTGCGAGGGGGGGGCCAGCACGTGGTAGAGACTGGGCAGGCGGATGTCCAGCAGCATGCCGCTCTTGATGTAGAGCTTGTTGTTGAGGTTGTAGAGCTTCTCGGCGATGTCGTAGCCTAGCATGACGGAGAAGACGCGGGCGATGTAGCGCTCCTTGGATATTAGCATGTATAGGCGCCGCCGCCGCCAGGAGATGAAGCGGGAGTCTTCTTCCGCCGTCAGGGTCACCTGGAGGAAGCAAGCAGCCAACTTTACTCCAAAGTGGTTCCTAGAAGATTAACACCAGTCAGCCATAACATTATAACCACTGGCAGGTAAATCAGAATAACGTCCATTACCTCGTTACCATGGCACCTCTCAATAACTGGGATGTATTTGTTGATCAAGCATAAGAGTCAAAAGGGCCTGTGTTGTTTGACAGAGGAGCTACTGTGGGAAAAGATGCTGAAAAATGTCATGCTTGTTCTAATAGGACGTTTGCAGAACAGACAGCTGATCGCAGAGCTGTGTTTGGCAGAAAAGGGGGGGTACCTACACAATATCAGGCACGTGGTTTTAATGTTATGGCTGATGGATGAACATGAATAGACTTTTTAAGAAGTTCTTTTTTTTTTGAAGGACAAAATACCAAAAAATAAATAAAAATGAATGCAAAGTCCTCTATTGGTCCAGACCGTACATATGCTCAGTTTTAGCAGAACCATCAGCCACCACCACCACCAGTGATTGGACTTCATTCCATTAAAAATTCCCTGAAGGACTAAAAGCTTATTGACAGATGGTTACTTCAGCACATAAGATAAAAAAAAAAAAATCTTCTTCAAAGGTTTCTGATTCCAGATCCTTCAACTTAACTGGATTCAAAGGACAGGAAGTGGATCAGCATCTTTTCATTTTTCGAGATGCCTTACCTGGAACTTTCCTTCCTCGTTCGGTCGGAGGGACTCCCACTCAGGAGAGTCCAGGAACTGGTGGCGGTGGATGTAATGCAGGAACTGTCCTTCCAGAGACACGTTCATCCTGGAAGAGAAGGAGACGGCTGGAGGTCAGGATGGCTGTGAGGAAGACATTTCTCAGGTGGATTTATGATCCAGCGCCAGGATCCCATCCTTCATCCGGCGCCAGGACTTTCCTCCCTCAGAGGTGAGCTCTTCCTCACAGCGCTCTGGGAATGAAACCCTCGCTGGATTACCTCAAAAGTCTCTAGTTTGTCCTCATTTTAAGGTGAGGTGGCTCATGTGTCGCAACAGACGGTCCGCTTCCTGTCATCCTCCCGCCGCGCTGGAACCCTCGTTTAGAGTTTCTTTCTTCATAATTTCATAGTTAGATTTACGGAATTACGGAAAAGTTGATTATTTTGGGGGGAATTCTGTATTTTCAACCTCCGATCCTATAATTTGTCAGTAATTCACTTTATAATCCAGATTTTTCCAGACGTCGGAGAAAAAGAACGACGCCTTTAATGTTTTTTTTACTTTCATTCCGACAACAAAAATTGTTTTTGTAGTTTTTTTATCACATGTTGTCATTCTCCGTAGCAACATACAACATGAAAATACATCCTTTAGAACATCCAGTTCTTAATTACCTCTGCCGAAGATGTTATGTTTCCACTCTTCTACGTTTGTCTGTTTGTTTGTTTGTTTGTTTGTTTGTTTGTTTGAGTAAGAAAAACTCCTGGATGGATTTGCATGAAATCTAACCCAGATGTAGTTTTGGCAAATAACATTTTATACAAAATCTAAATACAATAAAATAAAACAAGCCGCTCAGAGTAGTAACAACAGAAAGTGTCAATTGCTCATTGGGCTAGACGGAGACGCTGAAGTGGAAGACGCAGACACAAGCGGCTGCAGAAGTTTGAGGGGTTGAAATCCTGAAAATAAAGTAATATTTGATCTTGTGATCAGGACTGATGTTGGTAAAAAGCATTAAGCCGGTAAAAGTGTAATATAATATTTTACTATATAATATTTGATGGTAGTTTGAGGACAGTTTTACGCCCCCAGAGAACAGGTGAGCCTAATGACGCGACGCAGGAGGGAACTACGCAACATTATTTTAGTCAGCCATCACAGTGGCAACGCTTTAATCAAGTACAAGGACACCATTTCCCAGAAGGCCGTGTTCAGACGGACGGCAGACTGGTGAGTCACAGATAAAAATACTCTGTTTACAACGTCTCCAGGACTGAAGGCGCTCCGCTTCGAGGATGTTTGGATGAAGATTCTAAGAGTCTATATTTCCTGTGACAGTAGCTGCTGCCAGCAGGCCGCCGCCGCCGCCTGGATCCATCTCTGCAAAAGTCCGTTAAAATGAGAGATTCTCTACGATCACCAGATATTTGTTAAAAGCTGCAGCTTAAACTCTCCAAGCTGACCGGGGGATTGTAAAGGGGCAGTTTGTCAAATTCAGGGGGATCGCTATGAATGTAAGAGAAATAATATTAATAATTAGATTCACGTTAACGAATAATCAGCTGATAATAAAAATCACTTTATTGTTGTTTGTTTGTGTGTGTCTCTCCCACACACACACCCAAACAAATACACACTCCTATACACACACACACACACACATACAGAAACTCACGTTAACATTGATTCACACACAGACTCCCATACACACACACATACACACATACAGAAACTCACATTAACACTGACTCACACACACACTCCCATACACACACACATACACACACACACATACAGAAACTCACATTAACACTGACACTTACACTCCCATACAAACATACACACACTCACTCAAAAAAATACACACACACATACACACACACACATACACATTAACACACACACACACACATACACACACACACACACACACACACATACAGAAACTCACATTAACACTGACACTTACACTCCCATACAAACATACACACACTCACTCAAAAAAATACACACACACATACACACACACACATACACATTAACACACACACACACACATACACACACACACACACACACACACATACAGAAACTCACATTAACACTGACACTTACACACACACTCCCATACAAACATACGCACACTCACTCACATACAAACATACACACACTCACACACACACACACACACTCCCCACCTCCCAGACAGCAGGAAGGAGAGCTGGTCGATGGGGGTCTTGCCCTCCACTGCGTACGTCTCCCCGGCCTTCAGCTCCACCACCTTGTTCTCGAAGGCGCCCGTGATCTCCTTGAAGACGTGGATGGGGACGCCCAGCGGCAGGTAGACGGCGTGGTAGAGGCCGCTCAGCTCCTCGCCGCGGATGCCCTCCCGACGCAGCCGGAAGAGGAGGTGGCCGACCTGAACCGAGGCGGCCAGCAGCAGCAGCAGGTTCCAGCTGAAGACGTCCAGGCCGCACATGGTGAGCCAGCCCCACAGGGTCAGGCACAGGAAGGCCGGGGTCAGGAAGCCGAAGATGAAGAGGCACCCGTAGGCGCCGCTGCCCCCCATGTAGCCCAGAGAGAGGAAGGTGTTGCCCAGGTGGTAGACGGCGCCCTCGGTGTTGTTGGTCCAGCCATCGCAGAGAGGAGCGAAGAACAAGCTGTCCAGGAGAGTGGCGTTCTCTGCAACCATGTTGGGAGAATCTCTTCTTCTCTGTTGGCTACTTCCGTCCCATCGACAAACACAACCTCCGGTTCTGTGGGAGCCGAGGCCCGGTCCAAAAATAAAATCAGGGTTGGTTCCCGCGGCCCGGCACTGGGAAATTCTTCACCGTGAAGAAGCTGCAGTTGTTCTAGAACCACAGCTGGAACGGGTTTCTTCTTCGCTCATTGTGCGTCCTCTGGCTTCTCCCCTCTGAGTCCTTCCTGTCCCCTCGCTCGCCGTCTACTTCACCCCCCAGAACCCCCCACCCCACCCCACAGGCCTGCACTGTGGAGCCAACAGCTGGAGGAGGGGTGGGCATTGATAGAGCACTAGATGGATAACCATGTTTGGAATTGAAACCCAAGGAGGAAAGAGCAGTGGACAGAAAGCAGGCCCGCTACTTAACATAACAGAACCAGAGAGAGAGGGGGGGGGGGGACTTTCATGACGATCTCAGTGACACATTCATGAAAAAAACAAAAGTTCATGCAGAGCTTGAGGGGAGAAGAGGTTCAGTTCTGAGGAGAACAGATCAGCTGCAGCATATTTAGAGACGCAGGAATAAGAAGAAGGACGGCGCCGGTCAGGTTTCAGCTCTGCACACCCACCGCCTCACGGCCCACTCTCTAAACCCACTCTGTAAACCCACTCTCTAAACCCACTCTATAAACCCACACTCTGTAAACCCACTCTCTAAACCCACTCTCTAAACCCACTCTCTAAACCCACACTCTGTAAACCCACAGGTCCATGGAAGTCAACAGATGTAATCCATTACTTTAAAAACTTCAAAGTTCTCAGAATCTCAAAGCTGAAATATTCAGAGTTAAACACACATGTACCTTTTTTTAATTACAACAAATTAAATTAAGTTAATGAATTGAAGTTTATGAACATCATTCATGGGTTTTAAGGATCTCGGGATTTATGATTTTACGTAAAACCAGCTACACTGTAAACCCAAATACTGGAATTACACTCATACACACGCACACACCTATACACAGTCACATACAGACACACACACACCTATACACAGTCACATACAGACACACACACTCACACACACCTATACACACACAGTCACATACAGACACACACACACCTATACACAGTCACATACAGACACACACACACCTATACACAGTCACATACAGACACACACACACCTATACACAGTCACATACAGACACACACACACCTATACACAGTCACATACAGACACACACACACCTATACACAGTCACATACAGACACACACATTCTCTAAAACCCACCCACACTCACATACCCCCACAAACTTTTTGGTTTTAAAAAAACAATTATAATACATTTTAAATTAAAGATTTCTGAAAAAACGTTTGAGTATTTACAATTTTCTTGGTTAATTCTTTATCACATACATTTTGTATATTCTTAATTTCACTAGTTTTACAGTGTACATAATCTGTAAACAGAGTTTAAATGAATTCAAACTGACTTTTTATAAGCAGAAAGGAAAAGCAGTGATCTCTGATAATCAAGATTTTTAAGTTCGTATGAGTTCTAAATAAACTTTATGGTGAAACAGTGAATGGATTTTGAGTTTCAGTTTTACAGTGTAAAAAGTGTCAGAGTGGATCTAGAAGCCTGGAGGAAAGTCTCTTTTGGAGCGAGACAATAAACAGACCACATAATAAAAAACACATCCTGTCAAAACTGAACATCAAACCCAGAAGTGCAAGTTGAGTTAAATCATAGCGACATTTTACACTGGAAAAAATATGATTTTTGAAAATGAATGAATTTTTTCATCTGGTTTCACAAAAAAAGTTGAAGGTTTATTATTTTTGGTGAGTTTAAATCATATTTAATGGCTAAACTTAAGAGTCAATAAATCACTTTACTGCATGTTTTTGGAGTGTAGGAGGAAGTAGGGGCTCCCAGAGGGGGGCCCACACAAACCTCAACATAGAAAGACCGGAGATGGTTCTGAACCCAGAACTTTCATGAGATCAGATGCAAGACATTGTCTGTTGACTTATATTCATGAAAAATAAAGATTTAAATTTTTGCTGAATTCATGCATAAATACCAAAGACTCGGTTCCCTCCCCAGAGTTCTTGTGGCTGGGAGTCGGTTCTGAACACCACCCAGGAAGGCTGGATGTTCTGGGTTCTGGCTCTACTACTGTTTATGTATGTTGTAGTACCACTACTGTTTGTAAACAGTTTAAGCTGATTTTACAGTACAATGTTCATTTTTATTTATCTGCTCTGTACAACATCTAGAGCACGTCTGTCCTGGGAGACGGACCCCCCTCAGTTTTCCCCTTTGAAGAGGTTTTTTGGGCAGTTGTTCTTGACCCGGACCGAGGGTCTTAGGACAGAATTTAAATCGATTTTGGGCGATACCAATAAAAATTGAGGGAAATCGTGAAGTTCTTACTAGGGAATATTTTTCAGGTCGTTTGTGTAATTTTGTAAAAGTGCATTTGATGCAAATTGTGTATTTTTTTACCTCAGACAGTGTCAGTAATTAACTGTTAAACTGATTTATCCTCATAGTGGAGATGGACCCCAGTAAGGAATATTTGTGATAAGAGTTATTCCATGTTACGCAGGACCGACACACCCACGGAAGAACGAAGATATGCCAGGATTGACTTTGCAGTGCAGGAGCTATTTTTAAACCGAAGTGCATACCAGACACAGCAACTGTGGCGACCCGTCAAAGGGGAGGAGAAAACCCTTTGAGTAAACAGAACCGACTGATCCAGACCCAAAGTAACGACCCGATTCAGTTATTGCATAGGACTTTTATTCAATAGCACTTTAGACAGATTCTCAAATTCTGAAGACTTTAAAATGTACAACACCAAATGATGTCCCTTTCAGGTGAGGTATAAATAGAGAGGGGGGGGGGGGGGGGGGGGGGGGAGAAGGGAATGTCCAGAGTCTTCATCCACGTTCACAGAAACACGCTGCAGGAAGAAAAAACAAAAAAGTTACGTTTAACAAAGAGCACAGAGGGAATAAAGTCAACGTCTGTCAGTCAGTCCGTCCGTCTGCTGATGCATGAAGTCCTGGGAGCTCCGCCCCCTCCTCGCCGCTCTCAGGCCGTAACTGCATCATGTCCTCGTCAAGATTCTGCAGTTCATGCAGAACCGTTAAAAAAATAATCAGTAGTAAAGAGGGAAAGTGAGCTTTTAAAAAAAAAAAACAACTGCAAATGTCAGGTGTTTGTTTTTATTTAAACATGGCGCTCATTTAATTCAATAAGTAATTCAAGTTAGTGATCATGAGTTCTGCTGCTTTATTTATCTTTTCTACTCTAAATATACAGTTAAAACCGCAAAGAATCACATTTACTTTTCAGCGACTCCTCCTCTCTTCATCCACCCCGTTTCATTCTTAAGTTTTACGTCGTTTCATTTGAGTTTTACGTCGTTTCATTTGAGTTTTACGTCGTTTCATTTGAGTTTTTGTAGATCTTAACGTCGGGAAAAGACGCCAGCTTCATTAAAGCATTTATAGACTCCAATCCTTCCCTTGTCCTTTTTTTGAAGTGTCTTAAGTTCTGAACTCTTGTGACGTTACCTTCCACACTTCCTGTCGGTTGTTTGTACGCTGTATAAATATCTTATTTGTACACTGCTCCAAACAAATCCGTCTCAGTTCTACATCATTTCAGCACCAAACCAGCGGGATCGTCCATGAAACTAATTAGTTATGCAAATCGGCCCGTCTGATGTTCTGGTACTCACCACACTCGCAGGATGACGCGGTTAGATCTTGAATCCAAGTGCTCTCATGCAGACTTTATGTGCCTCGATCAGTTCCGTGCAGTGTTCCTCTCCCTTGTCAATGATGCTGCAGGAAAAGAGTGCCGTGAGTGACAGCGACGTTACGTTTCCCACCGCATCAAGAACCGGTTCTTACCAAGCATCCCTGACTTTCTTCGTATCCGGACAAGCGCAGCAGGGCTTCAGCGGCTTCTGCTCGCTGACCTCGGTGGCGGCGGACTCGATGCTGGCAGCAGAAACGGTAGACATCTTCAGGCTGTACGGGAGGGAAAGACAAGAGTTATCCAGTGTGAGCAGCAGACTTTAGGAAGCGTGAATCTCACTGGAGGTTTCAGTAAGAGCCAGCTATAGGAATTATATCTAGTCCCATTGTCTGCCGTGTTCATGCCAAAGCAACACGACGAGACGAGCACAAGGAAGTCGTTTGTTCATATTTCATCTTCAATGACGGTTGTAACAATTCAAGTTTTAAACATTTGTAATTCGGACTTGCTCTTGTAGTTAAGAGTTTGAGTCGGGATTAATTGATTTGAGGCCATCGCCTGCGGGCAAAGTACGTAACTTCCTGTTTTCTTTACAGCCCAACTGAGCTGGAGCCATTTGTATTGTGTATCCGAGTATTAACTCTAATGGTTGATTGTTATTTATTTGGTGATGTGTAAATATTTATTGTGTGTAGCATCACAAACGCTACAAGTTCCTGGTTTTGGAAAGTTTAAAGGGGCGCTCAGAACAAACTTATTTCTTGACAAACTGGTTAACTACAAAAAGATGCATCAATGGATGGATTGTTCAGATCTCTCTATTCAGAAAGAATGCACTGCAAATTTTAAATATTAAAGCATAATGTGCAAAATGCAAGTATTAAAGTAAAAGTATTTGTGCGGTGCAAAAGAGTTGTATTGTAATATGTATATTTAAATTTAAGGGAACTTTCACACCTAATATCTAGGCATAAATGTTCAGTGATGTAATGTTGAGTAGTCTAAGGAATAACAAAAATTACATTACAGTCCTTTACCAGTCACATCTAAAACTAAACTTTCTTGATATTATATAATAATATCCGGTTTGTGACATTTCCCAGATCAAACAGCTTTAAAACAGTTAAGCGTTCAATGTCAAGTTTATTTACAGTTGCATAATGCTTGAGACATTGTAATATCAGACGTTACTAGTAAGGGGAGCAGAGACGTAACGTCGCATAACGTTAAAATAACCGCCTTGAACTTCAACCAAGTACAATAACCGAGTAAATATATTTGTTTTGCATCGTTACGGTTTGCTTCAATTCAAGCAGATAGCTAGGAATCATTGCTATTAACCGACAAATTCAGCCCATAAACGTGTTTAAACAAACCTGAACAGAACCTTGAGCTCTGTTGGTTTCGTCTTAAAAGCTTTGGCTACAATTTACAAACGTTACATAACGGCAGTTAATGACAGCTAGCAGTAATGACGTTAGCTACAAATATGCTAACACCAGTTCAATGTCAAAAATATGACCTGATCACAAAAATTATTAATTAAAACACGAGATAAAAATGTTAAGCTGTCGTTACTTACATGTGAGAGGGTTGCTGGGATTCACAGGTAGGAATTTTCACCTTCAAGGGGAAACTAGCACGCTGAAGGTAGAATTCACGTGTTCCGGTTTTATACAATCTCACGTGATCATTAACCGCCCGCAAAGGCTTCTGGGAAACGTAGTCTACAAAGAATCAGCACTTAAAACGTATATTAACGACTTTCCACCCTTTCCAGGTTTTCGCAAGACGAGGTATATTGGATATCACCTAAACTACACAATGGATTTATTTATTAGATTTTAAGCAAAACTGTGTAAGAAATGTGTTAATAATGCAATAACCTGACAGGTGTGGGATATTAGGATGCTAATTAAACACTGTGCTTTCCGCACAGGTGAGTTCTGGTTACAATGAGAGAACTCTCAAAAAATTGACTGTTTTATATGTGAAGAATATAACAATAAATGAATGTCTCAGTATTAATTTGCTTAATTTCACTTTCTGACTTTCCCACTGGAAACACAAACATTTTACTGCACAAGGAATTATCTTCCTTTGGTACTTAAAGTGCATTTTAATGTTAATTCTCACATACTTTTATATAAATTCAGTTAAGAATGCATGAATTTTTCTTAAATAAATGTATAAATTTGTCACAGCGTAAGGAACAAAGTCTAGAAGGACATAAAATCAGATAAATTATAGCTTATTTACACATTCAAGACGTTGGAAACAGAAAATGTTTTAAATTTTATTCTTTGGAAATGACAAAAATCTTGGAATCTTTGCTGTTTGACGAGACACCGTTTATATTTTCCAGACCAAACTGTGAAACGGTGCCTGTGAAATATCAGAAATGCTTTTTTACTTGCACTGATAACAAAAAGAAATTCATAACTGAGTTGTAACTTAACATCAAGCAGCAAATTGTATTATTCCAGCTTTCTGCAGCAAATTTTGCCTTATAATATTCTGTGGCGTAGTGGCTTTAATTATGAAAAATGTTCATCTTCCGTCCTGTTGAAGGTGTGTGTGTGTGTGTTTGTATTTTCACGCGTCTGCTGGGTCCGCCGTGCGTCAGTACAGCAGAGCAGTGCGTAATTCACTACAAGTGAATTATTTTAGTCTGAGGGCCAGCTGTGTTCCAGATAAATGAGCAAGTAAGCAAATTGTTCTATTACTCTGTTCATGCATTTCAAACACACTTTGTCAAAGTCTTTGCTGTGATTTTCAAAGGATTAGAATCCATACAGATAGAATAATTAAAACTCCATTTTTTTAGGAAAATCTTGTTTTGCTCTGGCGTTCCCTGCAGAAATCTGTTTTACAGAGCATATCAGTTTGACCCTTGTGGGCCACCGTAGATTCTGGATAGGGAGGGTTGAGCTGAGGTTGCAATTTGGAAATGCACTTTTAAGGAAGAGATGCTCGCCACATAACATCGCCTATATTTTTGTGCACAAAGTCTGCAGCAGCGACCTGAAGGCAGGAGTGTAAGTATTTTTGGTCTATCTTTTACTGATCTGCATAATATTCTCTACAGTACTGTATGTAGTACTGTGCATTTCAATAAACCATGTCGGTTGTTGGAATCCACACCTTTCATCACTTAACACAAAAGCAAAGGCAGGTGCTTCAAGAATGAGGTATGACGCCTTGTGGCCACCAGGGGGCTTCACTGAGCACAGATCCTCTGACATCAGTATTAAATAGACTGTAAAGTTGTACACATTCATACAAACCAACACTAATGTAGCTTATTCTTCACTTCTAAATAATAAGTCCTTAAATTTGGCACATTTTATCTTTTACATTTAATAACATATAATAATTGGAGGATGTTGGATCCTGTTGTGGTTCAACTGATCTATTCTATTATCTCCTGTTTCTATCGTTGCATTAATATTAATATATTACGATACAGTTGGCGTGAGCTTATTTTTAGCAGATTTTACACTTTACATTTTCTAAAATTTTTTGCATTTAGTAAAAGTTTACAAATGTACGCCAGATTCCTCTAAGAGTAAAAACATGTCAGACTTTTCTCCTGTTAAAAACACTTATTCTGTGACTTTGACATGTAGCGCCAAACAGTTTGACATGTGTTCAGTTTAATGGCAGCGTCCTCCTCCAGCAGGATGAAGCTCCCTGACAACTCTGCAGGAACGCTTCAGGAGTTGTCTGAGGAACACAGCAACCAGTTGAAGGTGCTGACTAGGTCTCAGGATTCTCCAGATCTCAATCCAGTCCAGCATCTGTGGGATGTTCTGGACAAACAAGTGGGATCCATGGAGGCTCCGCCCTCAAAACTTCCAAGACCTAAAGGTTTTGTTGCTAACATCTCGGTACCAGATACTACAGTTCACCTTCAGAGGTCTGCTGGGGTCCAGGTCTCACATGTCCAGAACTAAAGGTGCACCTGTATAATGGTCATAATGAATTGTTTATTTTAAGTGCTCTTATTTTGAAGGATTAAAGTGGAAGTAAAGCTCCTCTGCATTGTGTATGTATTCTGATCTGTCGAAATGAATGTAGGACGTGTCAGAGGGAAAATAAAACTTCGTACAGCCTGTTATACGTTTTACGTTATATGTTGGCTTTGTTCGAGGACTTAAGGGTTCGTGGCCGGACCTCAGCTAGCTTAAACTGTACGCCAACGCTAGCTTCTTGAAACTCCAGATGATGAAATTTGAAGTGTCTGATTAAGTTTGTTGTGTCAAACGTTTTCGGGGCTGTTCCTCCACAGCTTATTTTGTCCTCACTCTTTTCCTCCCAGCGCCGATGGTCAGAACTTCTTTTGGTGGGACCCGAATCTGCTGGGGACCAGTTCTAATGTTATGGCTGCTCATTGTATATGTAGGAAAACCATTAAACCCAATGATTAAAACGTCCTTGACTTTATTAGACCCATCATGTTCACTAAGCTGCCAGAAATTCATCTCGCCCGCTGACGCGCCCCCCTCCCTTAATCCACTCTGCTGTTACATCCCATAATATCCCTCCCATCGTTCATCCTAGCAACCTTTCAAAAAAACACCAAAACGGCCAGTTTGCGGGTTTAAAAAACCCAGAGTTTGTCATCTCTGAGGTGAGGTAGTCCATGTTTGAGTGCGGCGTGGAAACAGAACCAGCAGGATCTGGTTCAGAGCGGCGAGCAAATGTCCAGCATCAGGTAACACAGAGGAGGATTTAATTACATCCTGAACTTGTCCCAGCAGATGTCTGGTTCCTGTGAAAATAATAATAGCACATCATCTCCACACACACACACACACACACACACACACACACACACACACACACACACACACACACACACACACACACACCACCGTCTGCCTTCCCCTCCCGACACGGCTTGATTTATGTTGGTATGAGAAGCAGATCCTGAATAGTTGATGAGGTGGAGGAAAAGAAAAGAAGTTGAGGGGTGGGGGCAGAGATAAAGAGAGGGAGCGAGAGAAAGAGAGATAGAGGAGGGAGGGGTGGAGGGAGGGGTGGAGCAGGATCCTCTCTCCGCGCTTCATACAGCTTCAATAAGCCCTGATGTTTGGAGCCTCCATGGGAAATGACCTGCTGACCAGGAGGAGAGGTGAGGACCGGTAGAAGCAGCCTCCACCTGAGCAGCAGCAGCAGCAGCAGAGGAGGAGGAGGAGGAGGAGGAGGGCAGGGGGGGATGGCATGTGCTTTCGGCTGATCACAGGACTACCAGGTCGGGCGATGGAGAAACCTCGGGGTCCCACGGTGGGATGCACAAAGGCCACTTGCGGGTGGAGAGCCCTGCTTCTCCCTCAGGTGACCCGGCAGTCGCTCTACGTCTACGGCAGTGAGATGGCCGTGGAGAAGGAGTGTGTGAGGCAGCTACAGAGGGGAGTCCTGGTCATCCACCCCTTCAGCATCATGAGGTAAGCAACGCCGCCTCAGTACTCCGCCTACTCCACCTACTCCAC
Organism: Lophius americanus; assembly: GCA_037951165.1. Taxonomy (NCBI): domain Eukaryota; kingdom Metazoa; phylum Chordata; class Actinopteri; order Lophiiformes; family Lophiidae; genus Lophius; species Lophius americanus. Next base: position 150,624 of record JBBDHG010000245.1, read on the forward strand.
CTCTGACTGACCTTACAACACTTTGAAGAAATATATATATTTATTTTATTTTTTGTAATTTAAATGTTAATGACAATTATAATAATTATTATTGTCATTAATATTAGAATATTTTAATTGAAATACAAAATAATATTATTAATCATTATTATAACTATTAATAGTTATTATTCTTACCTGGACTGTGTGGACCTGGACTGTGAGGACCTGGACTGTTTGGACCTGGACTGTGTCACTGTGAGGACCTGGACTGTGTGGACCTGGACTGTGTGGACCTGGACTGTGTCACTGTGAGGACCTGGACTGTGAGGACCTGGACTGTGTGGACCTGGACTGTGAGGACCTGGACTGTTTGGACCTGGACTGTGTCACTGTGAGGACCTGGACTGTGTGGACCTGGACTGTGAGGACCTGGACTGTGAGGACCTGGACTGTGAGGACCTGGACTGTTTGGACCTGGACTGTGTCACTGTGAGGACCTGGACTGTGTGGACCTGGACTGTGAGGACCTGGACTGTGAGGACCTGGACTGTGTGGACCTGGACTGTGAGGACCTGGACTGTGTGGACCTGGACTGTGTCACTGTGTGGACCTGGACTGTGAGGACCTCAGTGAACTCACAGAGAAGTGAAGTCCGTCCCACAGATGAGTAAGAAGATACTGGAGGACGTAGAGGAGATGGATCAAATGTCCTCCTTAAGGATGTTTTGTTTTGTTCATATTATTCCGGAATTTGATCACATGGTGTGAAAAGAAAGAGGAAATGATAGAAGCAGGATCAGAGTCATCTGAGCCGGGCTCCAAAGAGCAGAGTCAGAGTATCCGAGTATTTAGTCTCCTGTGTCCTCCTGCCTCAGCAGCTGCACTGAACCGTGACTCAGCCTCACAGCGCTCACAGCTGTGTGTGACATGTGTCTGTCACCCTGCAGGAGTTACTACATCATGTGTCTGTCACCCTGCAGGAGTTACTACATCATGTGTCTGTCACCCTGCAGGAGTTACTACATCATGTGTCTGTCACCCTGCAGGAGTTACTACATCATGTGTCTGTCACCCTGCAGGAGTTACTACATCATGTGTCTGTCACCCTGCAGGAGTTACTACATCATGTGTCTGTCACCCTGCAGGAGTTACTACATCATGTGTCTGTCACCCTGCAGGAGTTACTACATCATGTGTCTGTCACCCTGCAGGAGTTACTACATCATGTATCTGTCACCCTGCAGGAGTTACTACATCATGTGTCTGTCACCCTGCAGGAGTTACTACATCATGTGTCTGTCACCCTGCAGGAGTTACTACATATACATCATGTGTCTGTCACCCTGCAGGAGTTACTACATCATGTGTCTGTCACCCTGCAGGAGTTACTACATCATGTGTCTGTCACCCTGCAGGAGTTACTACATCATGTGTCTGTCACCCTGCAGGAGTTACTACATCATGTGTCTGTCACCCTGCAGGAGTTACTACATATACATCATGTGTCTGTCACCCTGCAGGAGTTACTACATCATGTGTCTGTCACCCTGCAGGAGTTACTACATCATGTGTCTGTCACCCTGCAGGAGTTACTACATCATGTGTCTGTCACCCTGCAGGAGTTACTACATCATGTGTCTGTCACCCTGCAGGAGTTACTACATCATGTGTCTGTCACCCTGCAGGAGTTACTACATATACATCATGTGTCTGTCACCCTGCAGGAGTTACTACATCATGTGTCTGTCACCCTGCAGGAGTTACTACATCATGTGTCTGTCACCCTGCAGGAGTTACTACATATACATCATGTGTCTGTCACCCTGCAGGAGTTACTACATCATGTGTCTGTCACCCTGCAGGAGTTACTACATCATGTGTCTGTCACCCTGCAGGAGTTACTACATCATGTATCTGTCACCCTGCAGGAGTTACTACATCATGTGCATGATGGCCGTCACCTTCCTCAACCTCATCGGGATTCCCATGGAGATAGCCTTTCTGGACGGCAACAGCGGCCTGGCGTGGGAGGGGTTCAACGTGTTCTCCGACACGCTCTTCCTCATAGACGTGGCTTTGAACTTCAGGATGGGCATCATCACAGAGGACAGCGAGGTGAGCGGAGCCCCGCCCTCTTTTCAGACACAATCTGGAGGACCGTAATCCGTCCGCAGACGAACTCGTACAATCCATCCCTGACCCATCCGTAATCTACCCCATACACGAAAGGCCAGATTAACCCCCCCTCCTCCCCCGGCTCAACATCGGCACCTACTCTTTGATTTTATAACAGGGATTAGGAAGCGTCCGATGAGGGGGGGGGATTACATTCACAACTATGCAGAATATTCCATATTTGTTTTCCTGTCTGACGTCCAGCCTGCCAATCAAAAACGACCCTCCGCGGTTTCTCCCGCCTGATCTCCACCTGACATCTGATTGACACCACATCATTTATCACTTTCTGCCGCGTTTAAAAGATTCAGTCTTCAGTTCACCGTTATTTCAGTCTTATTTCAGTCGTTATTATATTAATTATTTTAGATTGTTCATAAAGGTCCAGTTCATTAAACTGACATGAAATATTCCATAATAAGATTACTTTCCACTTTTAGGGAATTAGTATTGATCTTTTCAGCCCTAAAAATAACTATCAAATATTAATTCAATTTGGAAGAATTTTAATCCTTTTTTAAATATAAATGTGCTTAATATCCCTTTGTGATAAATTTAAAATAAATAAATAAATAGATGTTTATTTTCCAAATGCGGAGTGGATTATTTTTAAATAGTTTTTTTTTTAAATTCATGTTGGTGTTTTTTAACATTAAAGAGCAAGTGGATTATTTATTCTTACTATATTTTAACTCATTAGTAAATGTATTTACTTATTTATCTATGTGTAACAACATGGAGATGATATTATTAACATGATATTATCTCTTATATTAAAATGTGACCATTTTTGACTTTAACACACTCTGAAAAATCATTTTTCTACCAACAATTATTGACTTTTTATAGAATTACTGTCGTAAAGGATCCGAGGAAGAAATGAAAAACCTCCCCCTCAATGATCCAGATGTCCATAACATTATAACCACAAAAAATGAGCAGAAAAAGAGGCGTGTCTAGTGAGGGAGAGGGTTGATGTGAAGTGACGGCTCCGTCTGTCTTATTAAAACGGCTTCATCCCAAGTGTGTAAGAGTCTTCGTCCATCTGTTCCCTCCGCTGTTCTCCTCTCCCCCACAGGAAGCCATCCTGGACCTAAAGCAGATCCGAGTCAGTTACCTGAGGTCCTGGTTCATCCCTGACGTCATAGCTGCCTTCCCCATCGGCTACATTCTGCTGTTTGCGGTAAAAGTGAACAGATTTCTCTTCATGCCTCATCATCATCAAAAACGTAACCCGGCAGCTCTCGGGGCAGTAGGACTGTAATTAAGTTGGAGAATATATGATAAAAAAGAGGCGCAAAATAATAAAATCCACACTTTTGTATTAGTTTTATCAGAAGAAATTCATTTTTAACAGTCTAAGCCTTTTTTTTTATCACATATAATAGAAAATTCTTCATTCGACACTAAGATTGTTGAATAATTTTGCTTCTAATTCAGATTAATGATAATTAGACAGACACTCAAAACTGCAGATGTGTGTGATTTTAATTTTTTCATATTTTAGTTTCAAACTTTATTCTATAAAAAATAATATAACTATTATTCAGGTAAAATAAAAATGCCTTTAATATCATTAAATTCTCATGAGACTATGACTTAATTCTGATAAAAGTACAATTTTATTCTCAAAATATTACAACTTTATTCTCATAAAATTACGCCTTTATTTTCTAACTCTAACAATTTTATTCTTGTATAACTCAGAACTTGATTTTTGTTAAATTGAAACTTTAACTTTAATCTCGGGACATTACTTCTTTATTCTTGAAAACCCAGACTTTAAAAAAAACTGTGAATTTGGACCAAACATTCGTTTGTAGACGGGGAATAAAAGTAAATACGCCGTTGATAATAATAATAAATAATAATACATTTAATTTATAATGGATTCCTCATCTTTATTTATTTGAATTCCCTCCAGGACCTTCAGTACCACAACGACGACAACCCCTCCAAGACCAACAAGATGATGAGGATCCTGATGTTTGTGCGGATCCTCAGCCTCATCAGACTGGCCCGGGTCTCCAGACTGGTCCGATTCTTCAACGAGGTGGAGAAGGTAAGTTAAGAACCCAGAACGTCCCCTTTGAAATCCAATCAGCCCGTCTCGGACACCAGAACTGGCTCTGATTACCGTTTGACTTTGATCGCTCGCAAAGTCAGAGCAGAGGCCGTTAATGGAGTAATGGAGGAGGAGCCTCTAGAGGGAATCACGCCGTGATTGGTCGGTTCTGGTGCCAAACCCAAAACACGCTGTCAGTGATTAACCATAAATGCTAAATGGACTTTCCTTATGGGGAAACTTTCTAGTCTGCTTGACTCCAACGTTCTTCACCAAATGACCCAGCATTCACTCCTCATCCTCACGACCGTCACGGCGGTGACAGAGGCGGATATGTAAGGCGCCGCGTCCTCATCAGGGGCCATAACCATTCACGCCATCATCATGCACCGCCGGAACAGCCATTAGGAGCTACTTAAGGTCCATTATCTCGCTCACGGACATTTTGACATGTGGACGGCAACATGACCCTGTATTACTGGAGACTCGACATCGTTAATGGAATGTCTTCGTTAACGATGTCAAGGAGAGGGAATAACATTCCCAATGGAGGGGCTCTGAGCCCCTTCTTGTTTGCTATGGTGATCGTCAGACTGACAGAGGAGGTCAGCAGGAGTCTCCGTGGACTATGATGTTGGTGGAGGACATTATGATCTATAGTGAGAGCAGGGAGCAGGTGGAGGAGAACCTGGAGAGGTGGAGGTATGTGCTGGAGAGAAGAGGAATGAATAGTTAGACAGAATACATGTGTGTGAATGAGAGGGAGGCAGGAGGAACGCTGAGGATGGAGGAGCAGAGGTGGAGAAGGTGCAGGACCTTGAGGACATGGGGGGTATGTGGAGAAGAGGTGAAGAAACGGCTGCAGGCAGGGTGGAGTGGGTGGAGAAGAGTGTAGGGAGTTATCTGTGACAAAAGAGGAGCAGCAGGAGTGAAGGGAAAGATTTCAAAGATGGAGGTGAGAGAAGTTCTGCTGGACGGTTCAGAGACGGTGGTTCTGAGCAGAATACAGGAGGCAGAGATGAAGATGTTCAGATGTTCTCTGGGAGTGAGGAGGAAGGACAGTATTAAAGGAGACATCAGAGGGACAGTCCAGGTTAGATGTCCTGCCGATAAAGTCCCATGTTTTCTCCTCATGTCTCCTGACAGGTGTCCAACGCAAACCTGGAGGTGGTCCGCCTCTTCTTCCGGGTCCTGTCTCTGTTCATGATGATTTTCCTGCTGTGTCACTGGAACGGCTGCATCCAGTACTTCGTCCCGATGCTGGAGGAGTTCCCCACCGACTGCTGGGTCCGAAAGGAAAACCTGATGGTGAAACCAGTTTGTTTCATTCACCGATAGTGATTTTCTAAACTTCTTTTCTCCACCACAGAGTTAGATTTTCAAAGAGTTGATGTTCTTGCGGTTCTTCATTAAGTTCCTTTGCTGACGAGAACCTCTCTCACAGAACGCCACCGTGATCGTGAAGTACTCCTGGGGAGTTTTCCGAGCTCTCTCCCAGATGATCGCTCTGTCTTATGGATCCATGGACGCTCCGACAAGTGAGGCTCTCATTTCTGCTCCTCCACCCGAAGCCCAGCTTTGTTCCTCTTTCATGTATCAGAAGAAGTTCTGCAGTGACGTAGCCGGCGTGTCTTTGTTCTCCAGATTATGTCGAAATGTGGATCGTCATGGTCAGCATGGTGTCCGGGTGTCTGATGTACACCGTCCTGGTGGCCAACGCCACCGCCATGATCGCCACCATGGACCCGGCGGCCAAGGAGTACAAGAGCAAGGTGGGTGACGTTCTTCTTCAGGGGTCTGATGGAGTCATCATGGTCGCCACGCCCGCCCCGTCTAAAAGGTTTTCCTGGAACATTTATGCAATCGCAGACTTTGGTGCGAGGAAGAGCTGGATTGATTTTGGGAAAGGTACGCTGCATATTTCCACCACTAGGAGGAGCTTCATCCCCAAAGGTTTTTGGGGCTTTAACTGATTCAGCCCAAATTTGCTGCAAATGAATCGACTCGAGGAGATTTTGTATACGTCATATCTTTATACTCATAGTTCATATTTTACCCACCAGGGGGAGCATTTTTACCAAAAACACAGTTTTCTGACAATTTCCCTTACCGTTAGTCTGATTTAGTCCAGATTTGGTGCGTGTGAATCGACTGGAGGAGATCTGTCCGGAATTTGTTGGGTTTTACTCACTAGGCGGGTTTTTTTTTTAATTTTTTTTAACGAAAAACACTTTCAGTCATTCACATTTAATTTCAAGTTCAATTAGGGGAGTTGTTTTTATAACACGGGGGTTTGTTGGTTTCAGTGATGTATCCTTGCTGTTGGGGAGGACAGCGTAGTACAAACTGTAAAATATGAAAACATTCTTTAAGAGGCAGTGAGGGATAGTTAGGAACTTTTGGTTCTACTAGAATCCTGGTAACCAACACCAACAGAGACAGGAAGTAAATGTTCAGCTCGAGTGAACCTGATGTGATCTGATGATGTAATCGTCACATGACTCACCCACAGATGAGCCGTTTGGAGCACTACATGGCCTTCATGAAGCTCCCCCCAGAGCTGCAGCTCCGCATCAACAACTACTACCAGGCTCGCTACGGGGGGAAGTGGTTCCACGAGAAGAACGTGATGGAGACGGTGTCCTCTGCACTCAAAGAGGTACGGCTGGGGTTCTTCTCCGGGGCCCAGACGCTCTGCTTAGAACTCATGTCTTCCTCTAATCTTATTGGTTGTTTACCGTCTTCGGCTCATCTCAGTTTCCGCAGCTGAATCTGAATGTCCGGTCTTCAGAACCATGGGGTCCAAACCGACCCAGTCGGCTGCGTAAGTCTCTGTGAACCCATCTGAACAGAAGAACTATGTCCGGCTGGTCTTGCCTCCGGAGAAACATCAGGCAGTGATCTGTACTGTTTGTTCAAGCAGTGGGCCTCCAGGCGGTACCAGTACTCTAGTGTTGTGTACTGGATGACTGCACAGCCTCCAGAAGCATTTCGCTTTGTTCTCTTGATGGCATCTCTGATGGCCCAGTCCGTCGGTCTGGTTCTTGGTGCTGTATCCCCATCCATGCCGGTGGGAACTGTTCTGGGTCCAGTCTCTGAAATACCTGTGAGCCTCTTTTCTGATCACTTTACCAATTTTGACACCATTCCCAAATACTTACAGTGGAGCTCTTTAACCATGAGCCAAACAGAGCTGGAGAGTTCTGACCCGGTGTGTAGGTCTGAAAAGCCAGAGGGGGTCCTGCAGGGTCTGGATGTTGAAGATGCAGGGGTCTACGTGGACTTCTTTGAGATGGGAGTCTCTTCCTTGATCGTTTCTTTGGCTTTGACACTCTGAAGGTCCGTTTATTTGGCAACTTCCATCAGAACTTTATCGTTCCTCCACCCAAATCTGTTTTCCCCTGGTGCGTTGAAGCATTCAGTCAAGATGTTGCTCCATGCTGAAGATCTCTAGGTGGTCAGCTGCCGCATGCAGGAGGAAGGTCAGCTTGACCCGGTTGGAGCCCGCTGGTTCCTTACAGGACAGTGACCTTTCATGTTCCTGGTCCCACTGACTCCACCCACACTGTCAGAACCTCCTCATGTTTTGATGCTTGGGTCCTGGTCTGCTGCTTCTCAGACCTCCTGCACCACCAGATGCCTCTCGCCCACCGACACCGGTGAGACTCTGAGCGGGTCCCTTTACCTTTATGACTTGAGACATCCCATAATGATAGCAGTGCATGCTCCTGTAACACACTGTGGGATGTGGTCACCATGGATACCATATTCACTCATCTTTCAGCAAATCGTGACGGTGATGTGCCGCCGGCTGCTCAGGAACGTGCCGCTGTTTCAGAACCGAGACGAGAACTTCCTCAACGCCGTCATGCTCAAACTGGAGTACGAGGTCTTCCTGGAGGGAGACGTCATCGTCCGACAGAACGTCCCAGGTGACCGCATGTTCTTCATCGACCACGGCCAGGTCCTGGTGGAGACGGACCCCCGAGGGAGGGAGCTGTGTGACGGAGACTTCTTTGGAGGTGGGCGGGATTTACTTTGAATATGGAATGTGGTTTTAAAACTTCTCTCGCACTGATTTCAGGGTGGCGCCCTCTTCAATGGAGGACGCATCCCAAATGGCTCTTAATCCTAATTTTATTGGCTTGGACAAACTCAAATTAGTCGTCTAATTTTATTTCTGTGAAATTGAAATTAACTTAATGTGAAACATTAAGTTTAACTAAAATAACTTCTTGATACTGAGGAAATCAAGTAAATTGGTTCACATCAAATATAATTTGTCTGATATTAGTTGAAAGAACCCCCGACCCGACCCGACCCACGAATCATGTCACACAGAGAAAAGCTTTGATGTTTCATCCCGTCCCTCATCATCATCACACATCAACAGAAAACTCCTCTTATTTTATTTCATTCACTGTGTCAAACTGAATGGACCTTCATTTCTCCTGCTGGAGGGATTAAATCTGGTTCTGCGTTTTTAACTGGGAAGAGTTCTTAATCTTTTTGGCAGCGTTCGGGCTAAGCAGGCTTCCCAGAACAAATCAGCTAAGTCCAGTTATTTTGATTTAGGATTAATTGTCAGGTCTCATCGTCATCATTAGGGTTTACTCGCTCATTAACCCGACGCTGTGGTTCCCTCTCTCTCCCTCCCCCTCTCTCTCTCCATCTCTCTCTCTCTCTCTCTCTCTCTTTCTCTCTCCATCTCTCTCTCTCTCTCCCTCTCTCTCTCTCCCTCTCGCTTTCTCTCTCTCTCTCCATCTCTCTCTCTCTCTCTCTCCCTCACTCTCCCTCTCTTTCTCTCTCGCTTTCTCTCTCTCTCTCTCTCTCTCTCTTTCTCTCTCCATCTCTCTCTCTCTCTCCCTCTCTCTCTCTCCCTCTCGCTTTCTCTCTCTCTCTCCATCTCTCTCTCTCTCTCTCTCCCTCACTCTCCCTCTCTTTCTCTCTCGCTTTCTCTCTCTCTCTCTTTCTCTCTCCCTCTCGCTCTCTCTCTCGCTTTCTCTCACTCTCTCTCTCGCTTTCTCTCACTCTCTCTCTCGCTTTCTCTCTCTCTCTCTCTCTCTCTCCCTCCCCCTCTCTCCCTCCCCCTCTCTCTCTCCATCTCTCCCTCTCTCTTCCTCTCTCTCTCTCAATCTCTCTGTTCCTCTCCCTCGCTCTATCTCTCCCTCTCCCTCTCTCTCTCTCCCTCTCTCCCTCTCCCACTCTCTCGCTCTCTTTCTCTCTCTCTCTCCCCCTCTCTCTCTCCCTCTCTCTCCCTCTCTCTCCCTCTCTCTCTCTCTCTCGCCCACAGACTCGTGCATCCTGACCAAAGGCAAACATCTGGCCACGGCGAGGGCGCTGACGGACTGCCAGTGCTTCTCTCTGTCCTGCAAGGACTTTAAGGCGGTGCTGGAGGGCTTCCCAGATGTCAGGAAGGACTTGGAGAAAATGGTTCTGGTCGACTCTGATGGTGGACTGGTGTAGAACCATGAACAGGACTTCTTCGCTGGATGAAGAGGACAGGAAATCTGGATAAGTCTAGGATTTATTCCGGGTTAAAGACGATAAGACGGACTGATTCTTCACGTGGACGTGGCCAGTTATATATTTATTCATCGACGGCATGGACCATCATAGAGCTTTTACCTCTGATTGGAATTTCTTCAATCTTCTGATCCATCAGTTATTAGCAATAAACTTAAAACCTTAAAGGTGCAGTGTGTAAAACGTAGGGGTATCTCTATGAATAAATGAGATATAATATTCATAACTATGTTTTTATTAGTGTACAATAAGCTGAAAATGAGAATCACTTTTATGACATTAGTCAAGAGTGAGTCCTTCATATCTCCAGGGGGGGCGGCTCTTCTTCCATGGAGGCCGCCGTGATGCGCTGCCATGTTTGTATGGTAGCCCAGAACGGACAAACTGAAAACTGGCTATAAAGAGGCGACGGCCATTACAGCTGTCCTAAAAACCCGTTAGAAAAAAAAAAGGAAAAGCAGCAGCAAAAAAGAAATCGTAATAAATAGCGATTGATCGTAATCGTAAGAACAACGGCTTGTGAGCGTAATGTGTGCCTTGGACTTCACGATAGGGACAAACAAAGATGAAAGAGAGATATGTTGAAAAGATGAGTTTAGTGTCCGAAACCAATATAAGAGGTAGGGAAGAGAGTCGTCTGCATACAGACGTGTAAACGCAAAAAACATATTCTGACAGCCAACAACCGGTTTGTGTCCAAATACTGAAGGACGGTGGTGTAGGAGGAAGCAGCGTGATGTTTCCTGCTGGACCTACAGGCAACTGGGAAGACGTGGACGGTGCAGTTCTTGGACTAAACCAGGAAAATAGCCATATATATACTCTGCTTGTTGATCTTAATCGTGTTTATATGTATTTATCTTTTTACTATTTATTTTCTGAGGGAAGCCAGGAGAAAAAGAAAAATGGCTTCTGAGATCTTGGCATGAACGCTCCTTCAAAGTTTCTAAGTTTTTTTGAGCTCAACCCAAAACATATAATCACAATATGAGAATCCAGAAGAGGGAGCCTCCTGAGATAAAATAGATATATATATATACTTCTGTGAGCCTAGCTGGCTATTATGGTTTGACTGGGAGGTAGCATTAATAATAATCTTTTAAAAATGCTAATGTTAGCGAGCTAGCATGCTCATAACAAGTTGATGTTTAACCATTTACACTGAAATGTTTTTTGTTTTTTTTGCCTGATGAAGGTTTAGAACGGAAACGTTGTAATAAATCTTATTTTATTTGTCAGTATATATGGGAATTATTATTTTATAGGTTTTTGCATCTATTAATGTCCAAAACATCCGGGAATAAAATACATGTGCAAAGTGTTTGTCAGTTAGTATGTACGCTCATCGTCTCATTTTATATATATATATAGTCATGAATTTGAATATTGTACAATTTTGACGAGACGAGGCGTCACCACGTTTAATAGAAGCGATCCTCTGGGATGTTGAATGTCTAACTATAACATATATATGGTTTCGTCATGGCCGACGCGATAACTCAAAAACAAATGCATGGATCATTTTCAAATGTCCTACCAACATAAAACTTAGTGTGAGGAAGAACTGGATTAATTTTGGGGAAGCTCGGTTGTATATTTCTGCCAATAGGGGGAGCTTTACCTAAAAAACGTTTTCAGTCCATAATTTCTCAACCATCGCTCCAATTAAGTCCAAATTGAGGTCATGTGAACCGCCTTAAGTCCATCTGACTCATATTTGTCATATATGATCCTATTTTTCATATTTCAATCAATAGGAGAGTTTATATTTTGCAACAAAACGTCGTAGAGATGTATCTTAATGTGCGCTGAAGAGTCGCACATTAAAAAAGAACAAAGATGTCATCCAGTGGACTTTTATTGGGATTATGAGACACGTTCTCGCCGCGGCGAGAGGAAGGAACATAAACCTGGCATCATGACATGATTATGAAACATCTGCGCGAGAGAGAGTGTGTTTGGACGCTTTCATCCAAACACACAGACGGTGCCGGAGGCCAGCCGGTGCTTGTACTCGTAGAGGTAGTAGGAGGCTGGAGGGAAGTTGCACTTCATCTCCATCCTGCCTGGCACCACGTGGACCGCCACGCCGGATCCCAGCCCCTCCTGCAGCTTCTGCAGCATTCTGGACGCCAAGTAACGCCGGGCCCTGCCGGGATCCTCCTCGATGGAGGCGTACACCTCAGGAGGAGGGTTGGGGATCTTCCACTCCAGGTCCACGATCAGCTGGTGGATGCGGCTCTTGTCCAAGGAGGTGGGCGTGTCGCGGTAGCACGCCATCACCTGGGGGATTGGTGCGTCAGACGCCACAGAGAGCAGATTTTTAGACTCACTTTCTGCCGCCACGTTTTCCTTTTCTTCTTCGGCCTCTTCGTCCCTCTCATTCTCCGCGACTCCCACCGCGGGGTGGAGCATCACCGCCCAGCGCAGCCAGTCGTAGTTCTTCTCCAGGGTCTTGAGGATGCTGTCCGCCGCCTCCTCGGGGGGCGCGCGGTCTTGCACCGCCTCGTGGAGCTCCTTCCGTATGTCATCCTCCGCCTGCTCCAGGAAGTAGCCTAAGCAGCGGCCTCCCGTGTTCTTCATCTTCCTGTAGAGTGCAGACATGCGGTCGGACCAGGTCTTCATCAGGAGGGTCTGGTCTCTTCCTGTCAGCGAGGCCTGCGTGAAGAGGCAGAGCAAACCGGTGCCCAGGACAAAGTTCACCTGTTGAGTGGAGGAAGAGGAAACTGCATGACATTTGAAACCTTCATCATGACGAAGATGTCTTTTAAACAGTTTGAGTGTCAGACGGGTTGTTTAGCCATGAAAGTCAAATCAGGGTATTTTCTCACAGCTTTAAGAGCAAATATGCAAATTAAGGATGAAATGTTCAGTTTGATGAAGACTTATCTACTATTTCTTTTGAGTTTGCAAAGCAGTTGTTTTTTTTTTAGCAAAAACTGCAATAAAATGTGAAAAGAAATCTAATTAGAAACAAGAGAATTTACTCAGTGAGCTTAATCTGTCGCCGTGGCAACGAGGCAATTCTTAGCATTTGTATCATACATAGTCCAGGTTCCTACAATGAAACAGTCCAGGTTCATACAGTGAAACAGTCCAGGTTCACACAGTGAAACAGTCCAGGTTTATACAGTGAAACAGTCCAGGTTCATACAGTGAAACAGTCCAGGTTTATACAGTGAAACAGTCCAGGTTCACACAGTGAAACAGTTCAGGTTCACACAGTGAAACAGTCCAGGTTCATACAGTGAAACATGTACATAGTTTTCTTGAAGTAATTCCAATAATATTATAATTATGATGAATTCATTTATTCTGATTTATGATTAAACATATTTAATGTGGAGAAACGGTTTTCTTCTTTTAATGCTCCCATCATTCTTCTTCTACCAACATTCTTCTTTCTCTCACACTCTGACCTCCACTCTATACACAACAAACTCCATAGCACCATCTAGTGGCCTGGAAGAGTAACTGACTTCCTCATTCAATTCATATAATAAAATATCCCAACATTATTCTAACGTTCATCCGCCCTTATAAAAATCTCTGCCTCATAAACAAACGCCTTTGACCTCCTGAGATGATCCACTCTTTACGGAGAAACTGTGGGAGGAGCCAGTAACTCCATCTGTTCCGACTTCAGGCTGAAACTGAAGAGTGAGGTCATCCCAGGTAAGGTAAGAGCAGAGAGCTGCAGCTCTCCAGGTGACTTTAGACTTTAGATAGGAAAACCAATGACTGCAGTCTTATTTCACTTTGAACCATAACGTTATCTCCTACCACATGTTTGTACATGATACGTTCTTCAAGGTTGAAGAAACATGGCTCCCGTTTGAGTAACAAGGTCAGCTTCTCCGGTCCGCACTCAAGAGAGATGACTCTGACTCTGAGTCTGAGTCTGAGTCTGACTCTGAGTCAGGGTGCAAATGGTCTAAAAACCAACAAAACCCACTCAGGAACACATTCCTGCTCATACAGAGGAATATTCTCACACAGTATTTGAACATATTCTTTTCTTTTATCATTCACATTTTTTATCGACTTGCTGTTGTGATGTGTTTTTTTTATTAAAATGTGTTTTTATAGTCTTATTAATGTATTTTCTGTATATTATGTTTCTTATACTTCCTGTTGTTGTTTTGAAGGTAGTTTTTTTTTTTGCAAAATGAACTAAACTAAGTAAAATTCCCAAAAATGTTTGTACCACTATGATTTTATAGAACAACCGCTGATGAGCTTTAAAAAAAAAAAAAAAAATCATGAAAGTATAAGTCTAACTTAATAAACTTGGGTTGGATCAATTTAATTTATCAGGGTTGATTCAACTTATTTACTTGGATTAAATACAACTCTACTTAAAAGGGTTGCGGCAACTAATTTTGCACGAGTAAAATTGCACCATCCAACCCAGACAAGTTAGGTTGACCCAACAGAATTGCTTAGTGTTGAAATCACAGTTTCAGCACCGGTCCAAACTGGACCCACTCCAGCACTAAGGCTGATCCACTGAGGCTCCTAAAGCTGCCTGATCAGGAAACCTCCCAGTGATTTGAGTTTCTAGGATAAAACCCTGTTTATCCTCAAAACAGCTTCAGAAAATCTGCCCGTAAAATGACCTCACACATAAAACATGTAAATGTAAGAACAAACGTGTAATTATGTAATTAATCTTACTGTGACTGCTGCGCAACTGCTAAGGTCAGTCGTCTTGTTTGTCTCGCTCAAGGGCGCCAGGATAAAAGGACAGAATGGGTTTCTGTTATCTTCATCTAGTTATACATGCCATTAGAGATCCGACTTCTTCTGTACCGTATATATATATATACATACAAATATATATATATACGTATTTATGTATGTGTTTGTATGTATGTATATATATGTATATAGGTTTATATATTTATTTATACATGTTTACTATCTATCTATCTATCTATCTATCTATCTATCTATCTATCTATCTATCTATCTATCTATCTATCTATCTATCTATCTATCTATCTATCTATCTATCTATCTATCTTATCTCTCATGAAATATATTTGAAAAAAATAAATAAATTGGGACAAGCAGTAAAAGAAATAATTCAGACTTTATTCTTAATTATTAATTAGTCATGATATATATATTTTTTCTTAAGCTTTTTGGGGGTTGTATGAAGTGACATAATTCTGTTCAGTAAAAGATCACATGCTTTAACACGCCTAAAGAAAAATTGGCTCCTCTGAACCTCTGGTGTCCCCCAGGGCTCCGTCCTTGGCCCGTTACTCTTTTAAGAAAAGTCAGATGTGCTCAACCAAACAGTTGAACTGGACATTAAAGGGTTTTATTATAGCCGAAAGCTTCCTTTAATAAAAAAGAGAGTAACCTGAAAACGATCACCTTATAAAGACCACATTTCTTAAAAATCCACACTAAAGGAAAGTTCCGTAGTGTTTAAACAATACGGGACCCTCGTGTCGCCCTGGTTACCGATGGGTCAACGCCTGAGCAGCACTCTGTAAAAAAGTATTTTGTTTCCTGTACAGTGTAAAGTGTTGTACAGTACAGAAAGGGACTTTGCTGACTCAGCTACCGGGAAATATAAAAGAGGTCAGAGCTCTGATGGATTATGTGCTTCTGTCCCCCGAGGACCTCCATGTTCTTCTCTCAGCTGGATCTCTGGGTCTGGAAATAGAACATTTAAACCCGTTCTGCTGTGCTGGGTTTTTGTCTTATAGATGTTTTCCTACAGATGATCCCCGATTATCTTACAATCCGTTTCAATGAGAAGCGTTGGACATTAATGACTAATCATTTATTATTCCTCTTTAAAAAATGGAGAAATGAGTGTCAACGTATTAATTAATCAATCGTTTTTGATTTCAATCGCTTTTAATCCTCTTTAAAGTCACATCAAATATTAAGTTTTTGAATAATTTTCCACTTTAATTCCATTTTTTTTTTAAAATCAACATCAATCCTGATCCTCACTGTCTAATATGAATTTATTTTTTATTGTTTTAAACACTTTGTTTACAGGATGAGTCTGTTTATTTTATATGATGAAAATAATTCCATATACTGGTATATAATGTAAGTTAGAGATAAGTGGTTTAGTTTCTTTATTTAACACAGTCAGGAACAAATATCTATAGATGAGCAGTATAAGATGATTTGGTTCTGTTTTTATAGTTTGTTTACTGTGAGGATTTTATTTCATAAAAAATACAAACTTTGACCATTTTCTTCCTGAAAACTGCCATAAAATAATATATATTTAAATCATTTTATACTTTTATATGGTTTTAATCAAACATCAGTCCTAATCAGAATGATTAAATAATAATAGATTTTCAGGATTTTATTTTAGGATAAAGGGTAAAAAATTTTCCCGTTGTGCAAAAATAAATGAAAAACAAAAGATGCTAAATCGAGGCAAAGATTCCAGAATGAACAACATGGATTTCATGATTTATTTCTCTGACGTCATGTGATCAGAAAGGTCAGTTTCTGTGGGTTTCAGCGCGGACATTCTTGTCCTTAATCTGCTGCGTGTAACTTTTTTTCTTCTACACGGGGAATTAATGGTATTTTATAAGATCCGAGGTAGAAAACAAAATAAAATAAAATTCCTCCAAACCCCCCCACCCTTCCATGTTCCACCCTCACAAACCTTGACACAGAACTCCCGCAGCTCCCAGCGTTTGGGCTTGCGGCTCAGGATGAGCTCCTCCAGCAGGGTGGGCTGGTCCGTCAGCGCCGACACTCCCATCATGCGGTTGTAGAGCGCCGTCAGCTGCCGCTCCAGACGGTATTCCTGCACGTACTGAAGGAACACCTCCGTCTCCTTCTTGGTGAATTCTGACTGGGCCCTCACCTGAAACCAGCAGAAGCGGATAAGATTCTCTGAACGGGGTGGAGGGGTCCAGGACGCCCCCTCATGAGAAACGGTGGGAATTCAATCTATGGGCTAATAGTCTGTAACCACGGCAACGTGGTCCTTCTCAATGCAACACTCCAATACTACTACTAGTACTAGTGCTTCTACTACTACTACTACTACTACTAGTACTAGTACTATTACTATAACTACTACTACTACTACTACTACTATTACTAGTACTATTACTATAACTAGTACTTATACTACTACTACTACTATTACTACATACAACTGCTTCACACTAAAAAAACACTAACCAATAGAACCATACAGTGAAACAGTCCAGGTTCATACAGTGAAACAGTCCAGGTTCATACAGTGAAACAGTCCAGGTTCATACAGTGAAACAGTCCAGGTTCATACAGGGAAAGAGTCCAGGTTCATACAGTGAAACAGTCCAGGTTCAAACAGTGAAACAGTCCAGGTTCATACAGTGAAACAGTCCAGGTTCATACAGTGAAACAGTCCAGGTTCATACAGTGAAACAGTCCAGCTTCATACAGTGAAAGAGTCCAGGTTCATACAGTGAAACAGTCCAGGTTCATACAGTGAAAGAGTCCAGGTTCATACAGTGAAACAGTCCAGGTTCATACAGTGAAAGAAGTCAAGACATTAGTTTTCACTAGAAGTTTGAGACTCAAGGTCATTTTCCTCACCGCCATGCCCAGCTGATAGTAGACCACAGCCAGGTCGTCCTCCAGCCGATGGACTTCCTGGTCGTTCATCAGACCGTGACCTGAGGCTCCCAGCTCCTGGTCGATCTGGTCCAGGTTCTTCTTGGCCACCTCCGTCTCCTCTGCTGTGGCATTGCCACACAAATAGGAGCAAATCCCCTGAACCTGGACCCTGAGTGCAAACACAAACGCAGTCAGTGGTGGACGGTTATCATTTTACTCAAGGACTGTCCTTAAGTAGGACTGGAAAATGTCTCAAAGCTGGAAACTTGACTTCTTGGAGATGTTTGTTTCTCACAGTAGGTCGTTGTAGGATTCAGAAACCACCACTGTCCACCACTGCATGCTCTCTGGTACATGTCCGATGCATTCAAAGACTCACCTCACAGTTTGCATGTAGCCCACCGGCTCCAAAACCTTTCCAAACATCGCCATGGCTGCAGAGATGTCTTCTGATGAACTAGTAATGCAGAGAGTTGGAGTCAAATTCTTCCTTGCATTATTTAGAAGGTGATATTAGTCTGAATCTAGTCACCGTTCTGAAAACTCACCTGGGTTGTTCGGCCGGTACGTTTGCACCGACCTTCACGGTTGGTCCAATATTTATACACTCTCCTAAACAGCCATAGAATCTGATAAAAAGGTTCTCCACCCACTTCTCTCTCTAAGCATATGAGCAGGATAGAGCTTAGAAAAATTCAGTATGATAGGAGTTAATGTGTAGCTAGCTTTACTTTTCCAAATGTTCAGTTTTAACTTAATATGGGTTTTAATCTGTAAGAATTAAAAATAAGTATGTATATATACGCAAAATTTGTTGTTTGGTCATTAAAAAGGCCGTAGCAATGTTGAAGAAATTAATTGAGAAATTATCAAATGTCTGTTTTTGTGTCCAGAACAACATTAAGATGTTGAGAATCCAATGTATCCACTATCCAACGGCAGTATCCAATATCCATATGTTTTTGTTCTGCACAAAAAAACAATGTACTGCAGTTGTGCATCCACCCAAAATATTACACTCCTCTACCTCAGATAATAATAAACATAACACATGATAATTTAATAATATTACTAGTTCAAGTCTCTGATGACGGTTTATTTTATTTTATTTAGGAAAATTGAAGTTATTTTTCAGTCAAATAGAGGGCGATAATATCACATTTAGGATGGAAATCTCTGAAAACCAGCGAAGAAGAAGTGTTTCCGGTTGAAACCGGAAAAGGCGCCAAAATTGAAAATTTTCCTCCTGTAATGCCAGAGGGGTGAGAGAATAAACAAACGGTCGGTTCGGTTGTGTAATCATATTGTTTGTTTGAACTTTCTTAAATATATTTTTTCATAGTTTAGACTCGTATCGTAGAATGGACCCGACCGTAGAGTTCTTCGGCAAGCTGAAGAGGCTGGCAGTGACTCTGGAATCAGAAACTACTAAACTGCAGAGTTCCTTTGACAACCGAAACAATGAAGTCGACGACGGTGAGTTACCCCGAATATCAGGCCTAGTGTGAAACATTTAGAGAATGAGTAATTATATCTAATTGCCATGTGTCAATATGAATTCATTCTTCTTTCAGAGACTACAACGAGAGCGTTGGGAACATATCATGAACTGAAATGTGACGTCATTGACTTGAAGGTAACGTCACTGTGTTGTCATGGTCACCGCTGATAACCAAACTAAACAGCGTTATTA
Source organism: Lophius americanus (assembly GCA_037951165.1). Lineage (NCBI taxonomy): Eukaryota > Metazoa > Chordata > Actinopteri > Lophiiformes > Lophiidae > Lophius > Lophius americanus. The sequence goes on from JBBDHG010000245.1 coordinate 169,670, forward strand.
TTATTGATTGCGTCAGAGACAATTAATGATAACTACAACTTTTCTAGGCTAATTTAGGCACCCTTATGAAACTGGGTTGTTTCCTTCTAGGGACGTTTGTTATGTTGTCATTTCTAATTCCTTTGACATGTGACTTGATGTCAATGAAATAATCCAGGTTCATACAGTGAAACTGTCAAAGTTCATACAGTGAAAAAGTACAAGTTTATACAGTGAAACAGTCCTGACACATACATTTGCACATCAGGAACAAATTCAAAGTCCTTGATCCATTTTCTAGTTAAATATTACAAGTTGTAATTTTACTGGTAGAATTTTTATTATTGAATAAATACATTTGAGGTGCACAGTGATAGCAAATTTAATAATATACAATGTTTGTGAAGGATGAACTCGTAAGCCCTTAAGCATCACAAAGAATTTATATGTCTGAAACTTTTAGCTTTTATTGGGTCTATTTTATGACGAATAGTCGGACAAACTTTATAAATCTTACCTTCTTGAAAGGACTTTAATGATGTTAATAATCAACCGTGTCCGGTCCAAATAAAGGGGCAGATCCAGCAGCAGCTGACTCAGCAGAAAGCGCGGGAGGATGAGGTCAGCTGCTTCATTAAGGCCTGCAGGGTGACGGAGCAGAGGGTCTCTAAGAACGTCCATACACTTAAAGAACACTGGGAAAAGTACGGTTACCAAGCTCCTTCGGAAACCCAGAGACCAACCAGTAAGTAATGACCGTAGACGTCAAACATAGCAGTTTGTGATAGCAAACGCTGTATTTAATACTGTATCTTATTTTTCTACTGGTTTTGACCAAAGGCTAAAGAATGTGAGCTGAGTTTTTAAAAAATAAAATGTTTTTTTTTGCAATTCTAACTCAGGTGCCAAAAGTCAAGAGTCTGATGCTGAAGATGAGCCAACAGATGAAAATGAGTCTGCAGGAAGAAAAGGGAAAAACCAGGAAGAGCCTGGAGATGAAAAACCTTCATCGCCAACCACAGCGAAACCGCAGCCCTTCGCTGACCTGCTGCGAACGCCGCAGCTCTCGGACTTTGGTCTGTCTGAGATCCATCTGAAGAGAGCTCTCGCTGGGGCTGACTGGTGCGCTGAAGTGCCCCCTATGCCCGAGCTGAACCTTCCTCACCCCACTCTCAAGACGCCTGCTCCGCCGCCCATGCCTGTAACTCCCAAATGCGCCCTGCGGATGGATGAAGATGAGCCGCAGACGCCGCAGGTGCATAACTTTGGCATCTCGGAGCACACCATGTGTCTGCTCAATGATTTCACTATGGATCTGCTCCAGAAGAACGTTGAAAAGCCCCCAAGGTAGACAAAAAAAAGTGCCTCTAATTATACTGAAATGACATGACTGTAACACAAAAACAAAACAAAAAAAGAAGGCGGAGCTATCCTGCTTGGCTCCTCTCTACAAAAACGACAAAGTCATCTCTGGTTGAATATAATAATGGATGATATTGACTTTAATGTTCTTCCTGTCATTTTCTCTTTAAATTCTGATCGTGTAAACATCCGTCTGGGTTTAAACTGTAAATGTTCCATTCTTGTCTCTTTTAAATAAAGTTACCATGGAGACCGTGTTGAAGCTGCTGCTTATCACTGAATCATGAATGTCTTCTTCTTTAACAGAGCGTCATTAAACGTACCCGAACCACCGGGGAACTCGATAATGGAGACTATTCAGGCTAAAGGTATGCAAGAAAGAGTCAAGACTCCCGACATGTTCTCCTGCTGTTCCTGCTCCTCCTGTGTTCTTGTTCCTGATCAAACGTCCTCAGGTTTACCTTTAGACAGTTTACTCTTCCCTCATGCACAACCACAACCACCCTTTCCCCCACCCAGTTTGGACAGGAACTACTTCTCCATTCTCTTCCTCGTTGGTTTTATGAGCTGCAGCGTTTCTTCTGTGTCTTTCTGCCGCTTCGACCTAAAGATACAAAAAGTCCTCTCTGGATCCAGGAGGTTCTGTTGGTCCGGTTTTAGGCTAAGCGCGATAAAAAAATCCCTGAAATCCAACCTGTGTTCCTGCTTCATCGTGTCACGTTGATCTTTACTCTCCCCTGCAGACAATTTGGAGTCTCCTCAGCCTCCTGTGTTTTTCACCCCGGGGCTCAAGATCAAAAAGACAGCAAGTCGCTGCTCCCCACCGCCTCCAGATGATCCGGATCCAGAATCCCCCGTTCAGCTCCAGAAGCTACCCACCACCCCCGAGGCCCCAGAACTCCAAACCCCCTACTTGAACCATCTGGTCAGCTCGAAAAAGGTACGAAGAGTGAAAATGTGTATTCACCCTTTGGGTTCCTAAAAATGTGACCTTTAACCTCGAGATGAGTTTTGCGCCCCTGCCGGTGTGATGATGCATGAACACAGAAACCTTCAGCTCAGAGTTTGTGTTTTATTCTACGCACAGATTTCACGGCAGCCTGGGACGATCAACATGACCCACAACCCGGAATACAACCCGACTCCCGCTCACGGTCAATCAACCGGCTCCAAACGCAACTGGGAGTACGATGCGTCTGAGATGTCCGGCCAGGACGCGGAGGACAAGCTGATGCCGGAGATGCCCAACCTGAAGTCTCTTCTGGGAAATTCTTTACAAAGTGTAAGAACGGAACACGGCTCACACTTACTGCTCTTTCTCTCCGACACACGGGGTTTTCAAAGACACACAAAGCTGCTGATTTGATGAAGACTTTCCACGCACAGCCAAAAATTCTCTAACATTTGGTTTAAAGGGGAATCCGGTCCCACGATTCCTCCGCGATGTGGGTTCAAGCGTGTAAAATCTAATTGTACACAATACCTTTGTTCACCTCTGATCTTTTTTATTTCCAGCTGATTATGCAGCTATAAAACAGAGTTCTGAATATTATAGTCCAATCATTCAAAGAGATGTCCCCGCATTTTACAGACTGCACCTTTAAATGTTGTTTACACGACCATCACAGGACGTAGAGGTTTATAACTTAACACAGACCTGATGTGGTAAAATAATATTTCAAGAAGCTGAAATCCATCATATGAAACAGTGAAACAGAAAAAAAACATTTTATCAGTGATTAATTATTCCGTTAGGATGGAATCCTGGGAATGTACAAATAGGAGAAGTGGGCGGAGCCTCTATTACCTTTATTTACATCTGTATCTCCAGAGAAATGCCAAAATGCTGAAGAAGTTAAGTGGACCTGAACGAGTGACCAGTGGTTTCGCTGTCAACCATCTGGAGCTGGATGGAGCGACCCAGGACTTCAGCTTTGGGACGCCTCGCCTCAGGAAGGACTTCCAAGAGCCGAGCACCCCCGAGATGCCGGACCTCAGCTCCGTCACACAGGACATCTGTAAGGTGTGGACTTTGAGCCGCTGTAAACCCTGGGTTTGTCTCATGATGGAAAAAACACAACAATTTAACGTGATTCATGTTCTCCCCGTTTTTACAGCTCGTGTCTCAGACTCTCCTCAAGAAGACGGCGATGGCGGTCGTTCACCCAAACATCAGGGCTGACAGAGACAGAATCAGGTTAAAGTCTCTAAACTGAACACATCAATGTTGATTTAATTCCCTTTTTGTGCATTTAAGCATTTTTGTTTGTATTAATTTGGGGTTTTAACCACAACGTATCCTCTTCCATCCAGTCCCCTCCCCCCAGCTGTGAGCGTCTCCGTGGTGTCGGACAACGAGTTCCAGAGTCTCCCCAGCTACCTGAAGCAGATGAGTCTCTACAGCCTCAACCAGGCGATCCTCAACATCAACAGGTTCATGGCAGAGTGTCCAGGTCCGTGCTCCAGCTCACCGACACTCAACGCTATAATGTTCATTAAACAGCTCAAAATATCTTCTGTAGGTGGAGGGAAGTTGCAGGATTTTCTGAATGATGACCTACATTAGAGACATATTGGAAACATGGACTATAACAACTCCATTGAATGCAATACATCTACTTTAAAAAACGTTTTCTGGGGGTTAAAAGTTAAAAGGTGAATTCTGTGTTGTACTGTAAGCATTTCCTTCGATTGATGCCTTATATTAATGCTAATAATGAATGAACTAAACGCCGTTGTCACTAAAAGTAGAATAATCTGAAAACAAAGAGTGTTTCAAAATGATGTCATTAAGTCGCCTCTCAAGTGATGAGGTTATGGATGATTATAGACTAATAACCAGGTAGTTATGACTATTATATTCCATTCATTTAACCATACACATAATTAAATATATGTATAGAAATCTGTAGCAAATAATTGTGAACATGTTGAAAGTAGAACAGCAGCTCTTAAGGACGTAGAAGTCTGATCTAACCGTTCCTTGTTCTGTGGCGCACTCTGCAGGAGAAAAGACAGAATTTCACATGGAGGAGCTGAAGAGGATTACAGATGTTGGAGCCATGACCCCTGTGTACGTCCTCTGTCTGTCAGAGCTCAAGAGGCTAACGCATGTGGGAGGAGCCAAGAGCACCTCTGTGTATAAGCTGACCATGCATTCCTGAGGGTGCATTGATTACTTTGTGACATATGTGTTCCTGTCCGGACTGAACGATCATCTGTAGATACACCTGGAAGATTCAGAGATTCATCTGTGTCTAATGCTTCAACCGTTATGCACCTCAAGAACGCCTGATCAGTAGAATCCCGTTGAACTGACTTTACTAGCGAAAGCCGACTTGGTCATTTTCTATCATGGATTGTAAATAATTTTGCTGATGTCAATCTGCGTTTCAGTAGCTTCGTTTTGGTTTTAAACGGACTTGTATATAATAAAATTACAGTTGCACATATGAATAAATTATTCCTGTGCAGAAAACTGTTAGTGTGTTATATGGAAAATTCCATTGTGACTAATGATTTATAAAAATACAACAATTATTGTTACAAGATTAAAGTTGAAATGAAGAAAAATGTATTTTTATGAGAATACAGTCATTATTTCACAAGAAAAAGATTCATTTAAGAAGTTAAAATTCCTTAATATCACTAGAGTAAAGCTGGCATTAAGAAAGTAAGAAGTTTATGCAAATGTTTATAAGAATCCAGGTAATTTTACGAGAAAAACTTAGTGGAATTACTGGAATAAAGTTGTTATGTAGAGAAAACACTTTGGAATTTCAAGAGAAAATATTGTAAATATTAAGAGAAAGAAGTCGTCACCCCCTGCACAAACACATTCCTCCTAGGTCTGTCTGGTTCTTTCTTTGGGAACAGACCCAAAGTCTTCAAACCTTTTCAAAGTATCATGAGCCAAAAGATGAAATGTTTCTTCATTTGTCAAACCTTTACTTTTAATGTACAGCTTGACACAATGCCACGTGTTCCTCTTTTTAAAAGCTGGAGGTAATTCTGAAATGTCCCCTCTAGTAGGTAGCTTAAATTTACGACTTTATTCTCATGAAATTGCAATTTTTATCATTAAGGCTGAAAAAGGCCTTTTCTGATCCCAGATGCCTTCCCTCATTGGCTCACAACATCAACAACATGGGACTCAAGGACAATGAACAGCCTTGACTCTGAAGAACACAGGACAGCTGGTGTCTGTAGACTTCTTTCCATATAGGGAAATAAAAAAACTCACTTTTTTTTCCTTTAAAAAAACTTATGTTGATGGTTGTGGTGTTCGGGCTCTGCAGAACCACTCTTATATGCTATTAAGTCAGTAAAATTACAATTAACAGAGTTCCAGTACTAATAATATCCAATTATTAACATTAGATGAATAATTATCCTAGTTAGCTCACTGCGGGTTCAGAAGCTGGATCATTTAAAAAAACTTTTTATCTAGATTGCTTGATTTGAACCTGTCAAATCAAGGTGCGAATTTATTGTTACTACTACGGTGACGCCATGGCCTGCCCTACTCTGCGATTTATTGGCTTATCCTGATGATGACCTATTTTATGTACGCTTTCATTGGAAAAAAATTACATTGTTGTCAAGCTAAGCCAATCAGAAGCAGAGTAGGGCGGATTTTGGCGTCGCCATAGTAGAATTCATTGCGCGTCTTAGCATTATCTTGCTAACTATCTAAATTAAGCTATTAGGATAACCTCTACGATGTCATCTCCTTTATCAACCTTTAATAATTTTAATCAGATGTTAGAATCTATTCCACTAAAGACGCCAAACCGCGTCCCTTTCTGTAATTTCCACGCTTATTTGGATGTTTAGCTGCGTGAGTTTTAAGTCGCATTCAGTGACGTAATAAATTCAGATCGGTGAATGTTGATGACGTTTACAAAAGTTTTTTTCCCCCCTTTTTTTTTTTTTTTTACACACTACTCGGGCCACCATTTTGGGAGTCAAAACATCCAACGCAGGGCAGCGCGCACCTCCTCCACGATTCCCCGTGGCCTTACTATGGTTCACACATGTGTGGTGGCAGGCTGTAGGAACAGAAGGACCCCCGGAACCACCTTATCCTTCTACCGTTTCCCCCGGGACCCCGAGAGGAAGCAGCGCTGGATAGCCGCTGTCAACCGGGAGGGCTGGGTGCCCAACGACGGCAGCAGGCTGTGTAGTACTCACTTCATCTCAGGTAACGCAGAGTGACGTAGTACTCTCTTCATGTCAGGTAACGCAGAGTGACGCAGCACTGTCTTCCTCTCAGGAAACGTGGAGTAAGGCAATACTTTCTTCATCTCAAGTAACGCAGAGTAACGTAATACTCTCTTCAGCTCAGGTAATGCAGAGTAACTTAACACACTACGTCCATCAGTGGAGAACAGTGTTAGTACCCCTTTAGGGGAATAGAGGTATTATTACATTAAATCAGACCCTTGCTTAAAAGTGTGTAAGTAATCCTAGTACTCATAATTTACTTTAGAAGCAAAAGTAGTCAAACTTCTTTTTAATCTTCCTTTGGCTACATTCAAACCGTTTTATGAAAGTGTGTAAGTTACCATAATCAGGAAGTTGTAAACGGTCCAGTGTATAAAGTTTAAGGTGTGTTTAGTCGTATCTTTTTGAATAAATGGAATATAATATTCATAAAGTTTGTTTATGAATATTGTCAAAAATAATCAACCTTTTTTTTTCTCCAGTCATGTGAAAAAACATGGCTGCTTCCACACGATTGTTTGACATGAAGTTCTACTTTCTAACATGGGTTGTCCTTGGAGGAAGTACACAGAAATAGAACATTCAAGTTTTTTGTATTTGTCTTTCTTCCTCCTGCAGGTAAACAGGTGAAAAATCCACGTTCGCCAGATTATGTCCCTTCTGTGTTCACGTCAGCTCCCTCATCGTCCGAGATGAAGGAGCCCGGTGCCGTGGAAGTCCGAGAGTTCGACAAGCTGGAAGCTCGCGTTGAGGCGGCCAACGCCTTGTTGTTCCTGCAGGGCCAGGGGAGGTCGGTGGTCGGGGAACAAGTCCAGGGAGAGCATCCTGAGGAGAGGGAGCAGGAGGCGGGCATGGAGGAAAGTGCATCCTCTTCCCTCAGCACAGACGATGATGATGATGATGAGGAGGAGGAGGAGGAGGAGGAGGAATGTAGGAGTGACAGCAAGAAGGTAAAGTTCACTGAAGCGTCTGAAGCTCCGGTTAACTTTGACAATATCCTGAAAGCCATGAAGAAGGAGAACCAGACCCTCAGGGAGTCTGCAGAGAAGATGTCCCTCTCTGAGAGCTCCCTGAGGAACGATGCAGAGAAAGTCAAGTTCTACACTGGATTACCCAACTACTTTGTCCTGGAGACGGTCATGTGGCTGCTGGCGCCTCACATGGACGGCATGAAGAACGTGAAGCTCTCCAAGTTCCAGCAGCTACTGCTGACGCTGATGCGACTCCGCCTCGACCTCCGCAACCAGGACCTGGCCTACCGCTTTGGTGTGAAGGTCAGCACGGTCACCAGGACGGTGCACCAGATGGTCAGCATCATGTCTGCCACGCTGGTGCCGACCGCCGTCTTCTGGCCCTCCAGAGCCGAGCTGCGGAAGAACCTGCCAGCGGCGCTGCGCGCCTCCCACCCCGACTGCGCCGTCATCATAGACTGCTTCACGGTGCCCTTTGAGGAGCCGGTTTCCCGGGGCAACCAGCAACAGCAGCCACAGCAGAGAATGTTGCCGAGCTCTCAGGGGGAGGGGACGAATCATAACGTGCTCAAGTACCTGATCGGTGTTGCCCCTCAAGGCGTCGTCACCTTTGTTTCTAAAGGGGTGCTGGGAAACGTCAGTGACAAGAGTTTGGCGGAGACCTGTGGCCTCCTGTGCAAGCTCCTCCCCGGAGATGTCGTGTTGGCGAGTCGCAACCTCGACATCGGCGACTCCGTGGCCGCCCGGGGAGCCTTGTTTGAAATTGCGAGTAGCCGCCGCGGGGAGGCGTACGGCAGCTCGGAGGGCTCGCAGGTAGCTGATGCTACCTCTGAGACGGAGAGCGTGCAGAGGCACGTGGACAGGGTCATCGCCATCGTGAAGCGGCGGTACGCCATGCTCACCGGCCCCGTGGAGAGCCCTTTCACCGCCGCCTTCGAGCGCACCTCAAACCTCTCCACCTTTGATAAGATTGTCCAAGTCGCCTGTGCCTTAAACAACCTGTGCATCTCTGCTGCGCCTCTGGAGTGATTGGTGCAGAAATGCCTCCTGTTCCTTAATGCTGGTCAGTCGCTTCGATCCCTCAACGGCGTTGGACCTTATTCCCTGTCCCCCCGCTATGGCGCTCAGATCCACACCCACAGATGTCACGTCATTAGTTTATGCAACTCAGCCGACACAGAATAGCAGGCTAATGCCTGAACACTGGAACTTCTCCAGGCATGTCCAGCTGGGAGGAGACTCAGAACTGTCTGGTGGGAATGCGTGGGGATACCCCGGGATGAGCCGGAGACTGTTGCTGGGGAGAGGAACGTCTGGAATGTCACTTTTAGCCACTTGGACCCTTTGAAGATGAATGAATCTGTTCTTTTATTCCTTTGTAAATACTGAAGTGTCTCACTGTTCACTGATGTTTGAGGCTGGAGTTCAATTCCCAGAAGCTCCGGATCAGCTGACTTCACCGATTTCTCCCCTCCTCTGCGTCTGCTGGAGTAAAAACAATCCTTTTGTTATCTTCCCCACTGATGAATCTACATCCGCACACACACACAACTCAAAGAGGAGATCACAGATGACGTCATCATGATTGCTCACCATGCGGGGATAGAAACACATCATCGGCGTAACGAAAACCTTCTTGTGGCATTTTCACGCATTCTTGTTGCCCACTAGAAGACCAGCAGCTGGTTCCTGCTGAGTGACCCCCTCCTGGCAGCAGAGGGGGTCACTCAGACCCTGGGTCTGCTGTTCATTTATGTGCTGTCCGCGCTGGTTTGGTAGAAAGACATCTTTTTCCAGAAATGTTCAACAGCTTCCTGGTTGACCACACATGAGTGAGCGGCTGATGTCATCCTGCACAGGGAGGAACTGGTATCGATTAGCTCCATCGTTTCTCCTGCCGGCTGAGATCTACACTGCTGGATGGTAAAGTCAGGATTAACAGGTAGACCACACCTGTCAGTGGCTCCCACCGGTGATTTTTAAATACCAATGATGTCATACTTATACATACGCCGCACACGGATACTGTTCAGTGATGCGCCTAAATGCCTTCTTGTTTGAGAGATCCCTTAAACGTTTTATGTGCGTACTGGTAGGATTGGAGAGGTTTTCCGTTAGCATGTCGAGCTAAATGTACGTAGTTCTTACTGACGCGATGTTTCTTCAATTCTTCACGGCCATGCCGATTCAAAAGTTTCATGTTCGCCGATATTATAACCAGGGTTCCCCCCGCTGACACGGAAATGTTGTTGACAAGCTTTAATTATGGCTGCGTTCAGATGACGTCGTCTGCCTCAGCGCTCACGGACCGGACCTTCTTAACTTTGCGACGTCGTACGTTCTCATTAGCTTAGTCTGGTGTTCTGCTCCCATGGACTGTTACCGTTTTCACCCATAACAACGTACGACAGGGATTCTGCATTTTGTTCAGGTAGTAGACTGGTAGCCCGAATATTTACATACGTTTATTATAAGATACTAGCTTCATGTAGCTCCATTATAAAGGTGCAGTCCGTACAATTCAGTGCATTTTGTGGGTACGTTTCGTAATTGCGACCTCAGCTCACCCCTCCCTGTCCAGAAACGTGCGGTGGTCTTCAAGTGTTAAGATGATGTCATCGAGTCTCGTGTCAAGAGATGAGGCTCCTTTGGATGGATGTATTTAATAATTGTGTTTTTAACTACAGGTCAAAGTTCACATCGTTTGTTCTGCATTATTATCGTGTTGGCAGACGCGCCGTGGTCCCACTCCTCCATCGGGGGGGGGGAAACATGGTGCAGACCTGGGAATTGGCTAGCTCTGCAACATTTTTTTTTTTTTAAACTCGATTTCCCGTAAATGTCTCGTTCGCCCCGTATTCTTGACAGCAAAACTTTGGAAACGACAGCTGACGGTAATTTATCCTGACTTTTAAAACAGATTATTTTAGCTTAGCTTTTCGAGGCTAATGTTAAACGTAAAAACATCGTACTTTTTAAACTCTGTATGTTCCATTTATTCAAAGACATACTCCTAAATTTTACAGACTGCACCTTTAATTGAGAGATCTGCTCTTACTGCGTTTTGGTGAAACATTGAATTTCAGAGTTCTTTGCGTGAAATAAGACGCCGCTTCTTGGAATGTGTGTTTTGTTGCTTGTGCCTTATTTTATAAATCTGGTACTGCTGTTAGAAATCAGCCTGTATTTTCTACTCAAACGCTTTGGACCCTTTAGCGGTTTGGTTTTGAAGCCGGACCTGTAAGGAGAGCCAGCACCTTGGTGACGCCGTAGAGCATCTGTCGTTGTTTGTGCGTAGAGTAGGTATCGTTGTTTTATGCAGATCATCATTTACTGAGTAAATATAGATTATAAGACTCATTATCTCCCTTCATGCGCTTTGGCTCGGAACCTGGAATTAATCGCCTCCCACAGTGGGAAGATTGTTCCGACAGTAGACTGAAGTGTCTCCGGGCCACGTAATCGCTTTGCTGCGATTATTCAACGTCTCCCGGCGCTGAGGCTTTCTTTCCAATCTGAAGTCTGACTCAGCGCTGACATCTGCAGAGTGGACGACTTAAGAGCTTTCAGACAGGAGAGTCATTAAAGTCTTAGCTAGCCAATTTAAAAGAATTGTGAAGATTTACCTTGGGTTCTTTTTCTGTTGCTGCTTCTTAAAGGATGTACGGAAGAGGATTAGGGAAAATACGGCGACGTGGAAAAAATGTTTTTTTTTTTCCAATACTGACTTTCCTCTCGGAATTCTGACTTTAAACTCAGAAACCTGACTTTAAACTCAGAAACCTGACTTTAAACTCAGAAACCTGACTTTAAACTCAGAATTATGACTGTATTCCCCGAATTCTGTTTTTAAACTCAGATTTCTGTCTTTAAACTCAGAATTCGAACTTTAAATTTGGAATTCTGACTTAAATATTAGAATTCTGACTTTGAACTCAGAATGCTAACTTTATTCTCAGCATTTTGACTTTATTCCCCAAATTAAGGCTTAAAACTCGAATATTCTGACTTTATTCTCAGCATTCTGACTTTATTCTCAGCATTCTGACTTTATTCTCAGAATTTTGACTTTATTCCCCAAATTAAGGCTTAAAACTCGAAAATTCTGACTTTATTCTCAGCATTCTGACTTTATTCTCAGAATTTTGACTTTATTCTCAGAATTTTGACTTTATTCCCTGAAATCTGTTTTTAAACTCAGATTTCTGTCTTTAAACTCAGAATTCGAACTTTAAATTTGGAATTCTGACTTAAATATTAGAATTCTGACTTTGAACTCAGAATGCTAACTTTATTCTCAGCATTTTGACTTTATTCCCCAAATTAAGGCTTAAAACTCGAATATTCTGACTTTATTCTCAGAATTTTGACTTTTTTCCCCAAATTAAGGCTTAAAACTCGAAAATTCTGACTTTATTCTCAGCATTCTGACTTTATTCTCAAAATTTTGACTTTATTCCCTGAAATCTGACTTTATTCTCAGAATTTTGACTTTATTCCCTGAAATCTGACTTTATTCTTGGGATTCTGACTTTAAACTCAGAATAGGGCTACGTGATACTTTTTTGGGGGGGATTTCTCAGTTTAAAGTCTGAATTCTGAGTTTGAATCCTGACCCTAATCCACTTCCGTACGGGATAAAGCGTCACATCTTCTGAACTTAAGAATGGAATGGCGCCTGAATTAATGATGTCATGTTTTTCTTCCATGAGGTTTGAATGTTGATTTTGTGATCCTGGGTTGAGACCGTTGCAGGAAGGCCTCTTTTATCAGCTGCTGTTTGCTGTTGTTGTTCGGGGTGCATGTGCCTCCATGATGTACAACTTCTGATGGTTTCACACAGTATTGCCTTTGTAACTTAAAATAATAAAGTCTGGATTACGCCTTGATTCTCTCTCAACACTGAGAAAGTATCGGTTCTGCCTTCTTCTGTTTTTGTGGGTTTCTCCGACTTAATTGCGTTGGATCTTAAAACTAAATTCAACGTAAAACAACCAGAGGAAAATGGTTCTTTAAACGCCAACTGGTGCGTGTAAAAGAGGCCCCGCCCCCTGAGGACAAACGAAATCCTAGAACTAAAAAGCTGCATCAGTAACTGCTTCCAGCTGGACCAGATCCACCTGGACCAGATCAGTACCAGCCCTGTTCAACCACAACATCCCTTCAGTAGAACATCTGCAGAAGTAGGAAGCTGGTTCCTATGTTTCACAAGCAGCACCAAAATCTACAGGAATTTCAGCAGGCGCTTGAAAGCCGTCCGTCTGTGAAGGGTTCCTATACTGTTATTAAGGTTCTGGGTTCTACACAGATCCACAATGAGACACAGCATCTACAAGTGGAGAAGACCTGGAACAATAGTGGACCTTCACAGAAGCGGACCACTTTCCAAAGTTCCTCCAAGATCACGGTGAAGGTTCCTTCAGGAGGTCCCGGAAGATCCAATGATGGCATCCAAGCAACTGCAGACCTCACTAACCTGACCTGAGGTCAGAGTTCATGTCTTCATAGTTGGAAAGCAACTTCTAACCAAGAAGAACATCAAGACGGATCTGAAGAAGGAGCGTCTGGGAGAATCGTCTCTGGACTGATGCGAGTGAGAGTTGAACTGTTTGAGGACAGGGGTCCCGTTCCATCTGGTTGAAACCAAACACAGCATTCCACGAGAAGAACATCAGACCCACAGTCAAACATGGAGGTGGCGGTGGAATGTGGTGGAGAGGATCTGCTGCTCCTGGACCAGGATGACTCACCATCATGGAGGGAAACATGAATCCCGCTCTCTAGTAGAAAATCCTGAAGGAGTAGTTCAGGTCATCAATCCGTGGGTTGAAGTTCATGCAGCAAGACTATGATCCCGAGGAGAAGACTAGATCTGAATGGATTAGACAAGTTTAAGTGTTTGAGAAGTCTAGTAAAAGTCTGGAACTGGACCCCCCTTGAGATGCTGTGAGAAGACCTGAATAGATCCAATACGACCGACTCCACAGACGAAAACTTTCCTTTTTAGCAGATCCTATAACTTTTAATTAACATTGATGTTTTTTCTTCATATTGTTTTTTTATTGATGCTTTAACTGCTTTTACCTTTTTGCATTTTGAGATTTGATCCAAATGTAAAGTGCGTTATAAATGAAATGTATTATTATTATTATTATTATTATTATAATGATTATAATGCGGCTGCACTAAAGCAGTTCTGCAAAGAAGAGTGGGCCAAGATTCCACCACATTGATGACAGAGACGGATCTCCAGTTGTCAACAGTGTTTGGTTGCAGTTGTTGCTGCTGAGGGTGGAGCATCTAGATATAAGGTTAAAAAAAAAAAAAATTGTTTTATGATGCACTTTTTTCTTCATGTTTTTGGCGGACTGTGCCTTTAATTTGCTTCCACACTGATTCCTGGCCTTTGGCTCGGTTTCCTCGCAGGGCCAGAGTGGAGTGACTGAGTAATGTACTCATATTAAAAAATATATCAAGGAGAGAAATGCATTGCAGGAAGCCCCGCCTAGAATCTGTGCGGTCAGAGAGAGTGAATAATGAAGAGCGCTCACTCTGCGTAAGTTAGAAGATCTCAGCCTGAGACAATGTTGGACGCCTCGCCAGGATTCTCACGAGATTGCCTTATTTCTTGACAAAGTCACACTTGTTCTATTAGAATATTCTTCAAAGACGCCACGCATAGTCGATTAAAAACACACAATGGCATTAATTGTGCGTTTGAAGTCCTTCATCGTTGCCATGGGCCCTCTGGAGCTTTTCTTTTGGTCTCCATCAGTTAATACCAACAATATTTGATTTCTGTGATGAGTCTGACCAGAGAATATCCAACCAACAATACCAACTAAGGATTTTCTTGTTCCCATAGACATGTGTCTGACTTAAGTTATTTAAATAGGATACATTCCTACAAACATTACAACATTCAAAATAGTTTTAATTGAAAATAAATGATTTTCCCCGAAAGGGAGAGGAATTATAATGATCGTCTGTAAAGTAACTATTATCTTCAGCTGTCAGACAAATGTAGTGGAGAAGAAGTATTTAGTAGCAGATCAATCATGAGTAAATGTACTTAGTTACTCCTCACTGTAATTAAAAACTGATTTTGCATGAGAATTGTAAAACTAAGAGCAGTAAAATAGTTTTACTTTCATTTTTCACATAAAAGAAAATCATTTTTTCTGAAACACAGGTTGTTTTCAGCTTTATGGAATTTTCCAGATCCTCAAAAGCCTTTATTCAATCATTTATGTGAGCGATTTACTTTAAATATATAAAAGAAAACTACAAACTCAGAAAATTGACCCGAAAAAGCCACTGAATCACTTTAACCAAGGGTCATGTGAGCCTCCAACATGGAACTGGGAAACATCGTGTCCTAAAACTGACAACTGCAGCAGCAACTCAACCAAATTCAGCTTTAATGCCACCACTTTGAATTAACGCACATTAAAGGATATAAACTCGACTTTTCTGTTTTCTCCACCACCCTGAGTATTATCTGTGTACTCTCTGAGTACTTTTACTTACATCACTTTACTTACTTTACAAATCTATTATAGGACTTTTGATAGCACTACAGCATTTTCAAAACTTGTGTTGAGTACTTTGTATTACTGAGTACTTAGTACTACTAAGTATCTGAGTACCGATACTTCCTGTGTTTAACATCTATGTTAAATGGGGCGCTCCTCCTGTCCGCCGCAGAGTGGAGCATCTGTCCGAGAGACGATCTCTGGCTCCGTGCTGACGTTCGTCGGTCCGTCACGTGACCCGTGGAATGTTAACAATGCAGTGAGTGTCCCAACTTTGTGCTGCATTTCTGATCCTGCCTGGAGTCTACGGGAGAAAATGGAGGCTCGTTTCATCACATTCACGCCGTTCGTCCGTCTTCGCGGAGCTCCTCGGACCCGTTAACCGTAAAAGACGGGATTAAACCCTCCGTAGTGCTCGCTGCTTCCCTCACATGGTAAGTTGAGACTGAGTTTTGGTGGGGAGGGGAGTGGTGCTGGAATGTTGGTCCACGACTCGCTGCAGAGGAAAAAGTTCTCCATGGCTGTTTGAAAGTTAGGATCCAGATAGAAAAGTGTTATTTCCGCCTGTCTTTGAACGTCTCTTGGATCTCCATGGAGGTTAAGGTTCTGGCGGTCTTCCTCTGAACCCCCAGCTCCGGCCTGGGATACTGTTGGGGGGGCCAAAGGACTCCTGAAAACGGGGGTCTCCAAAACCCTTCATATGCCCCCCCAGGCAAAGACTGCAGAAAAACCATTTGGTCCAAACCGAGTACTTATTATTATTATTATTATTATTATTATTATTACTTTTACTCATCTACGGTACTCGAGTACGACCCTCAGGTACTAGCACCGGAATATTTACATGTTAGGCTACTTTATACTTCTCCTCGGAGGGAGATATTCTCCTTTCTACTCCACTACCTTTGACTGACAGCTGTAGTTACTCGTTACTCTCAAGATTACAATATTATTACAACTTTCTCCTCCAGCGAAAACCACGTGACATCACTCTTTTTCACAAAACCCTCATTACAGACGTGGATAGTAACGAAGTACATTTACTCCAATCTAAGTACTCAATTATTACCGTTAAACGTTACTCTACACTTCTACTCCACTAGTTACTCTTCAGATTACTAGTCTTTATTCACTTCCTGTCCGCTGGAAACAATGTCACTTCTGAATGTTTGGGAATGAAAACTAAAATATTTCACTGTATGAACCTGGACTGTTCTACTGTATGAACCTGGACTGTTTCACTGTAAGAACCTGGACTGTTTCACTGTATGAACCTGGACTGTTTCACTGTATGAACCTGGACTGTTTCACTGTATGAACCTGGACTGTTTCACTGTAAGAACCTGGACTGTTTGACTGTATGAACCTGGACTGTTTCACTGTAAGAACCTGGACTGTTTCACTGTGTGAACCTGGACTGTTTCACTGTATGAACCTGGACTGTTTCACTGTGTGAACCTGGACTGTTTCACTGTGTGAACCTGGACTCTGTCACTGTGTGAACCTGGACTGTTTCGCCGTGTGAACCTGGACTATTTTACTTATTGACTGAATGGAACATTATTACTATCAGATGTAGTATTAGTAATAGTAGTCGTAGTGCAGTAATACAAGTACTAGTAGTAGTAACAGTACTAGTATTAGTTAGTAGTATTAATGGTGAAGGTGGTTGCAGTAGTAGTATTATCACAGTGTGCTACATAGTATAATAGATATATATTTAAGAGTAGGAGTAATAAGTACTTCCTTTAATAGTACACGTGGTAGTCATATTACTATTATTAGTAAAAGATATATTTGAGGTAGTGGTAGTACTGCAGTCACAGAAGTACTAATACTATAAGTATTTGGGACAAGTTACTTGATGGCTTTGATGTTTTTGTTGGTACTAGTAGTTGAAATGTCGGTATTAAATACTATTATTCTGTTATTCTGTGTTAATCTTTACTAAATGAAGTTGAAACCATATAATTATTATTGTTAAAAATATTAGATAGTATAGTTTTGTATAATTACTGTACTTGTAGTCGGTTACTATAACGTTACAACACTTTTGCAGTAACAAAAGTAGATTTAGTAGTAAAAGTATTAGCTGCTTATATTTATTGTGGTAGTGTTGGTATTTGTAAATTCTGCAGTAATAGTATTGATTCATTGAAATAATATATTTATACTAGTAGAAATATTAGTAATAGTATTGTTGCATGTTTGCGTTGAGTCTTGCCACGTTGTCACGGTTACCAACGATCATTTAGGGATATTCGATTTATTTCTCGTACGGATTTCTTTTTTAAAAACTTTTTTTTCGCAATTTTTAGGGAAACTTTTGCGCAAATAATCGTTAAAACGGACGGAAAGCGCAGCGTTCCCGATCAAGCTGTGTACTTTGATTGGATTCTTTTAATTAAGGCAAACGATGTTCAGTCAGCTGTGAGGCCGGATAAACCCTTAATTATAGTAGAGAATGAAATAAACTCAGAAGCGTTTTAATGGTACACATTAAACGTTAAAGTTACGGTAAAAAACTGTCAAATGGGACGAGAGAGAGATGATAAAATTCATAACAGTAGATAACTTTATGTTTTATAGTCAGAATATGTTGAAAACCAGATTTTACATTACAAACTTTACAAAAAAAAAAAAAAGCATGTAATTACCGTTAATGTATCATTTTGTCTAAACTACAGATTTTGTTAGTTTAACTTTACTGTAAATAAAAGTAACCATTCAGCAAAAACATCCTTTCAGTCCTGCAGAAATGACACCGCAGAAATACAGTTTATATTTCTGAAATAATTTCAATTTATAGGTGATTGTTTTTGGTAATTTACTGTCATTTTATTTAATGTCCTTTTAATAGTGTTTTTTTTTTACTTATATTTTTTAGACTTTTTTTAAAACTATAATTTACCGTAATATCTTGTGTGCATTTTTTATGTTGAAATTCTGGCTGGCTGGCTGGTTTTTAACTGCAATAAAATATAGATTCATATCATTTTACGTTGTTATTGACCAAACAAACAAACATCAGTCCTGATATAATCAGGAGTTTAAGCCTTAAAAAGACACTTTGTTTGCGTAACGCTCCACGTAAATGAATGTCAGAAACACTGATTTACACGCATTTTGTTCATATTAGATTTAAAAAAATAACCTTTATATGGGATAAAATGTTCCCTACCTGAAACTGCCATAAAATATAATATAGTAATATTATTTTACTCTTTTATTGATCTGAATGGATTGTAATTATAACTAGTTTGGACTGGAATCACCTCAGGATTCCCCCACCGCCCCACCGCCCCACCACGGGATGAGCTGGAGAGCGTTGCTGGGGAAGAGAGATGTCCGGATCGCTTTGCCGCCGTGACCCGATTATTTGTTTTTTATCATTCTTACTATTATGAGGGTTCAGAGTCGGACCCTCCCCATACCTGTTTCCAAACGGAGCCCATCCATCGTTCCTTGTTTTTGTTTTTTCTATAATTTAGTTAATAATAGTCCTTCCCATAATTCGGCGGCGGCATGAGTTTACTTGTAGTTACTTGTGGAATGGAATGCTCATTGGCCGGCCGTGGCGCCTAAAGCATCACAGGAATGGAGACAAGAGATCCCAGAGATGAGGGGAGATATTTATGCAGCATGGCCCTACCCTACACCCCCCACCACCACCACCAGCACCACCACCACCAACACCACCCACAATGTCATAAATGCACGTTTTGCTCCACACAAACTTTTTCCCAAGATAAATGCCGCACGTCATTATAATATATCCTATATATATATATATATATGTGTGTAATGTTTGTTCTAAAATTCGAGAGTCCAAAAACACGGAGTTTGATTGACAGTGGAGCCCCGCTCAGCCACCTGCTGGGCGGGAACTCAGCCCAGCTGCCCAGCTGCCCAATCCGGACCCTTAAAATAATAAGTTTAATAATCTAACCTTTATTAATCACATTCAGACACGCAAACTACAAACTACAACATAGTGAAATCATCTCACTTTCCCCCGCATCATCACTCATCCCATCATTTCCTCGGCGCCAAGAAACGTAGCTTATTCTGGTCAGAGCCCACCCCACCTGACACTGAGTGAGGGGTGGGACCCCCAAACAAGACGCCAGGTTACCACAGGGTCACGCTCATCTTCACCCCTACTGACAGTTTGGAGTCACCCGTTCCCCTATCTTCATGTGTTTGATCTTGAGTCAGGACTCAAACTGACCCCAAACGTCTGGGATCAGCTGGTCTCATTACCTCCAGCTCATCTCTTGTGTTGAGCGGCAGGATCGACACCGAGGTGAACCTCAGGTTTAGTTTTAATAATCTACCTGCCAATCAGCGGCTTTGTAGCAAAAAAACAGATCAATTAAATGAAAAACGGCTCCATTAATGATTGGAATAGCAGAGGAGGTTCTGAAAACCGCGGCCGTGTCTGGACCTGCCAGATAGCGAGCGCGTCTGGCAGCTCCTCCAAATATCTAACAAACCAGATTGGTATCTGGAGAGCAGACTTCACCTGCCAGCTTCGCACACATTCCCTCCAGCCCAGGAAGAAAAACGGAGGCCGCCTGCTGCTCACATGGACAGGAAACCAACCCCCCCCTCAATCCCCCCCCCCCTAGTCAGCTCCAGGTTCTTCTTTCCAGAGGAACCGCGGGGCTGGAAAACACGGGGGTCCCACAGGTGAAGAGAGGAGGCGAGAAAAACAGTCAAGCGGAACAAACCGTGCAATGAATATTAAAAACTGAAGGTGTGGAACTTTTTCTCCGGCTGGAAGCTTCGGGTTCCCACGGAAACGCCAAAATAACAACCTCAGTTTTTACTCGTATAAAATATCAATGCAGCTGAGTTTTTCAAATATGTAACATTTAATATTTTTACAAATTATCGCCCAGATTCAAGTCCTCAAATTAAATGTTACCTATGAAAAACAGTGTTTTTCATTAATAAATAAAAAAGCGCCCCCTAGTGAGTAAAATATGAACTATCAGAATAAAATATGAAATATACAAGATAAGTCTCTGCGAGTCGCTTCATATCCACCTTATTAAGAGCAAATCGAAAAATGATGGCGCCCAAATCAATCCAGTTCTTCCTTGCACTAAAGAAAGAACTGGATTAGCGATGGTGGCGATGACGATTACATAATATTACCAATTTTCTGGTGATATAATTACGTGACACTTCTTTTCAGTTACATATATTTTTCTTCTTTCTGTTTTTTTCTTCTGGACCGTCTTTTCTTCATATCTGGCCTCACAGATTTTCCAGCGTAAATGCAAATCATACGTAAAATGTGTCCCTTAATCGGGAATAACTCTGCTGTCAGGAACTGATGGATTGCTTTAGAATTCTGCGTGTCTTTAATTTTCTCCACAAAAGGAGCCGTATTATATTTAAGACTTTTTTATAAGTCTTCTTAGAGCAACACATCTCAACAGCTGTTGGATTGATGAGCGTAGATTTTGGAGCGGACCTTAATGGTCCTCTGTTGATTTGTAATAACTTAGAGGTGTAACGTGATAAACCCCCTAGAGGAGGCCAAGAATCTGTGGTGGTCTTGAAGAGTCAGAATGATGTCATCAGTATCCTGTCACGTAATGAGGCTCCTTTAGATTGATGTATTAAGATACTCTGTAAAACTATAGGACTTAGCTTTCTAAGCGGACCCAGAACCGGATGCAAATCCCCCTCCAGGACTTTACGGACCGCAACAGTTTACCTCTTGAGTTTCATGAGTCAGGTCTTCATGTTTCCCCGTTTTTATTGTATGGATTTGTCTAAATTCACAAACTTTTCACAATACAAAGTAGTTCTCCTTCAACAACATCTTCATCCTGTCATCTTGAAACACATCTTCATCGTCTTTCGGTCACTTCAAGCTAAAAACGTGAAAAGTCTTCTGTAGAGTTAAGGCTGTCGGTTTCTTGGCTACATTACAAAAAACATGGCCGCCTCCGTGGACGAGGACACGCCCCCTCCGGAGATATTAACGTTAAAATAATTATTTTTATTTTCCACTGACAGTAGCCTAATAAAACCATAATATTCTGCTAAATGATGTTTGTACTTTCATAGGAGTTAGTTTGAAAGCCTTTTGTTGTCTCTCACTTTAAACTCATAAAATATAAACATTGTTATATGTTTTAACAACAAACATATTTACATCACATTCCGTTTAAACAAAGAGACACCCCTGAATTCTTTTATAATCAACGTAGCCTGTTAGCTTGTGTTGTTTGTGCTAATATAGACCGCAGTGACACGTAAAAGCACCTGCTAAACATTAGCATGCCTCCGTAGTCGTACATGTTAGCATTTAGCCAAAAGCTCTGTTGTGTTTTCATCCGCCTGGTTTCCCCCGCGAGAGAATCCTTTTTATTGTTCCAGGATGGCTTACATCTTTTTCCATCCAGGCAGGAGTAAATTCCTGTGGAAAACCCTAAAACCCTTCTCCGTTTTTACAGTGCGATCATGGAAAATATCTGAGGCGCTGAAAATTCAGCAGCGTTGGATTGAAAATACCCATAATACAACTGCTTCTCGCAGTGTTTGTCACACATTATCCCCCCCCCACCCCCACCCCCTGGTTCAAACCACCAAATACCTCCCAAACACCTCAATCATCTCAAGGGTCCCACCCAAGAGGAGCGAGTCTCACGGCGGCGGCGGCGGCGTCTCACGTGAGGCCCCTCTCAAAAACATGTGCATTTATTCCTCGCGTCACGCCGTCCGCCCTGGAGGAGTGAAGCTCTGCTGGTAGAATGTGGAGCATGCTCCTCCAGATAAGGCTGTCAAACGGCGTTGGATGTCTGATCCCAGGGGAGCATCACACGTTGGGCGGCTGACGCAGGCAGCGCCGCTGACTTGTTTTGACCCCGTGTTGGAGCCCGGCGCTCTCGCTAGGGTGTTTACCGATGACCACGCAGCACAAGTATGCAGCGGCTGGGAGTGACTCCTGCAACCGCAGCTATGCATCGGTGGGGTGCAGAGAGGGGCAGGGGGTGTTAGATGACCTCCGGCATGCCTGAATTATGCATCAGGTATGCATCGGTACCGCTGGAACAGAACTTGAATATGAATATGACCCTCCCAGCCGAGTCAGACGTCTTGTTGCTGAAAACGTTGGGTTTTAAAGGAGCAGTGCGTAACGTTTTAAGGGGGCATGTCTGAATAGAATATTCATAACTATCCCATAACCATCCATCTATATTCCGTAAAGGCTAATCCTGTTGTGGGTCGGAGCATCATGCAAACTCCACACAGGTGGA
The DNA here is from genome assembly GCA_037951165.1 of Lophius americanus. Taxonomy (NCBI): domain Eukaryota; kingdom Metazoa; phylum Chordata; class Actinopteri; order Lophiiformes; family Lophiidae; genus Lophius; species Lophius americanus. Next base: position 192,023 of record JBBDHG010000245.1, read on the forward strand.
TTTGAACCCAGAACCTTCTTGCTGTGATGCAGCTCTGTGTTTACTGCTGAAAATGAGAATTGAGTCTTTTTTTAACGACAGCTTAGGAAAAGTCCTTTTATATCATAAAAACAAACAAATAAACAAACAGACATTTAGTTTGCTTGTGTTGCTCTGATATTTTTGTGAAGATATGTTACATGGCCTGATCTCTGACATTTAAAGGTGCAGTGTCTAATATATAGTTGTATCTCTCAGAATTAATGGAATAAGATATTTCTAACTATGTCTTTCTTTAAGTTTGTAATGAGATGAAAATGAGACAACTTTGTTAAAATGATCATAGAATTAGTCTTTTTATCTCCAGAGGGGGGGCGGGACCCTTGAGACTCTTGAAGGCCACCGTAGATTCCTGGCTAGGGATAGCTGAGCTGAGGTCCAGTGTCGGACTTCACCACTAGATTCCACTAAATTTTACGGACTGCCCCTTTAAAAGTTTTTTTTTCTTTCTTTTAGCTCTGCGCCTGTCAATGATTAAATTCTTCCCGTGAAAGAGGACAGTGAACATTTACTCAGAACTTGAACCACATCTGTCCCACTATCCTTCATCTCTAACCTCTTGCGAGGTTCTGATTGCGTCAACATGAATCAGATAAAGTAGCGACTCCGGCTTTGGATTTGCCAGCATATTTAAGATTCCTAGACGTTGATCTTCCATTACTGCGGAATGTCTAAGAGCCGTCGCGTGTTTGTCGACCCTTCGCGGTGTCCTCTCTAATGAGACGCTGACGTTTCATATCTTCCCTCTGCCTGAAACCTGAACTTGCTTTAATTTTAGAAAAATAAGTGAAAAATGAACATTGTGCATGACCAAATCAGCCCCCGTGATTTAACCCCGTCCCTTCCTCCGCAGGCCGGCATTGGCAGCATCATGGTTTTGCTCCGCGGTGCCCTTGTGACCGGCTGCATTTCCTGGAATAAGCTGGAACCTGAGCCTTGAAAGCCACACCATGGAATGCCTGTAGTACCACTCTTCAACCTCGTCCACCCCACCGGCATCGGCAGGAACACAAACAAATAAAGGATAGAGAGGAGGACTCTCAGACCCCCGCCTCCCATCGCTGCTCCTGGAGACTTCTTATCTATTTAGGTCAGCCAGTTTGAAAAGGGATCGTTTGTAGTTTGTAGGGGAGTGTCCATCTGTGTCTCCCTTTTAGAGTAGGTGCCTGCTGTGGGCACTGAGGCCATGAGGCCCAAGACTTTCCCCGCCGCCCCGTATGTGGGCAACACGCGCCAAAGGCTGCAGGAGATCAAGGAGGGCCTGAAGCAGCCGGCCAAGCTGGTGAGCCAAGCCCTCCACGGGGGCAGCTCCCGCAACGATGGCGGCAGAGGCGCCGACTGCAAGAGCGGGAAGGACACTGCCAGTCGACAGCAGCAGCTCAGACCCCCGCAGAAGTTCAACAACTACCAGAATGCGCTCCGGGAAATCCGCAAGTCCCTCATGCCCTTTGCAAACGAGTCGGGCCCATCCTCCGGGCCAGGGCACCCTGCAGGCGCCGGAGAGGTCAACCGTCAGATGCTTCAGGAGTTGGTCAACGCCGGGTGTGACCAGGTGAGCCGGAGAGAGAGTGTGGGTGAATGTTCACGAGGGTTTGGTTTGGATGGATGGATGTTAGTACGAGTGTTTCTGATGACACACATTTCTTCGCTCAGGAAAGCTTTGCAGGCTAACAAATGTGTCAGCCATCTTTTTTTATCGTCAGCTTTTTGCTTCCACATCATCTGTGTGGTGTCGGTGTCCGTGTTCTGACAGCGTTCCATCAGAGCAGGCATGAAGTTTGTGCTACAGTAGCTTTTCTCTGGGATCCGACAACACAGGCTAGCCTTCAGGCTAGTCACCGGTTCACCACGCCGCCGAGATTACGCTCTCGGCAAAAGTGACGTAGAACCTTCTGTTTGTTTATGTTTCTCTTTTCTATCATAAACAAATGTAATAAAATAACTAAAAGACTTTGAGGTCAAAATGTTCACTTGAATTATAATAGTTTAAAATTCTGCTTAAACCGACACAGAATTTCCCTCCAGATAAATAATGTATGTATTTATATATCCAAACAAACTGCACTGGAAAGTCGTATTGCTCTGCTAGCCGTTAGCATGTCTAGAAATCAAGAGTTGCTATGAGCCATTAGCATGTCTAGCATGCTAATGGCTCATAGCAACTGCTGATTTCTTCTCTGGAACAACCGATAAGGAGGCAAGAACAAATCCCATGCTCTGATCCAAACAGACGAAGCTCGCTGTGGGAAAACATGTTCGACACTCGTTGGGATTGCATATGCAGAAAAGTAGCTTCAGTCAAACGGTTTATAACGTGAGAATCGGGCCAATCGATTGTTTTATGACGCATTTTGACCAATTTGATGTTTCCAGCCCTAGTTGATACTCTTAACAGCAACTTTCCTGAGTTGGATTCAGATCAAATGGCTCGTTTGTCATTGCCGTCATATTATTGTCACATTCTCATAACGGCCCACAGTGTGTGTTTTCACACACCTAGAGGGTGAAGGCGTGAGCCAAATCCAGGAATCACAGAGACACAGGCGACATTGTGACGAGTATAAATGTGGTAGTATGGTGTGTGTCTTGGCAAGTGTCGCTCCTTCGCTGGAAAAGCCACTTGACTGAGATGTTTGAAGAAGTTCAGCCTCCTTCAGTCAGGAATTTTTAATGAAAACAGCCAGCAGTGCCTTCCACTCGTAGATGCAACACAATACAAGCCTTCCCTGCCAAGAGTACATTGCCGTGGTTATGTAACGCCGGGCCGGAGCTTTGAAACGCTGTAATGTCAGGTGAGCTTCCTAACTGGGCGTCCGTTCCTTCTATCCCCGTCTGGAAGAACGCGGGAGCGCCATGGAATACCTGTTGAGAATATTAGCAGGGAAGAGCGTTTCCATGAGAAGCGATCCTCCTGCCCTCTCATCCGTCAGCATCAGAACTCTCAAGAGGACGCTTTTAATAGCATTACCTTTCCTGGAGTTGAATGAGAGTTGGCCTCAAGTAGAAACCACAGAAACCCACTGGAGTTGGAGCGCCGTTACCAGAACAAACCGAAAGTAAGGGCTTTGGTCTTCCCTTTAGCTCTAACGGTGATAAACCTACCAGAGGCATGCGCTGGGCCTCACAAGCCCAATAAAGGATCTGCGTGCCGGGTCACATACTGGGAGTTGGCCGGTTTGGGTTTTGGCTCATCTGTTTTGAAAGGAGTCAGTGGCGCAGCTGTCCGGTAACAAAGCGTCTCACATTACTGCTAAACGCCGCAATAAAATTTGTTTCGGAAAATGTTTGGCGCTAGAAACAATTTCAAAATGTGCAGCAACAGAAGGTTGCTTCATATCGTAGCACCGGTTCGTTACAGTTTGATCTGAGGTCTGTGAGACGTCGCCCCCCCCGGCGTCTCCCCCTCTCTCACTCTGACTATCTTCATTGTGTTCATGGAGGCAGGCGTACAAACTTCTAGAAGTACTATCAGTAGTTGAAAAAACAGCCAGTAAGTCCTTCAGATTGGACATTTAGAAACTAATAAAAAAATAACAAAACATTGATTGTGAACGCATCCCCCCCTGCTAGTGAGTGGGCTCAGGTGGCGAGGGGAGGTGACCAGAGAGTCAAAGACCCTCCAGGTTGGGGGTGAGTTTCTGCCTCAAGAGTAAGAACACAAGAACTTTGAAGCCTGATTGTTGGTGAAGGGAGAGACGTGAATTTGGTGGATGGATGGATGTATGGATGGATGGATGGATGGATGGATGGATGGATGGATGGATGCAGAGAATAAAACTTGTGACAGGGTTTTGGTTTCATGTTTTAAAAGGCAGATTTCCTACTTTGAACGATTGAGTTTCTGGACAGCTATCCTTCATCACACCTGTTTAATAAAGAGGCTGAAGCAGAAGGCAGGACACTCTCAGTAGGGCTTTGTGGGTTTATCCTATAAGTAGAGGAGAAATAAGGTCCCGCGTAGTAAAGTGGACTAAATGCTGCGTCACCACGCAGACATCCATGTTGGTTCAGGATCCACTGAAGAAGAACGAGGAAGTCTGTACTCTAATCAGGATTAAATGCATTGTCTAACCAGCAGGCGAAACAACCCTGGAGGTTCTCTCCTCAATCAATCTATTCATCAGCTTCTCTTTGGGAACTGTTGAAAAGTGTTGGTGGAATGTCCCCGGGCGATGCGAAGGAGCCAGGTTTGACAAATTGAATTGAGGAATCTTATCAGCATTTCATCCCCAAATGCCGGCGGGCCGGTTCAGATTAGGTACGGCAGCGGTTAAAGGCCGCGAGGACCGGCCCTGTGATGGAACACGGCATGCGAGGAATGCTGAACTCAAGCCTGTACACAGAAGGATGAGATATTTCTCCCAGCTCCAGTCAACTTATGAGTCTGGCCCTGCAGGGAGACGCCGTGGGACCGAGTCAAACCAACTCTCAACTTGTCACAGCCAAAGGCCGTGAACTCTCTTTGGGTATCGGCTGCAAGCCTTTTTTAAATTTTTCATCTAGTTTCCCAATCTCACATGCCTTCATCATCCTCACTGAGGCGTTTTCGACACATTTCTAAGGCCGTCTGTAGTCACACAGGCTTTGTTCCCATCAAATTCTTTTGTGTAGCCGTTCACGTCAGTCTGAAAATGTGTCCGATATCAGAGTCCAGTGTGAGAAGTTCACCACCCAAACTGGCCCGACCCGCATGCTAAAAAGAACTATGTCGAAAGAGTCACACGCAGAAAGCTTTCAATGCGCGAACAAGATGGAAGCAGGTTTGAACACCTCGACTCCCGCAGTCGAAGTCCGATCTGACGGTTGAGACTGGGGTCGTATTACAAAAAAACTGACCTGTGTCATTTTGGACCACATATGGGAGTGGCCCGAATGCCAACTGGAAAAGATGAGATTCGATGAGGTTGGTTCTGTTCACACTGCCGTGAAAAAGTTACATAGGAGAAAAAAAAATCAGACCTGCGGTGTGATTGAAGCATTAAAAAACAGCCGATTGCAGGACTGGTTCCGTCCCCCACCAGCATCTTAAAGGACTGAAGGTGGTCTCACACCTTCTTTGTTTGGACCGGACTTTCCAAGTTCCCAGTTTGTTTCCAATATTCCAAGTTTGAAACTTCTCCCGGAACAAGGTCCAGGTCGAACAGCTGAATTTGAGTAGAACCAGCTCCTCAGCACTGAACTGCAGCACTCCTTTAAAGACAACTATGTTTACAGTCTTGGACAGGGAGGAGAGACGGTTGGAGAGAGGATTGAAGGAAAGCACCTTCTTTAAACTGTGACCATCTTCTCTAAACAAGCGTTTGGGATCCCTGCCACCTTTTATCACCCACATATAAGAGTGTGAACATCTCCACCCAGAGACTTTCAACATCCTCATCCTCCACGCCTACAATCACATCATGCTGACGACAATCATGATGTTCTGCTGCACAGTCAAATCCCTGGTGGTCCACAATAGTTCTGGAGGGTCAATGGTGTGACTCAATGTATCAACCACTTAGCAGGAGGTCTTAAAAACCGGACCCCCCACTAGTCAGTTAGAGCTGAGGAAGTATCTTGGTCAGGAGGTGAAACATCTTCAGCGTAGAAAAGGAAGTCCAGTTGCTCCGGATCCATCTTTTGAGAATGACGTTTCCTGAGTTCTCTGAAAATTGTGGGATCCTGGATTAAAGGGGCGGCTGTAGCTCAGGAGGCCGGGTGGTCTTCCCTCGATCTGAAGGTCGGGGGTCCGATTCCAACATTGACCCTTCACGTTAAATGTCGTAGGGTCTTTGAGCAAGACCCTAAAGCCCAAATTCCTCCTCAGCTGTTTCACAAGGATGGATTAAATACAGAGAACTTCCCAGTGTTGTACAGGGAATCAAAAAGAGAGAATTAAGAACCAACATTATCACATTGTCATTAATATTAATCATGTTATTATTAATAATAACAATAATTATATTTGTTTTTAAATCTTCCTTCTGGCATCATTTTATTTGCAGTTCTCTGAAAATACTAGGATATTGAATTAAATAAATAAGTTCATTCTGGGACACCGATCCTCCACCGCAGTTAAGTCTCCTGTTAAAGATTGTTTTTTTAAAAACACACACACAAACAAAAGACAAAACTGTCGTCTGAAATCGCCACAACTTCCTCGGCGAGATGACCTCCATTGCTTCCACCATTGTAAACCAACCAGAGCCGTGCGGGCGGAGTCAATACAAACAGGAAGTGAACATTCAATGGCAGCAGGGTGGAACAATTCTGCTACAGTCCAGTCTCCACCCAACATGTCGCCTCTCCATCCGCCCGGTCTCTGCTCCGCCCGGCTCCACTGAGGAGCCTTTGTCCCCCGTCCTCCGTGTGGGCGTGTTCCACTCTCACTAGGAATAATCATCTGGAATAATTGTTTTGATTGAAGTCAATGCAGTGAATCAAAACAATGTTTTACGATTCCTTTTCTCACATTTAAAGAGCATTCCACCAAAATAAACACCTCAGTGCTAGAAGTGAGAAAAAACAAAGACCCACAGCTGGTTGACAAACATAAAAATGAATATGGGATTTTATGTTTTATTTAACTTAGTATGGTGAAATCCTCCTGCAGTACCCGGATGTGCCTCTAGGGGCATGCGTGGCCATGTTATGGGAAACAATAGTTTACAGAAGGGGTTAAAACATTTTTTGGGAGCACGGACCGTTTTTTTTTCATCAATAGGATTATTGCGGACCGGCAAATGTGGGCGGCTGATCAGCCATAACATTATAACCGCCTGCCTAATTCTGCACAAGTTAACTTTTTGCTCCCGAAACGCCTCTGCGATGTCTCTGTGACGCCTTCCTGTCACATAGCCGCCATCCTAAATCCTAAAACTAGATCATAAAAATGAATGAATATTTCATAAGGCCTGATATTAGTTCAAATTCTTCCGTCAGATGATGATATCAATATTAGATATTTTATGGTGATTTGAAGAGGCTGACTTTCAGTCCCTCTAAGAGGAGAAGTTTGATGAAGTGAGACGCAGGGGTCATAGGTTAACGCCGGAGCTCCAGCTCAGTTACTATGATGATCTGAGCAGCAGCCACCATTTATGACTGCCATGTTGTCGGACTCCCATCGTCCACTTCCTCCCTCTCTGGAGGCGAGCTAATTCTTCTTATCAGCAGCGGCTTCCTCTTCCTGTACGTCTCTCCTGCTGTAAATTACACAGCTATGTGGCCGGTTACATAATCACCTTTTTTTTAAAGGAGGAGGGGGTCCCATGGCACTCATGGAGTTGGCTGGGAACGAAGGGAAATGGAGGCGTTCGGCGTTTTCCTACCCAATACCTGTTGGCTCTCCCCACAGTCCTCTGCTGTAGGTCCGGGCAGGAATCCGCCGCCCTCCAAGCATATTAAAGCCTTCGCCATGTGAGCCAACACCGCGGCGTTTATGTAACCATTAAGGCAACATGACTTGGAAGCAGCGTATCTGTTAACTTTTACGGTTTTCATGTCGGGGTTGGCGTCCGCTTTAATAACCTTGCATCGCCGTATCCCTACTTTGTCAGCAAAGGTGGGCTGAGGAAGATGAGGGAAGAAGACGGCGCAGTGTTTATGGTGTGTCTGTGAAGAAATGATGTATGGACTCTTGGTATGTGCATCCATCCGGCTCCTCGAGGCCCGGCATATGGCTTTTATTTGGAGCGTCCCATATTGGAATGTGTGTCAGAATTGGGTCAACTGATATTGGAAAACACTCGACTGTCACCCTGCAAAAACACAAATATATAAAAATGAGACAGCTGTGTGTGTGTGTGTGTGTGTGTGTGTGTGTGTGTGTGTGTGTGTGTGTTTGTGTGCTTCTGTATCAGGTTTGTAGGCTGGTGATTATGGATTTGGGACAACACAGCGGCCTGCGGCCTCCAACCATTATAACAAGGGAACATACGTGGTCTGGATATTTTCGACAAAAAGAGAGAGAGAGAGAGAGAGAGAGAGAGAGAGAGAGAGAGAGGGATGAGAGAAAGACTATCCAGAACACAAATAGCTTGAATTCCTGCTTCCTGGGTTGAGGAATGTGAGCGAGGAACATCTGTCGCCATGACAGCCGGGGTCACCAATCCCGTCCCACCCAGCACACACACACACACAAACACACACACACACACACACACACACACACACACACACACACACACACACACACACACACACACACACACACACACCGACCCACACATACGCAAATCCACATACACACACACATAAAATCACACACACATACGCACCCAGATATTTCCTTTAAGAAAAATCATAAAAAAGATAGAACTCAGACAGTTTTATGACCATTGTTCCCCCCCAACGTTCTGCTCATCCAAACCTGGAGTTCTGATGCTGAGCGTAATGGAGCCACCGTTCTAATGCTTTTGGGTCAGCAGCTGAACGTTTGCAGGGTTTTTAGTCCATCCATGTGGCATTAGAAACTCCTCCGACCGATCTTCATCGTGGGTCTTGAAGGCCTCAGGGGACCAACGCGGCGCAGCAGCCGTGATCTTTATCTTACTTGAACATGAAGTCATTCCATTTCGTCCATCTTGGACCAGATAAATCAATAATAAGCTGCTGCTCTGCTGCTGAAGAAAGTCTACAATTGTTCACCCGGGGTTTAATAAATACCTCATTTGTAAAGGCAATTATCCAATAGGTTGCAAAACCCTGACGTCCGGGGGCGGGGCCTTTTCCTTATAAGGAACGTAGGTAGTAGCTGTGACAAGGCAGGGAGAATTGAGGATCATACCCCAAGGATCATAGCAAGTTAAGCTAAAAATAGCAGAGCAGCTAAAGCTAGCAGGAGCCACGATCCCTGAAGTCCTTGAACAAAGCCGACATCTAACATAAATGACTGAAGGAGGCGTACAAAGTTTTATTTTCATGGTTGGTTAAAGGACGGAGGGTCCATTAATTTCAACAGGTCAGAACACATACACAATGCCGTCCAGACTCGGTACTTCCACTGTATTTCTTCAGAATAAGAGCACATAAAACACATTACCCGTTATGATTTTTAAACTTTAAAGGGGAAAACAAATCTGTATCGTAGTCCTTTTACTCAAGTCACTGATCTGCAGACTTTGACCAGCACTGATCCTCACTGCTCTGCTAGTTTGACTCAGTGTTTGAAGAGTATGTCACTTGTGGATGCCTTCTCATGAGGGAGGCTCTTCTGGACCCACTGCTGCTGCATCCATCTGATTAAACCGCTCCTGTTGGACTTGTTTATTGCAAACCGCTGATATATTTTGCCAGCAGACTCTGATATATAATGGAAGTTGAGTCATTTTGCTTCCATCTGTAGTTTTTTTTATGACTATTACGCTCACATTTATTGTCTTATGTTCCCTTAAATGAATCCAGCCCACGTCTGGACGGCGTGGGGAATTATTTTAACCCGACAGAATCTGAATCGAAATTGTCAGACAGTTACGAAACTTTCCAAAACCATAAATCTGACCAGCAATTTAAAAATGTATTTTTCCCTGTACAACTGAGTAAAAGGGAACAAATGCCTTCAAGGAGAGACTTTAAATACGTCTGCTGTCATTCCATTGTCTCTCTCCCCCCCTCTCTCTCTCTTGCTTTCTCTCTCTCTCTCTCTCTCTCTCGCTTTCTCTCTCCCTCTCTCTCTCTCTCTCTCTCTTTCTCTCTTTCTCTCTTTCTCTCTCTCCCTCTCTCCCTCTCTCTCTCTCTTTCTCTCTTTCTCTCTTTCTCTCTTTCTCTCTCTCTCGCTCTCTCTCTCCCTCTCTCCCTCTCTCTCTCTCTTTCTCTCTTTCTCTCTCTCTCTCTCTCTCTCTCTCTCTGTCCCTCTCTCTCTCTCTCGCTTTCTCTCTCTCTCTCTCTCTCTCTCTCTCTCTCTCTTTCTCTTTGACAGCCTACATTTCATTCGTCTCATTTCATTTTTTCTCATAATCATCCGTCCCTCCTCTTTTCATCTCAGCTCATTGGTGTTCCACCTATAAACGTGTAAATGCCAAACGGCGCTCAATTCACGCTGCACCTCTTTAGCGGCGGCGTTGGATAAATGTGGATGAGGAATAGTGGGTCGTGGAGGAGAAGCAGAGGGAGAGGAAGCCGGAGAGGACAGAATGTGACATTGCTGCGCGGCTTTGGCAGCCGACCCTCTCTGCTGGCTACGCAGGAATGCGACAGATACACACACACATGTACACACAGGAAACTAAGTATAAACAGTCGTGGGTGTGTGTGTGTGTGTGTGTGTGTGGCTGAGGGACATAGCTGTGTGAGTGTTAGCATGCACTGTGTGTGTGTGTGTGTGTGTGTGTGTGTTATGCACACAATGTGCGGCCTTGGCCTTTCCTGGTTTCTGCGAGCGGCCCATGGTTGCAGCGCGCTCCTACTTTTAAACCATTTGTTTAGTTTCCTCACAACAAGTAAACCTGCCCATTGTTTGTGAGGAGCCGCAGGCCGGAGGGGCGCCACACGATGAAACGTCTCTCTCTCTCCTCAGGAGGAGCAGCGCCGCCGCCGATAAATGTCCCACAAAATAATTCACAATTTCCATAAACTTCTCTCCGTTCATTTTAATCCTCCATCATCATCATCATCATCATCATCATCATCATCATCCTCACAGCTTAGTAGTGAGACAACCTACGCTGTCGCCCCCAATTGCAAGGCTGTATCTCTCAAAAAGATCCCGGTCCCATGCGTTGTACCTGCGATCCCCCTGATCGAACTCCTCAACTTAAATGTGACATTATTGCCTCAAAAAATAGTGTTTTTGTCAAAAAGTACTATTACCCTAGTGAGTAAAATAAGAACAAGCTATTTCAGCCTATTATGTCTACAGTATATACACACACATATATATATATATATATATATATATATATATATATATATATATATATATTTATATATATATATATTTGTGTGTATATATATATACATATATATATATATATTTATATATATATATATATTTGTGTGTGTATATATATATATATATATATATATATATATATATTTATATATATTTATATATATATGAGGAAAAGGGAAGAATCTGATCTCCGATGGCATATATAAATATGAGGAAAAATAATAATAGTAGTATTAGTAAATAACCATCATCAGCTGCTCTTTTGCGTGGAAGCGACCCGGTTGAGTTGGTTTGGGCATCTAAACCAGGAAGCCTCCCTTTGGAGGGTTTTCAGATGCGTCCGACTGGGATGAGGCCCAGAGGTAGACCCAGACCCCTCTGGAGGGACCATATATCTCATCTGGCCTGGGAACGCCTCGGGATCCCCACAGGATGAGCTGGCGAGTGTTTCTGCGTGGAGGTGATGTCTGGAAATTCTTTCATGGCCTGCTGGAACGTGACCCGTTGGAAGAAAAAGGACGTATGGATGATATAAACCTCCGCTGAGTGAGTCCGGTCCATCCTGGCTCTGAGAGGAATGCGGAGCAGCCAGAACATCAGTCTTCCTCTTACATTTAACGATGGCATCAAGGCCCTTTTAAAAGATTTTATAGTGCTGCTGCCAGTTTATAAATCACGCGGCAGCGCCGTCGGGTAGTCAGACAGATGCGTGGGACTGGTCCGGGCCAGGATTTGTTCCACGCAGATGGAAACAACTTCCTTATGAGCTTCAACCAGCAGCAATTAATGTGCTTCTAATTAAAAAAAAAAAAGAAACCCTCTCCCCTGCTTTTCATTTATCTTCTCTTTCGACACCCTTCTCCTTAAAGGTGCAGTCTGTAAAAATTCAGGGTATCTCTTTGAATCTATTTAGTTTTTTTCAGTTTATATTCATTTGAAAATAAGAATTTTAACGTTACATCAGAAAAAAGATCATTCTCAGTACATTTGGTGCTACAATTTAATACTTCTTCTCTGCTACAGTTCAGAGGGAGATATTCTACTTTCTACTCCACTACATTGTCCGACAGCTTTAGTTACTTGTTACATTTCAGATTACTTTTTTTTCATACCTCTCCTGGCAGGTCAAATCCACGTAACTGCTCTTATTTTTAAAATACTCACACAAAAACTCTTCATCCTTATTACAGGGGTTGATGGTAACTAACTACGTTTACCCAAGTACTCCACAGAAGTACATCTTTGAGGTACATGGACTCAAACTATTTCATTCTTCTACTGAAATATTGCACTGAAGTATACATTTGAAGTAGTTGTATTTTTCTATAGAGGTCTCTTAAGTGTAGTGGAGTATTTTCACAGGGTGGTATGAGTACTTTTACTTGCCTAAAGGATTTGAGTACTTTATCCGTTGGTGCTGCTGTTCACTGTTTGACCAGTAGGGGGCATCTGAATGGCGTTTCTCCGTCTGCAGGGGTCTGAGCTGGAATATCTTTGCGGTGAGGTCATGGGCCATTCCAGGGGACTTCCTCATCTAGGTGTTGGTGTCTCAGTCTGAGAGGGAGGACATGTTTTCTGTTTGTCTCACTCCTGCGCCCCTGTTTTGTTTACACGTGTCCTGATGTGAAAAAGGCAGGAAATTCTTCCAGTCGGGGTCTTTTTCCTGCGCCAAAGTATGTAAATCCATAGTCTCCATGTCTGAATGCATGTGGAGGACGAAAATCCTTTAACTGAGCAGAAGCACCAATGCAACAATGTAGAAAATACTCCATTACAATGAGAATCTCTGCTTTCAAAACATCGCTTGATTAAAAGTATCAAAGTATTATCAGTAAAATGTACTTTAAAGTACCAAAATAAAAGTACTGATCATGCAGAAGAATGGTGCTTTACTGTTTCATACGATATTTTAGGATTATCATTATTCCTGCTGCATTAATGTCTAAATCTCTGCTGCAGCTGTGGATGATAAAGGCTGAAGTAATCTAACTACTTTATGCTGTTGAGTAGAGTAACGTATGTTTTTTAAGTGACATATTTGGATTGAGAAGGAGCAGCATTTTTCTCAACCCATAAAGAAATACTTCATCAAAAACTGGATTTCCCGGTTTTCACTGAAGAGGAAAAAAGGTCTAATCTGGAAAGTAACTAGTAACTAGAGCTGTCAGATAAATGTAGTCGAGTAGAAAACAGAAGGTTTCCCTCTGAGATGTTTCTCAAAGAGCATAAAATGGATAAAATCCCCTAAATGAGCAGTACAACATACGAGTAAATGTACTTCGTTACTGCCCACTGGTGGCTGGATGTTAATGGTTGAGGTAAACTTTACTATTTATGTCATTATTATCATTATTTATGATTATATTCCTCATTTATATGTCTTAGGAAAATGCTCTAAGAATCTCTGACTATTTTTCTTTCGTGGGATAATGTTTTTAAGTGGACAGTGAGGATCAGACAATGTGTAATCTGAAGGTTTAGTGGAGTAGAAGCATGAAGAAGCATGAAAAGGAGACGACCCAGTAACGGGCAGCGACAGAGAACTGAAATCCTCGTTTGAATCGTCGCCCTGATGAACTTCTAACATCTGCTGCTGTCCATTCTTGGCTGTGTTTGAAGAACGTCCATAAATGAAACGCGAGGAACGTTTTCCTCCCTCACATACTTGCTGCTCCCTCGCCATCATCAGTGAGACCGCAGCGGGCGAACAGAAAACACCGCAGTGGTTCCAGCAGCATTTCTCACATAGGTGACCTACATACCGTCGACAGTGGCCCACCTGTCTGAGCAGGGAGGGGCTGCCCGTCTGCGACTGAGGAGGAATTCAATCATTCAGTGAAACAACATTTCTACGTCTTCTATTCAACATGAGGAGTTCAGGTTCTTCAGTGAAGAGCAGAAGCTCCACTATTTGTCAGATTGTAGCCAGAAGTGTGATTCCAGATTCCCATGATGGTGATTCCCATGATTGTGTCCATGTGACTTTGTCAAGATCTCACACAGTCTGCACTTAAACTGAGGCAATCTGTCAACAGAACTCACTGAAGGTCCAACGGAACCTCCCTCAGATTCACAGTAATAGAAGGTTTTTTCTTCCTTTGGATGCTAAAACTACACAGAAATGAAGGGAAACACATGTCAGGAAAAAAAATATGGATGTCTGGAGTTTGGTGTGGAATGATATAGAATTGGAAGACATTCATAAGTCATGATACAATATGATCACGATACTTAAGTCACGATATGAAATCATCACCGTACTTAAGTCACGATATGATATCATCACCGTACTTAAGTCACGATACGATATCATCACCGTACTTAAGTCACGATACGATATCATCACCGTACTTAAGTCACGATACAATATCATCACCGTACTTAAGTCACAATACAATATCATCACCGTACTTAAGTCACGATATGATATCATCACCGTACTTAAGTCACGATACGATATCATCACCGTACTTAAGTCACGATACAATATCATCACCGTACTTAAGTCACGATATGATATCATCACCGTACTTAAGTCACGATACGATATCATCACCGTACTTAAGTCACGATACAATATCATCACCGTACTTAAGTCACTATACAATATCATCACCGTACTTAAGTCACGATACGATATCATCACCGTACTTAAGTCACGATACGATATCATCACCGTACTTAAGTCACGATACGATATCATCACCGTACTTAAGTCACAATACGATATCATCACCGTACTTAAGTCACGATACGATATCATCACCGTACTTAAGTCACTATACAATATCATCACCGTACTTAAGTCACGATACGATATCATCACCGTACTTAAGTCACGATACGATATCATCACCGTACTTAAGTCACGATATGATATCATCACCGTACTTAAGTCACTATACAATATCATCACCGTACTTAAGTCACGATACGATATCATCACCGTACTTAAGTCACGATATGAAATCTGTCAGGATCTTTCTGTATTTTTCCCCCATTTTTGTAATTTAGAATAGTGTTTTAGAATTATGTTTTAACAATGAAATGAATTTAAAAATTTTTTTTTTACAAGAAATCCTCCATCATTAAAAACGTAAGATATGCGTTTGAGTCCCCCCTACATCTAACGTGCTGTATCTCAGGAGGTCAGTGGTCCAATCAGCATTGGCAGCTTCTATCACCTCTGAATGGACGCGTGTGAAGGAGTGAACGCTGTCACGTGTCACGAAGCTGTGGATTCACAGACCATAATATCATCGCTTGAAGAAGTTCTTATGATTTCTGATCCATTAGAGCTCCGGTGGTTCTCTTCTCCCTGTGTGTTGTTGCTGTGGGAGTCTTAGGAAGTCGCCGGTGTGTAACCCGTGTGGAGAGGATGCAGGTGTTTGAGCAACAACCGGCTAACCCTCTTCTCTCTATGCGTGTGGTGGCCGATGATCCGTCTGAGTTGATTGTGTATCTTTCTGTGATTTTGTTTTGATTTTCTGCAGATACCTGCAGCAACGTCTCGTGTTTACGTTCCTGAGGGTTGAGATTTTCTTCCTCTTGTTTACTTATTCCTCCTACAAACACTTGTTTGACCTCCACAGAGGAGGATGTGAGCGCCGGCATCTGTCGGTTTGTTTGTTTGTTTCCCTCACAGGGCGGAGAGACGGAGGACATTGTGTGATCGCTCATGTTTGTTGGCAAAACATCTTGTTTTGAAAGGATTTCAATGATGTTTTGTTTCGGTTAGGATCTCTGATTAGAGAATATCTGATTAAATTTAGGGGAGGATCCTCTTTCTTCAACACTGAGAGACTTGTTCTTCTTTTGAAACATTTGCAACATATAATAAAGAGAATTTAATGCCAACCAGGGCAGAAGCTCTGTTGCCTTACAGAAAGAGGGTCTCCGGTTCAAATCCCGCCGGGACCCTCGGCCTGTGTTTGAATGGGTGAAAGAATGGATACCAGCCATAAATGCCAAAGATTAGAGATTTGGGATGGATCCACCATCAAACGCAATTTTATCCGATCTGGATCATAATATTGATGATATTCTGGATCATATTCTGGATCATAATCCGGATAATATTCTGGATCATAATCTGGATCATAATCTGGATCATATTCTTGATCATAATCTGGATCATATTCTTGATTAATTTCATTGGTAGAAGGGTTGGGGGTGTGGCCCAGACAGAAATTATTAAATAAATCATTAAGAAGTTAAATTATGCATTTGACATTAAAACATTTCACAAAGTTTTCTGAACATGAAATAATCCCTTTGTTGCAGGAGATGGCGGTGCGAGCGCTGAAGCAGACAGGAAGCAGGAACATTGAAGCAGCCTTGGAGTACATCAGCAAGATGGGTTACCTGGACCCTCGCAACGAGCTCATCGTCCGTGTCATCAAGCAGACCTCGCCAGGTACGTGAGACTCGCCGGGTCTTTCTCTTCTCACCACGCCGCTCATCTGGTACATCATCTTAATCTCGCTCTTGGTTCTCTTAGGAAAATCTGGCATGCCAAACTCCATGGACCACCGACCTGCACTAGAGGCTTCAGGTGAGGCGGGCGCCTTGCCTCCGTACCACCAGATGGGGGCTCCCTTGTACGAGGGACCAACTGGTTATGGCCCTGAAGGCGAGATGCCAAGACCCTACATGAGCTCCCCCGCCGTAATGAACTACATGATGTCCCCATCTGGTCCAGCACAAGGCCCCGCTATGGGAAACCCAATGGGTCGACCTCCCAGTATGGGCGCCTACCCACCAGGGATGACCAATCAGGGCAACCCACCCAATAACATGTACCCCTCAGGAGCCCAGCAGAAGGGCTACCCGGGCAGCATAGAGCAGCACGGGCCCATGATGAGCTACAACGTGCCCGGCCAGCCCCTACAGCTCCAGCCTCAGCCTCCAGGGGGTCCGGTCCCGGGCCCCCATTATGACTACAGCCACGCCAGGCCTCACATGATGGAGCCTGCAGGCTATGGAGTCAAGAGGACAGCCTCCTTCCAGAACAAGATGGCGCCATCCCAGATGCCGCCCCAAGACAACTACGTCAACATGCAGGGGAAAGCCATGGGTCAGAACGGTCCAGGAGGAGCAGGAGGAGGGTATCCCACCAATCTCTATCTGTCTCCTCACTCCCACCCACGGCAGGCCAGCCCCACCTCCCACCAGGTCCACATGATGTCCCGGTCCCCTGGTGGGGTTGGATCCATGGGTCCTGAATTTGCTGAAATGCCACAGGCCTTGATGACACCATCCAGGGCCAGCCTCAACCTGGACCTGTATGAGCACCACTGGGCGGGGCCTCCAGGGCCTGAAGGGGCCCCTCAAACCAGGCAACCCCAACCCCAGGGCCCATTCAGAGGGGAGGTGCGTGTCCCGAGCAGAACCAACTCCTTCAACAGTCGCTCTTCTGGACCCGGCGGTGTCCGGCCAGCAATGACTGCACCACCCACATCGGGCAAACAGGACCCCTCCATGGGTCCTCCAAACACCATCACGGCTGTAACGTCCCCACCCATTCAGCAGCCCGTCAAGAGCATCCGTGTGATGAGGCCCGAGCCCAAGACCGCCGTGGGCCCGTGTCATCCCAGCTGGATGGCCGCTCAGGCCCAGGAGGCGGGTGAGTCTCTGTCCTACATGGCAGAGGAACAGTTCTCTCTGGAACCTGCTCAGGAGCCACGCTGCCCGCCACCACCCTACCCCAAGAATCTGCTCATGTCTGGGGGCGCCGGCGAACCGGCTGCCCTTGAAGGAGCCGGGGCGATGTGCGGCGCTCAGGACCCCAGCAGCACTGCGGCCAGAAACCCCCACGGTGGCAGCGGGGGGAGTGGGAAAGCAGAGGAGAACCAGCAGGTGAAGGAGAAGACAAAGATGGGCAAAGGGGAAAAAGCGGTGAAAGACAAGAAGCAGATCCAGACGTCTCCGGTCCCGGTGAGAAAGAACGGACGCGACGAGGAGAAGAGGGAGTCGCGCATTAAGACCTACTCACCTTTCGCTTTCAAGTTCTACATGGAGCAGCACATAGAGAACGTGATGAAGACCTACCAGCAGAAGCTGAACCGCAGGCTTCAGCTGGAGCAGGAGATGTCCAAGGTGAGACCTTTGACCGGGCCGAATAACCAAAGTTAGTCGCTGGATCATCTCAACATCAAGCAGACAGAGGTGACCTCATGGCTGCTCCTCCTGGTCTAGTCTAAGAAACCTCTAAATTAGCGTCACTGTTTTTTCTATGACCTCATTCAAACTTTTGGCTTCGCTGGCCGCCAAATTAAAGGTGCAGTATGTAAAATTTAGGGGGGTCACCTTCATTAAATGGAATATAATATTCAGAAATGTGATTTTATTCGTTCACATTCAGCTAATAATGATAATAGTTATACTCTGCGTTAGCTTAAAACTAAGCTGTTTATACCTACAGAGGAGGCGGGTCTTCGTCATGCTGTGCTGCACAAATGGACAAACTGGACTCTGGTGTGTGATTAAATAAAATGTCTGGATGTTGAGAATCACAAACCGACCTACTTTAGAAAATGTCCCGCTGGTGAAGACTCACAGGCCGCCGTCCATTCTTGGATAAGGTGGAACGTCACCGCTGGATGCCACTAAATTTTGCGCACCGCACCTTTAAAGCTGAGATGGCATTTTAGACAGGAGGTAGTTCGTGGTGACATCAACGATACATTTAAAGATAAACTTGTTCACTGGGTCTTCTTCTTCCTCTTCCCCTCCTCAGGCCGGCTTATCGGAAGCAGAACAAGAACAAATGAGGAAGATGCTGAATCAGAAAGAGTCCAACTACAACCGGCTACGTCGCGCCAAGATGGACAAGTCCATGTTTATCAAAATCAAGACGCTGGGCATCGGCGCCTTTGGTGAAGTCTGTCTCACGCGTAAGGTGGACACGGGCGCGCTGTACGCCATGAAGACGCTACGAAAGAAAGACGTCCTCAACCGCAACCAGGTGATTCAGAACGCCGCTGCTCCGACAGGATATAGAATATTACAGTTCACTGTAAAATAATCGCATGTTAATATTAGGTTGAGAAACAGTAAGAGATATAAATAAAGTTTAAAATGGAATTAGATTCACTGAATTCCCGACAGCCACCACAGACGTTATTTTACAGTACATTATTTAGGTGTTGTTTTTTTTTGTACAGTGTTCCTTAAGGACATTATCACCTCTGGTGAAATTAGCGATGACATTTTGCGATGTAATCCCATCTAAATGGCCGCCGTCTCTGCTGCAGGTGGCCCACGTCAAAGCCGAGCGCGACATCCTGGCGGAGGCCGACAACGAGTGGGTGGTCCGCCTCTACTACTCCTTCCAGGACCGGGACAGCCTCTACTTCGTCATGGACTACATCCCCGGCGGAGACATGATGAGTCTGCTCATCCGGATGGGCGTCTTCCCCGAGACTCTGGCGCGTTTCTACGTGGCGGAGCTGACGCTGGCCATCGAGAGCGTCCACAAGATGGGCTTCATCCACCGCGACATCAAACCCGACAACATCCTCATAGACCTGGACGGCCACATCAAGCTGACGGACTTCGGCCTGTGCACGGGTTTCCGCTGGACGCACAACTCCAAGTACTACCAGAAAGGTGAGGCTCCGTGGGATTGGAGCTAAAACCAAAGATAATATACGCACTGTCATGGTTTTACTGGAACGAAGTGGAAACTTATTCATCATTTGATAGAATAAATAACATCCTTTATATCTTAAATTCACGAGTTATCCAACGCTGGTGACTCTGACCTCTCGCCCAATGTCAGCTGGGACAGGCTCCACCCCCCACCCCTAGAATCTGAGTCCAAATTTAAGGCCAAACAGGGTCATTATTCATTATCGGGTCATTATTAAGGCTTATTGAAAGCAGACTTAAGTAATGGGTCGTGTTTTAATCAGTGGTCTAAGTATAAATTATTCATACAAACGTGAACCTGACTTCACCCAAGATATCTTCTAGAAACAACCCGAGGTATTTAAAAAAAAAAGAAGAAAAATTACAGTTGGACCGTTGCATTCTGGGATTTGTAGTATCTGTGAATAAATTAGAGCTCCATTGCAACGTTGCATTCTGGGATTTGTAGGATCTGTGAATATGGACAGTATTGTCAATTAGATATATACTCAAGGGCCAGATATTATGGAACCAATTGTCGAATGTGGCCCGACGGGCCTCGGTTTGACATGAATGCTCTCATCCATAGAATCCTTCCTTTCTTCCTTTGCGCTGGCACACACCTGTGCGCTGGCACACACCTGTGCGCGTATTGTAACGTCGTGTCAGGCTGACAGATGTGTATTTTGTGTGTATATTGATCCAGCGTGTCTCTGATTGTAGGGAGCCACGTCAGACAGGACAGCATGGAGCCCAGTGACTTCTGGGACGATGTGTCCAACTGTCGCTGTGGGGACCGGCTGATGACTTTGGAGCAGCGGGCCAACCGGCAGCATCAGCGCTGCCTGGCTCATTCGCTGGTGGGAACGCCCAATTACATCGCACCGGAGGTTCTGCTACGCAAAGGTGGGTACCGGAGTAGAGTGGTCCAGAGCGTGTGGTAGAGAATACATAAAACGGGAAAGAAGAAAGAAAAGAAAGAAAATTATTAATTATCAGCCATAACATTATAACCACCTGCATCATTTTGTGTAGGTCCTCTCTCTGCTCTGTGATGTCACTGTGTGTTCTGACGCCTTTTTACCAGAACCAGTGTTCATTTATTCAGCGATTTGTGCGAAAGGAGGGAGTTTTTTTGGTTAAAAAATAAGGTTTAGAAAAACCTGACCTCAGATATTGTTGTTTTTTCTCTGTTTGTAATTAAAACTTTGTCTGTGCTGATCTGAAGCTTTTTTAAAGCGTTTATTTTACAGAGAAGAAAACTGAAGCCCTGTGTTTGTCCTACTGATGGAAATGATCATTCCAGTGTGCTGACGAACAGAACCGACCCTACAGAACACATGCACCGGTGCTTAATGAGTATTGTTTTCATGTTTGTGTTCTGGGTGCAGGTTACACCCAGCTGTGCGATTGGTGGAGCGTGGGAGTGATCTTGTTTGAGATGCTGGTGGGACAGCCGCCCTTCCTGGCCCCCACACCCACCGAGACTCAGATCAAGGTCAGTGACGAAGATAAAGTGTAAAAACAAATATTATTAAAGGGATGTCGGACTGGTGACACTGGATCAGACTGGTTGCAGCAGATTAGCTCGGTTAAACCTAGAATAAACTGTAGTCCTGTTTTTATTCCTACCGGTTTCATGTACAGATCCAACAAAACAGAACCTTTGCATCAGAGCAAGTATTTACCAGTAAAAGCCCTGCAATCAGTGTCACCTGTTCTGCCATTAGAGATGATTCTGAAAAAGAAAACTAACAAACCTTCAAGCTGGAAAAATGGATTTCACTTAAATTCAAACCAAGATAGTTACTGAGCGAACAATGGATTTGGGTTTGGACCTACTGCTTCGTTGATCCTTGCTTCACAGGAGCCGTTACCTCTGTTTATGTCTACGTTCAGTTTGTACATCCTTATTACCTCCAAGGGAGGTAGGAGGAGGTGAGGATGGAGGAGTAGAGGTGCAGGAGTTTAACTATTTGGGATCAACTATTCAGAGCAACGGGGAGTGTGGAGAAGATGTGAAGAAGCGAGTGCATGCAGGGTGGAGTGGGTGGAGAAGAGTGTTGGGAGTTATCTGTGACAGAAGACCAGCAGCAGGAGTGAAGGGAAAGGTTTCCAGGATGGAGGTGAGAGCAGTTCTGCTGGATGGTTTAGAGACGGTGGTTCTGAGCAGAAGACAGGAGGCAGAGCTGAAGATGTTCAGATGTTGTCTGGGAGTGAGGAGGAAGGACAGGATTAGAAAGGAGACATCAGAGGGACAGTCCAGGTGAGACGTCCTGGAGACAAAGTCAGAGAGGACAGATTGAGGTGGTTCTGACCCGTGAAGAA
Source organism: Lophius americanus (assembly GCA_037951165.1). NCBI lineage: Eukaryota > Metazoa > Chordata > Actinopteri > Lophiiformes > Lophiidae > Lophius > Lophius americanus. The sequence goes on from JBBDHG010000245.1 coordinate 213,891, forward strand.
GAGGAGGGATAGTGGATCTAGTGGTAGAAGAATGCTAGAGATGGAGCTGCAGGCAGGAGAAAAAAGGGAGGAGCAAAGAGGAGGTTCTCTGCATGTGGTGAGAGAGGACATGTAGTTGGTTTGTGTGATAGAGGAAGATTCCTCACTTGGCTGCCACCTGCTGGACTGGATCAGTAGTGCTGCTATGACTCCTGTGGTTATGGATGGGGGATCCTAAGTGGACCGCCACACTGCAACAAACACAACAACACAAATATAAGTCATGATTCAATCCGTTTCTTTAGAGGAGAAATTTTTTTTGAATAATCAAAATAAAAGTATTTATGCAGTAGAATTAATTAATGAAAGAATTAATGTTACCGCGGCCTTAATGTGACATTGAAGGCTGAGGTAATTAAAGTACTTGGCATTGTTCAGGAGTTTCAGGGTTTTAATTTAGGATTTAGGAGAGTGAATTTTCCTGGTGTACCAAACAATAGAAAATCACTCCTAGAGATAGAAAAACAACTTTGAATGGATGAATTTTATTTTTCTCTTTCAAAAAAGACTTTTAACGAGTTTCAATGGAGGAAATCTCCAACTTAACCTTCTGTGAGAAACAGTTTTGTTTAGTGAGTTAAAGATATTTTATAGGACATGAGTTTAAGTGATAAAATTCTCCGAAAAAATAAACAACCTTTCCAAATTTAATGCCAAGTGGATCATCGCAGCCAAAATTATCAGAATAATCAAAAGTGGAAAAACAAAAAAGTTCAACGTTAAAAAAGTGTTAAAATGTCTTGAATTTAACTTATTAGAATTTGCACAAACCCTCTATTAGTCGAAAGTCTTTTTGATCTCATGGATCAACTTTCAATCTCATTTAAAATTTGTGAAATAGAAGTGGATGGAGGTGTGACATCATCGTCTTGGAGGTGTGACATCATCGTTAACATCACTGTTGCCGTGGTAACCTCATGTCTCCCCTCTGCAGGTTATTAACTGGGAGAGCACCCTGCAGGTGCCCGCCCAGGTCAAACTGAGCCCGGAGGCCGTCGACATCATCGCCCGCCTCTGCTGCTCCGCAGAGGATCGACTGGGTGCCAACGGCGCCGGCGAGATCAAGTCTCACCCCTTCTTCAGCCAGATGGACTTCTCCAGCAACCTGCGACAACAGCCGGCCCCCTACCGGCCCAAAATCGCCCACCCGATGGACACCTCCAACTTTGATCCCGTGGAGGAGGAGGGCGGGCCCGGGGCGTGGAGTGACAGCGGGGACAGCACCCGGGCCTTGGACTTCCTCTGCTCGCCCCACGGGAAGCATCCGGAGCACGCTTTCTACGAGTTCACCTTCCGCAGGTTCTTTGACGACAACGGCTGCCCCTTCCGATACCCCAAACCGCTGGAGGCCGGCGGGGCGCCGTCGAACATCACAGGCTCCACATGCATGGGCCCAGAGGAGGAGGATGAGCAAGAAGAGGATGAGGAGGAAGAGGAGGAGGAGGAGGAGGAAGAGGGAGAGCAGGGGGAGGGATGTGAGCCGGTGTACGTCTGAAGCTGCCTCTGCTCTTCTTCTTCTTCTTCTGCGTGTGTGTCTGTGCTTTACGCAGATCTGGCATGTGTGATTGTTACGTTGCAGGAGTGGGACTGATGAACATCGCCACCTGGTGGAATCTAGAGCACGTCCACCGATACTAATCTCCCCTGACCGGGACCAAGACCGTGTGCATCGCATCGAGGAGGAGGAAAGGAAACAGTTATCATTCTAGGGAATGTTGGGATGTCTGGATCACAGATGAGGACCGCTTCTGGACCTTTCTTTCTCCCTGTTTTCCTCCCACCCGCTGTCCTACGGAGCCCTGAGACACCTCCATGATGATCCGCCCCCACAGGAGACACTTCCTGTCCCACCTGAGCTGCTCTACACTCCAGTATCGGACAACGGCAATGTGAAGAAGAGTGGAACCAGTTTACTCGTCGATGGTGGGGAAAAGGGGGCGGGCTCTTTCACAGCTGCTGCAAAATAAGCTACACACACACATGCACGTGCACACACACTCGTGCCCACACACACATGCACGTGCACACACACACATGCACGTGCACACACACTCGTGCACACACACACACTCGTGCACACACACACATGCGCATGTATTCAGTACAGATCAGTCCAACGGGGCGAGAATAGACGTTGCAAGAAGTTGGACGGATTCCTCAGAGAAATGTTTGCGATGTTTCAGTTTTTAAAAGTTAAAATGTCTCCAGGTTCTACATTTCTACATTTGCAGCAGATCAAAATGTAAAAAACCCCAAAAAGTCACAATCAAGTTAACCAGAAAGGAAAACTAGTTTTGGTCATATGTATCCTCAGCCGCTTCATTCTGTGCCAACTGTCATTCAGCCGGATTCTTTTGGACTCTCGGCTCAAACTGACTTCCAAAAGCCCACTTCCTAAAAAAACGTTGCCGAGAGCCTGTGTAGAGTTTGGATCGGGCTCCACATAGAATGAAGCCCAGTTCTGTTTGAGCCTGATCCGAGGCCGAACCACAAGAACTGTTGTTTACTGTGAGGAGCGGAACGCCGGCTCTCTAGAGCAACCGCAGGGTTTCCCTTCTGAAGAGAATGAAACCCAACCTGTTTTTTTCGCCAGAACCGAGTCATCTGTGAACCTGTTGGGTTCGAGCTGACTGAGAATCAACACACACACACACATGCACACGCACACAGAGACCGTTGATCCCGGAGTGGCCAAACTTAATCAGCCTCCTCTGTCTCCCGGAGGCCGTCCTGAGAACCAAGCGACGTGTTCTCCCAGCACCAAACATGTGATCGTATGACTATGTGCAATACAAAAACAAAATGTGTTCAATATATAGTTTTCTAAACACTTAATCTCCTCTTTGAATGTTTTAGTACTGAAATGTACAAATATATTGGTTTATATGTATTTTTCTTCCTCTTTTCACTTACAACATGCTGCTTAATATTGTGTTTAATATTATTTACGTTTTTATTATTATTATTATTATTATTATTATTGTTGTTGTTGTTGTTGTTATGATGACACGTGTATCTGTTTGTTTTTTTTCTCTTTTCCTCGTGGCTTAAGGACGTGTCTGCTTGAGTGAGCTTGAGGTTTGAAAGTGTGCCTTTCTTATTGAACGTCGTGGCGAGGGAGATGTGAGGACGGCGGTCGGCGTTTGACCCTTCACCTCATGCAGCCGGGCTGGTCCCGGACGCAAAGAGAGGAGGTTCTAAACGAGGCCGGTTCAGGGAGAAATGAAATCAGAGTAGTGAGAGGAAGAGGAGGATTTGTGATGCAGGTCGGATTCAGGAATTTGAAAACTTCAACCAAGAGTTAGTGTTTGGTACATTTCAATGTAAATGACCCCGAGGTTAAAGTTCTGACCTTCAATCGACCTTCATGCTCATCGACAATCAGTAAATCAAAACGCCAAACCGTTCCAGCAGTATTCGGAACCGGACCCCCAGAATGGGAAGGTCCGAACTTTAAAGAGATTCTCTGATGCAAAACTGACAGAATGTTGAGTCGGAGTGGTTACAGAAGATTTTTTATTTTTTTTATTTGTGTTTTTCTTGACAATGTTTTGAGTGTTTGTTTTTGTTTTTTCTGTAAATGTGCCTTTTGTTTTTACATTGAGCAGCACAATCTTAATTTTCACCGACATCTTTACCCGTTTTATCATTATTCTATTGGATCCTGGTGTGTGGGTGTGTGTGTTGGGGTGTGTGTGTGTGTGTGGGGGGGGGGGGGGGGGGGGGGGGGGGGGCTGACTGAGCACGCTCTGTTTCAATTAAAATTTTAAAAATGACTTACCTGAAAAAATGTAATTTAAATGGAAATAATGATGTAAAGTACAAGTACCTCAAATTTGAGCTTAAATACACTTCTTAAGTAAATGTACTTAATGTTAAATGAAGATTAAAAAAAAGGGTTTTCGGTAGTTTTGTAAAATATGTGAGTTTTGTGGTTTTCACTGGGCAGGAAAAGGGAACCATCACAAATTTATACTCAAATGAGAAGCGGTGGCGTTAAAGTATAGATGAGCATAAAATGTAAGATAATCAAGTACTTGTACCTCACATTACTTCAGTAGAGGATTGGAGTAAATGTACTAGTTACTCTCCACCGTTGGTCTCCCACCTGCCTTCTAAACGTTACCAGTGAGTCTTTACACTCCATCCACTAAGGATGAAGCGACATTCTGCCGGAACCGGCGCTGCTCTTTCTCTCCTCCCCATCCAGTTTTGGCCTCTGAGCAGGTCCCGTGTCCCCCCCCATGGATCCAGGACAGACCACTTGATGATAAATAGCTTTACAGATGGCGCCCGTTGCCGCGTGCGTGACTTCCACAGAGTGTGAGGTGTTTCCTGTTTCAGAGTGATGATGACTGACAATCTTTGACTGACTTTTTGGGATTTTGATCACATGACTTTGCTTTTTTTCTCCTTTTCATTTGTGTATTTTTACTCAAAAGGAGCGTCGGCGCTGCTCCCCAGTGTTTGATGCAATTCTTTATATTTATACAGATATACATATTTTTTTTAATCTTTTCTGCCTCTTTCCTTTTGCCCCTTTGTGCTAATGTTTGATCTACGCAGTATTATCCATGACGTTACGTGGACAGCTATCTCTTTTTCTACATTCATGTATGAACTGAGAATTTGTACAAACGCTTTCACAGTCCTTGTGTCTAAAACAATGTATGTATAAATTAAATTAACCGACTCTGGCTGGTGTTTCATTCCATCGGATTCATGAAGCTCCACCTATTTTCATTTGTTTGTTTACTCCTGAATTGCATGCAAATATAAAGAAAAAGGTAAAACGATCACACTGCAATCCTTTACTTGAATAAAAGCACTTATACCACTCTGTGAAAATACGTTACTAAAATTAAAATCCCTGCATTCCAAACTTCACAAAAATAAAAGTATCTAAGTAATCTCAGCAAAATGTAAATACAAAAGTACCTCTAATATACTTAATTACCGTCCACCATTGAGTAGAAAGTAGAATATTTTCCTCCGGAATGTAGTGGAGTAGAAATATATGGTAACACAATGTGGAAATAATCAAATACAAGTTTAAATGTGTACTCGAGTGAATGTACTTAGTTACCCTCTATCACTGAGTAAAAAATCATTCTTCCCTCTGAAATGTAGTACAGTAGAATATTTAGCTAGTCTGATATGGAAATAATCAAATACAGGTTCAGATGTGTACTGGAGTAAAAGTACTCATGAGTATTATTATTATTATTATTATTACATAACCTGCTGCCTCCACTCTGGGGAGGGGGAGGCTAAACTCTGGAGGGTACCAGCTCCGCCATCCCACAATGCACCGCGCGTGGCGCGTCATTAGATAGGGACGATGATGGCGGCAGTCGGTGCACCAGAAGTGATCACACAGCTGGAAAGCGCTGCCAAAGTTTTAATGGTGAGAAACTTTTATTTGTGTCGTACACGCGTGGAGGTGCTCTAACGTATTTTGACGTCACTATCTAGCGCGTAGTTTGACGTTCAGTGCGTTTCTGCTCGCATTTCTGAGGGTTGTAGGTGTAGAGTTGTTGCCGCTGTGTGAGCGATGCGTGGCGCCTTGCTTCCCTCCTCTCTCTCCATCCTCGCCTCTTTCCTTCTCCTTCCTCAGATAAACTTCCACCTGTGGGGAAGAAAACCCCTACATGTGGACTGGTTTCAATGCGGAACACTTTATTCCAGAGGCTTCTTTGGCTCGTGAGAACCGTAGCAACAAGTTCTGGTCGGAGCACCTGGGTGTTGTTTTTTTTTACACCCTGTTGAGCAGCTTTAGCATTCATGTAGCTCCTCAAATACTCAAGTATTTCTATCAGTTCTATCCCAAAAAAATCCCTACACAATCCTTCAGCCTCCAGAAGAATCCAGAACGAACAGTTCTGAGCTGAGCTGAGCTGGTGGCCAACCATGTGCATGTCATGAGTCTGGGTTGGATAAATTAACTCGCTAGCTCCTGCCTGTTTTTGTTTGCTGCCACTGGTTGCTGAAGTAATCGGATACTTTATTTGACTAGAGGAGTCGCACCACACTGTAGAAATACTCCACCACCAGTAAAATACCCTCCAGCTCTCATCTTATGTGAAAGTGCACTCTGTAACATTTAGGGGTGTGTGAATAAATGGAATATACTATTTATAACTATGTTATTATTAGTGTTTAGTCAACAGAAAGTCATTTTTGTTAATGTATTTTTGGAATGAGTCTTCAGAGGTGGCTCGTCTTCATCCACGGAGGCTGCCAAGTTGTGCTGCCATGTTTGTTTTGTAACCCAGAATGGATAAACTGTACACTGGTGTTTTTAGGTTAAACTGGCAGAAAGCCGATGAAGAAAACAACGAAGAGGATTATGAATAAACTGCAGCTGGATAATTTATATATTTATATATATATACATATATTATTATATATCATTAATCAATAGTTAGGCTTAGAGATTTGTTGAGGGGCTCAGACTTCCACAGGCGGGGAGACGCTGATCCTCAGAGTTGAAAGGATCTCGTTGAGGTGTTTCATCATTTGATCAGGACGCCTTCCTTTGGAGGTTTATCAGGCAGGTCCAACTGGGATGAGACCCTTGGGTAGACCCAGAACTCACTGGAGTCTGTGGAACGCCTGGAGATCCCCCACAATGTGGTGGAGAGTGTTGCTGGGCAGAGCGATGTCTGTTCTACCCTTCTTAGTCACTGTCACCGTGACACCGGCCTCAGATAAGCGGTGAGAAAGTGGATGGGTGGATAATAATTATTTTTAGAATAATTATTATTCTAATTTTGTGAATCATGGAAATGGAGGCGTGTACTTATTATTTAGAACAATAAAGCAACAGAGTGTGACTACTCACCGTCAAAGAAGGGAAATCACCGAAATTGTGAAACCGTAATCGGCTAAAATCAGTAGCGGTCGGTCAGACCTTATAAAAATCAGTGATCGGCCAAGAAAATTGCAACGGGCACACTTCCAGTTAAGATGTTAACCGGCACCAGATCGGCGCTGACAGTGGGAGCTGTGAGTTTTACTGTACAGTACCTGAGTAAATGTACCAAAATACTGTGTTTCTAACCCTTCGTATGTTGTAAACTAAAGCTAATATAGTATTCCATAAGAGAAGAAAATTAATGTTCTCCTCTGATCAGCTGTGAATCACATTTTAAAAAAACAGGCATGAAAGTTAAACGTGGCAGCGCTGGAGAGAGCATGGAAGCTTTAACATGTACAGTGTGGAGCAGATTATGCATTGGTGCTGGTGCATTGTATATAAAAGCCTCATTCCATGGTGCTAGTGGGGCTGTCTGGGGGGGGGCAGCGTTTGGCAGGTGGTTGAAAGGATGGGAGGTGTCCGTCATTATGTTGGTGACCTTGCTGACATCTTTCCTGCCGCTCTTGCTATTCTCTCTAATTAATTAGTAGCTCCATGTGAACGCTTCACCAACCCATTAGTCAGCAGGGGTCTCCTGCTAACAGTATGTTTTTCATTGCTTCAAGGAATGTGAATCCTAAAACATACCCTATAGATAATTATTTGTTGCAACACATATTATCATTTAGTAATTGTTCAATAGAAACAGTTAATTTACAGTTTGCAAACTTCCTCGTTCTTTATTTGTAAAGCACGTCAAACACAGGGGGTCCGGATCATTATGCAGTAAATATTAGTTTCTTTTTTATCTGGTTTATAAACCATGTTTTTGAAATTGATTATTTGACAGGCAGGGCGCTTGTGTAAAGACCTGAGAACTGGACTGATATGATCCACTCCCCTGCTCTGAGTGAGGATCCAGAAGCTCCGTTCTGAATCTGAACGATTGAGTTCTGTTTTAAGAACTTCTCTCAGCACAACCTTTAAAGGAGTCCATTTGAAGTGTCTTTCCACTTACTGAAGATATCAACTGTTTTATATAAAATCTTGATAAGTGGGAGAATGTAGATGTTGAACCAAAGGGGTCCTCGTATTGAGCCCTGGGTAACTCCTAAAGTTCCTCTGGTTTTAGCGCTGAAATACTTCTTTACTACAAGCACGACTTTTAGTAACCTTTTCACCCAATTCTAAGAATATTTATGGGTGCTGCCTGTCATTAAGATGAGCATTATGTTGTTGAGATTTTGGCGCCAGGCTTCTTAGTCCTTTCAGAAGACATGAACTCTGACATCTCATCACAGAGGATTACTCCTTGAAGTGTGTGTGTCGTGTGCCTTCAGATGAACGGTCCTTTATTTCTTCTGCAGACGAGGACTGAAGAGCTGCTTTCACTGCAATTAGGCCTGGAATGTGACTTTCTTGCTGATCTGAATCATAGCGACTCTCCTCAATAAAAGTCTGCGTGCTCATGATGTGCCTTTTCACTTTATTTTACAGTGTCGTTGGGCTGTAATGAGGTCGTTTGTTGTTATGACAACCTATCTATTGTTGACCTCTCTGCAATCCCTGCCTAAGTTATCATTTGTTCTTAATAGTAACAGATGTTTTAGCACTTTGAGGTTTGACCCAAATGTGAAGTGCATTATAAATTAAATGTATAATAATTATTATTATTATAAGTTATCCTTATAATGTTGTTTTTTATTTGCATATTTAATTATCACTCTGTGTAATAAGAATTCTGTGTAATTCCCTCTGTCAAAACGACTTTATTGAATGTTTAAAGTGACTATCATGCTTCCATTAGTGACTGTTTCACTGTGTGAACCTGGACTGTTTCACTATGTGAACCTGGACTGTTTCACTATGTGAACCTGGACTGTTTCACTATGTGAACCTGGACTGTTTCACTGTGTGAACCTGGAGTGTTTCACTATGTGAACCTGAGCTGTTTCACTGTGTGAACCTGGACTGTTCCACTAATTCTAATCCTTGTGTTTTTTTCAGGCACCACCCTCTATGGTCAGCACAGAACAGAGACAACATGCTGAACACATCTTCCTCTCCTTTAGGAAGTCCAAATCACCTTTTGCCATCTGCAAACACATCCTGGGTAAATATTGACTTCATCATTCAGCCTACAGGGATTATTTGAACCTTCAGAGTTAAAATGTTTCCATGAAGGTATTCAGGGAAGACCTCACTTCCTTTACAGAACTGAGATTCTATGGGTTATATGTATTTCTCAGAGATGTTTACAGTCAAAAGTCGGGGATGTGTTTTAAATGCTTCCATCTAATCTGGGCCTCAACCGCTGACATCAGAACTTTTTATATAGAAATATGTTGTTCTTCTCTCCAATCCTTAAATTCAGCACTGAAGTAAATGTACTTTTCTGCGGGTTAATGGACTAACTCACAAACCAGAACCCGTTTTTCTCTTCTTCTTTTTTCGTCCTTTTTTTACCTTCTCTTCCGCTCATATTTCTTTTCTTTCAACAACCCCCTCCCTCTCCAGAGACCAGCAAGGTGGACTACGTGCTGTTCCAGGCTGCCACCGCCATCATGGAGGCTGTGGTGCGTGAGTGGATCCTGCTGGAGAAGACCAGCATCGAGTCGCTCCGGGCCTTCCTCCTCACATACGTCCTGCAGAGACCCAAGTAAGACAAGGAAAAAGAAAAGAGTGAGCAGAATCAAACCCGCGTGTCTCTGATGGGTTGATTCAACGTACACCGAAGTATAGGCCAGTCTTTGAGACGCAATTATTCCTATAATGGAGTTTCATAATAAATGTATCATTTATTAGTTGTTTGTTTGTGTAAGTAGGATAGAATCCATTTGTAATTGAGCTGAACCGGCTACGATGGACTTTGGGCCGTTTATCACTGTTTTCCTTATATGGTATAATCTTTCTAAACAAAAATTTGATCCCGGTTCTCAAATTTACCGGAGATCGGTTGGACATTGATAGATGGTCTTGGACCCTTTAGCATGGGCCTCCCCCAATCAGACAGGAACCCAACCTTTGGACCTCTCACTTTTCAGCAGGGCGTAGGGGTGTTCAGTGTCTCACGTACGCGCTCTGACCCCCGCTGCCTCTGCAGGAACTTTGCCTTTGTCTCAGAAAAGCCTTGACGTCTTGCTACGAGAACTAATGTGAATTGCGTAACACATTGATCCTCAACACTCCGAACGTTCCTCGAAGCCTGTCTGTGGTTTGCTTTGATACCAAACGGAATCACACGTGCTTTTACAGATGGTCTGGTCCAGGGCTTCCATGTCCTTAGTCCCCCCTAACCCAAACCTAAGCAGCACTGCGGTCGGGTCCGTAGAGTTTGGCACAGGATCCGGGTCCTCGCTCGCATTCACAGTCGGTTATTTCTCCAGGTGTCCAGCAGTAAAAACAGCAGAGAATAAAACAACCTTCAATATCAGTTTTATACAGTCCAAGATCCATAACCTGGATTCCAGCAGACTCTGACCCGATCTAGCGACAGGTCGCCAAAACAGACAACTTGGAAGGATTCCAGTTTGCTTTTGTTTGATTAGAAATAAAGTGAACTCTTCCACGTGATACATAGGAAAGTAAATAAGCTGCAGCTGTGACATCTCCCTCAGGCACATTCCACTTGGTTGTTGTCGTCGTGTCTCCCTCTCCGTCCCCGTCGATGGTCTCAGGTCTCAGGTCTTCAGCTGACCTCGTATCTGTTGTCTTCTGGCTCAAGCATGGATTCTCTCCCGTGTCCCTCCAGCCTGCAGAAGTACGTGCGTGAGCAGATCCTGCTGGCTGTGGCGGTCATCGTGAAGAGAGGCTCCCTCGACAAAAGCATCAACTGTAAAAGCATCTTTCACGAGGTCGGACAGCTCATCAGCAGCGGCAATCCCACAGTGGTGAGAGTCAAACGCACATAAACCAGATACCAGAACATTCTGTCTTCTTAATGAACCGTCTCAGGGGTAGAATGGACAAACAGGCGCTGCTCGTGTGCATTTCATCCCAGTGCAGCGACATAAGCAGAGATCATAACCACGGGTTCCTTTTTTATTCTTTTAAAGTCAATGCCGTGTAGATTAAACAATTATATATCATTGGCTTTCAGATTCATTCTGATCGACTCCCATTGATCCTGCTACTTCAAAAATAAATATTAAATGAGAGCTTGTATTATCCTCTATTTTACTGTAAAAACACACGTGAGGATCACACACAGACTGTTCATCACCAGTTAAAGGTGCAGTATGTGAATAAATGATGTATGATATTCATAGCTATGTTTTTGTTCGTGTAGAAACAGCTTAAAAAAAAATCTTATTTATTTTCCTGCCCTATTGTATTATATTTAAAAAATGTTAGAAATGATTGAGCTTTTAAAATGTCACACATCAAAGTTTGATTGAAAGAGACGAAAATTAACACAACGAGTGAGACCCTCATCATCGGCTTCTCTCTAAAGTCTGTTGATAGATGTTGCAATCTTACTTCAACAGTCCCGTTTTTTTTTTCTTCCTTTTTTCCAGCGGACACAAACACTGAGCTTTGATATTTATTTTATTTGTGACTTGATGCTCCACATTTGTGCCGCGGTCACTGACTTCCTGCATTGAGTCTGGCTCCGATTACAGGAGAGCTCAGTGTGAAAATAACAAAAGTACTAAGTAATAAACGTCCAGGCGTGTTCCCGTGGTCTGAAGAAGGTAAAACATCAAAGTCCCTGTTTCCGTGACTCGTAACTCAAATCAATCTTGCAGGAAATATTTCCTTTTTCTGTACAAGATAATCACTTCAGCATTTGTTGTTGTGAACTGTTTTTTTAAGAAATAACCTGAATCTGAGTTGTAAAACCAAGACTTATTCAAAATGGATTTGTTAGGACAAGGCACAGTAATAGTATAAATAATAACAAAATAATAATTAACATTTCTGCATCATGGAAAACATTGATTTCCAATTGGAAATAATATTTTGGCTTGACTTGTCTCGATGATGCTCCATATAGTAAAATATAACCAACAGGTACTTCTCTCTTGAGCCAGTAGGTGGCACTGTTTCATTTCCTGAAGTGTTACCCTCTAGGAGCTGCTCTGTGCCCCAATGGACGCAGTATGTGATTTCACCTTGTGATAAGGATGCACCCGAGCAGAGAGGAGGAGGTAATCGGTTATAGACGGGTCAAAAGTTCACTTTCGTCTGTGAAGAACATTTTTATCACGGCGGTCCTGATTTCTACAGCTCTCATTCTTTCTGTGCTGGGATGAGGGGAACGCACGCTGCTCTGTCACAAAGAAAATTAGTCATTTTGGTTCCGCTCAGGAATTGATTTATTATGGGTCTTTGGAAAATGTGAGCAAATCTGCTGGGTCCAAAATATGCATAATAAAACCTGAACGACCAATTTTGGTGATATAAAACAGTTTTGGAAATCAGATTTGCTTTGTAGCGCAGCCTCCTAACTTCTTCTAAGTGATTATGATTCATAACAGCTTGGAAACTTTTCTGAGCCCATTTCCTCCATTCTATAAAATCTATATAAACCCCGTCTGAACATTCGCACTCATTTATTAATTTATTTTTCACCTTATTTAGAACCCTTAAGTTTTCAGTGACAAAACAATATGAGAAGTAAGATGTTACCCGTCCATGTCGGCGTCGGGATCATACATCTTTGGGAAAGTGGAGGGGTGCTAGCGGGCTAAACTAACTCCGGTAGTTAAAGGTGCATTTGTTTTATCTTACTTGACTGATTTCATTCTCAAGTGTGACACACATATTTAAACCAGACTTTCCATATGAAGCATATTTGGGCTGCTTCTTTCTTTCCTGACTCCTGTCTTGACTGATGATCACCTTTGACCTCTTTGTGTAACATTTGACCTGTGCGGTCTCACAATCCTCTCTGCTGCAGCAAACGCTGGCCTGCTCCATCCTCACCGCCCTGCTCAGCGAGTTCTCCAGCTCCAGTAAGACCAGCAGCATCGGCCTCAGCATGGAGTTTCATGGCAGCTGCAAACGTCTCTTCCAGGTCTGTTAAAGGCGAAGCTGCTGTCTATCGTCATTCTGTGATTATTTGTTGTTGTAGTAGCATCTCCATTTATTTTCCCTCCCTCTCTCAGGAGGAGGGCCTGCTTCAGATCTTTATAATGACCATGGAGGTGCTGCAGGAGTTCAGCCGCCGAGAAAACCTAAACGCCCAAATGTCGCTAGTCTTCCAGCGCTACCTGGCGCTGGCCAACCAGGTCCTCAGCTGGAACTTCCTCCCACCAAATCATATCCTTTCTGTGTCCGAGGCTGATCGGGATTCTAACACCTGGACAGGTCAGGATAGTAAAGTTGGTCATTTCTAGATCTTCACATCTGATTGGGTGAAAGTCTTTGAAGAAAAGTTTACATATGACGAGGTGTTGGAATTAATTTCCATTGTTTAAAAGTGCGTTGTACTTTACCCTGTAGAGTTAAAACTAGTCATGCTGCAATGAACTGATTATTGTAGCCGTCACAATCAAGGACAGTTTCACACACAGCACCTTTGAAGCAAATATTTTCCTTACCTCATTAACAAATAATTACCAGTGTCATGATTGTAATACAGAATTTTGTAATTCGATCATGGCATCCAGGCGGGTTGTTGTAAAGAGAGCAAACATTTTATGTTTGTACTACTTGAGAGGAAAGGTATTTGGTTTACCCTAGAGTTTAGGGTAAACCAAATACCTTTCCTCTCAAGTAGTACAAACATAAAAAGTCTGTAATGTTGTAAAATGTGTAATATAGTCTATAATGTTATAGAAAACAAGGATATTATTTATTGTAAACCCCTTAATGCCGTCAATATTTAGGATTTTCTTTGTCTGCATAAGTCTTGATTTTCCCTTAGTCTTTGTTGACAATCCCAGGAATGCATATCTGTCCAGAAGTTTAGCTTTGTAGTTCATCTCTTGTGCAAACGTACGCTTGCAGTTGTCGGCTTTATTGGGTGAACTAAGACTCGTGTGTGTGACTGTGTGTGTGTGCCTGTAGTTGTGTGTCATTATAGCATAAATCCCTAGCAGCGTAGGCATCCCCACTGCCTGTCTGAAGGGATCTGGAGTGGCGCTTGCTGCCAGCCCGGACCATGTATCACTTTCAAAGAGGTGTCTGTGTGTCGATCTCTGTATCATTCCAGAAGCCCACCATCCCCGCCTTGACTTGTTGAGGCTCCCCTTGGTATGCCCGGCACGCTCAGTTTGATATGTGCGTCCTCAAAGATGCACTTTAAGTCCTGCGTGAAACCCTTAGTTGTTACCGTCAACTTTTATACGGCAGTCGTATTTTTATCCCCCCACCACAGAACGAAGTGGAGGGGAATGCGTCCGTCACGTTTCATTTACCCAGCGTAACGTTTTGAACACACATCAAAGATGACATGAAGTGATGACTTCTGCTCTTTAGAAGTTTTAGGCCAGGTTTGATGTGATCGGCAGTCGGCCCAGCAGCCTCACCAGTGCCGGTTACACACATGCAGCGCACACCAAGCATGAGTTACCATGGCGACAAACATCTGCCCAGTAACCGGAAAACGCAATGCTCGCAATTTGAAAGCGTTCGGCACAACGGCTAGAACTGAGCCGTGGGTAAGCCAAGCCTGAAAGGCTACCTCGCTGAACTTGATGCAGTCCTTCACTTCTATTGCCCATCAGTGGTTTCCACGATGACCGATGACCTCATGATCTAAGCTCTGAGCAGCCGTCTACCATGGAGTCTTTGGTCTACTTGGATTTCATGTCACCAAATTCTTCCAGGACGCATCAGAAATTCTCCTGGAGACAGATCAGACAGATCAAGCGTCCTATTCACTCCTTCCAGGTTTCTTTGTCCTTGCCCACATTGGCTTTTAAAGACCTCAGTCGAACATTAGACTCCCTAGATTTCCATCTTTTTCCCTCCAGGATGCCAACAGGAGATTCTAACAAGAAGACCAGAAACTCCACATAAAGACCATCTTATATTTTCTTGGAAAACGTGAACGCAGCGATGCTCAGCCTTGGCCTTTTGAGTATCCCAGCACATCTAGGTTCCACCCAACACACATGGCCCCCGACCCAAAAGCCTATCTCCAAAGGTGGTTGCCCACAGGCTGTGATTATAACAGTGTAATCCAGGAATTGATGGCCGTTGGTCCATCTCCAGAGATATTGATCTCCACTGTTTTAAGAGACAGGGGAATATTCAAGTTCCTTCTAAGGGGAGATTTATGGGAACATCAGTCAGAGTTGGGAATGAGTCAATTGTCTTTGTGTAGCTGCGTCAGCGCCGTTGGCTCTTCCATCTTATCTGGGGTTAATCTTACATTCCCCGTTATAAAAAACAGAAGTCCTGGTTTCATCCGTCTCTTCCTCATCTGGCGCTCCACTGCAGCTCTGCATCCTCTCCTCCTCTTCCTTCTCCGTGACTCTGCGGGGACCTCCGGTCTCTCTGCGTGGGGTAATCTGTGCGCGGCTCTGAGCTAACAGCTGTTCCCGAGTGCAGGACAGTAGAGCCACGGCTGAGTGGGTCACCCGATTGAGTGATGAGCAGTCCAAAAATAGGCAAGAGGCGAGCCACGAGTCTGAACAATCGACATTCATGGTTAAGCTGGTGACAAAGGAAAAAGTCGAACTAAAAAGACAGAAAAGAAGTCAGAGCTAGCTCCATCCTGCAAAGTACTATAAACCTATACAAAATAAGAATCATATATTATAGGTAGTATAAACTATCCCTTTTAATGCTACACATTTGCACCTGGGCAGTGTTGGAATGTAGTCAGCATGACCAGCTGTGTTTCTAGCTCATTGTGTGGGATCCAGAGACGTCGCAGGACATAATCGATTCAGCGGATTTGGGGTCTAACCTGGGGTCTTCACCCAGTTGGACAAAACTGGAAAACCTTCAAAGCGAGGCGTCCCGGACGGATCCGTACCAGAGCCCCACCTCAAGTGACTTCCTCAGCCCCCCAATAATGGAATCTCATTTCAGCTGCCTATACTGGCTCCTCATTCTTTGGTTTACTACCTAGAGCTCCAGGCCATAGATGACGGTCTGAACGCCAGTGAATCAAAGATGAGCAGATAAATTATAAATAGAAAGTTTTACACAAATAGCGTTTCGTCTCCGTCTCTTTGATTTCTTGATGTTTTTTGGAGCAAATATTGGAGGGAATGTTTCAGTCCACAGAAATGGCGCAGGTATTCCCGAATGAAGTGTCCTTGTCCTTGAAGTACCGTGAGCATGTGAGCGTGTGTGGAGCCTCTAAGTGTCTGGGCTGTTGTTGAAAAAGACAACAGATTGATGAAGACCACAGGGAGGTCTGAACGAGCGCAGCCGCCTGTCTGCAAGTATCACAACACGCCTGTGTGTGTGTGCGTGTGTGTGTGAGTGATGCGTCGTCGTAAACGAGCACTATGAAAGCGTGGCTATCTGGGGGCCTCTCCTTAATTGCGCGGCTGACAGCCGCCGCCTTCCACACACGCATGCACACACTCCTCCGACTCAAAGAGCCTTCTAGAAAAGCCTTCTCTCCCTTTAATCAAACTGAGCGGCAGGCATGTCATCTGTTCTAGCCGCCGTCTGAAACCCTGATCTGGTGTCATTTGGTGGAGGCACGCTTCCAGGGCGTCGGTGCAACGCTGTGTCACTCCACACTGGGCTTGACTCGAGCCGGGGTCGCGGTCAGGCCTCGGTGCCGCAGCAGCAGTCAGGTGCTGTAAATGGCTGTCCGAGCTGACAGACGGATCACCGTCGGTCCCTGCCGCCTCCAGCCTGCTGGATCAGTCAGCAGACCTGGATCCTCTAATGATGTTTAGATGTACGTGGTATGGGGGGGGGGGGATCTCCACATCCATTCTATTAATCGTGTTGCTATATTAGACAGCGGGCCTTTGTTCTGTAGCAGATACCCGTTTTGTTTTCCATCTGTTCTTTTCTTCACTATCAGCCATAACATTACGGCCACTAACAGAGGACGTCGGAGTAACTTTGATTGACCGTAACCTTGGCACAGGTACCGCTGTAATGAGTGGGTGGGATTTATTTGGCATGAAGTGAACAGTTTCCCCTGAAGGATTTGTTGGAATCAGGAAAGGTGAAAATCCATCATTTTAAATCAAACAATCTAAATCAGCTCATTTGGAGATATGTGGTTTACACTGAGAGTAGCTCTTCGCAAAACTGTCGGACAAATGTAGTGGAGTAGAAGTATAAAGTAAAGTACCATTGCTACAATTGTTTCCTGAAGTACAGTATTTGGGTAAATGTACTGAGATACCTGCCTTAAATGGTTGGTTCCTCCCAATGTGGTTCAAGGGAGGAGAACTGGTGACAGACAGTTAGTGCTGCTTTTGATAGAAAGGTGTCAGACACGACACACGACACTGCTGTGACATCACAGAGACGTTTTGGCAGCAAAGATGGGACCAACCCAGTATTAGGAAGGTTGGTTTTATTGTTACGGCTCACGGTTGGAAGTTGTTTCATATGAAACAGCTTTTTCTTCCCTTCCTTCCGAGTCATTGTAGTTTCTTGTACTTACTTGTAGTTAATTACCTTTAGAGAGGAAGAGAGACTTCCTCCTTTTGGATTTCTTTTCACAAAGAATACTTGATGGATTTCTTCAAAATGTGCTGGAGGTTTGGAGCACGGATTCAATTTAGATAAAGTTTGATCCCGACCATCTATAACATTATCATATAAAATGTTTTTAAATGATTTAAAAACCATAAACAAAACTCGGTTGGGCACTGGCCAGGAGGTCCTTGGCCTCGGCGGTATTTAAAGCTCCAGCGAGGGCCATTCTGTTTTTTCGTTGTTATTTTTTCTCCAGTACAGTTATGAAAGCAGTATGAACTTGTCTGACGAAAATCCCCCCCCGGCAGCCTTGTAAGGAGATGTTCTTCAGGAGAGCAGACGACCGTCGGTCCAACACTCCACTGGGCCTGGCAGAGTAGCCCCATTAGCTCTTCAGCCGTCAATTTATAGGTACTGTGGCCCTCAGGTTAAGGTTAGGATTTGGAACGTGTAAGCTGACGCTGAATGTTTGCCTTGGCCCTGACCTGCAGGGAGAATCTTCACTACTGCTGTCCAAACACAGGTTTGGAGGCCATATAAAAGCCTGATGGTTTTGGGTTATGTCAGATCTGAAATGGATATTTTGAATGCACAAACGCTCCCTTTTACCAAGAACCAATATTGCATTTGGAAAGAGAATGGCCTAAAGTGACTCTTGAGAAAGTTTTTTTTTTTGGTTGTTTTGGCCTGATGTCTGGGCCACGAAAAATGTGTGTGGGTTTTTTTTTTCTTTTGCCCCATGACTTTTTCAACTGTGCTCTTGCATAAATCCAAACAGCGCCTTGGCATAATAGAAATAGCAAAGGTTTTATCCAGCAATGGGAGAATTGAAGACAACTGTTGTCTGAACAGAGAGAGGCCAAACAGTAGGCAGAGGGTGGGTCTCTGAGGAGGTATTTGGGGATTGTTATTTCACATGGCCAAGGCTGTGGGGGAGACTTAAGGCAGGATATATCACTTAAACCCCACCACGCGCCTTAGCATAGCGCTGTGCTCTTTGCGGGGTCGCTGGCAGACGATCGGCTCGTCCTCCCATGCAGCGGGTCCATCTTCACCCAGGATCAACTATAATGAATAGAGGATACAGGAGAAGCTTGCTAATCCACAATCAGCAGGCTGAAGGTCGCCCAGGCCTGCAAAATGATGAGATGTCTGAGATTGTCTACTTAAAGTTGTCATGAAGATACTATCGGATAGATCTGCAAAGTGCTTCTTACGTCTGCAAATAGCTGCAGGAATAAGAGCTGGCGATATGTGAAGTGAAACCAGACTCTAAATTGTTGTTCATATAATCATTATTTAATTTGCGAACCATGCAGTTTCTTGAAATTTAATTTTTTTTAATTAATCTTATTTTTGCTGGAGGAATCCATTTATCTTCCCTTAAATCTTTACTGTTATTGAAGATATAATTTTGTTTTCTTAATGCAGTAAATTAAGACGTCCTTTATTAAGGTTTTATGAACGGCTTGTTCGTAGTTAGCTAAGTTATAAACACTTTAAAAATCATTTATAAGCTGCTATAGCGCATTAGATATAAAAGGTATCAGAGACATGACGCTTGCCAAATAGTGAGCCCACCTATCTGTGCTGCTAACTTTTACCTGTTTACCAAATAGTGACCCACATTGATAAATTGAGAGCTGTGTTATAACCGTTTATAGACGTTAACTAATGACTTAGAAAGTGTTAACAACCTAATTTATAAACCATTTATGAATCCTTTAAAAATGTAGTCTTATTGTAAAGTTGTGCCATAGAATGTAATAAAACGCAAATACAAAATACTTAATGTAGTCGTTAAAAAAGATGAAAAGAAGATATAATATAGATATTTGGGGCAAAACTATCATTTTTAGGCGGCAGCAAATGACTACCGGAAGGAGAATCTAAAAAAATAAAATAAAAAATTAGGGACAACAAGGTAAAGTAAGAAAAGTCTTTTTTAAATCACTTTAATGAAACTCAGCTGCCTTTTTATGTAATTGATAATTCAGGCAACACAAAGATTAATATAAAAGTCTAATGACATGTTTTTTTAATGAATTAATCAAAAGTAATTACAAATATGAATATTTGCTGTGAACATAATATAAAAGTGTTTGAATAGATAGACAATATTTCAACACATTTATTTCACTGTTAACTGAAGAACTAACTACATTTTTATTTCTGCGTTCTATTCCTGAGTCACAGTGAGACGTTTTCTGCGTCGTTTTTGTAAGAACTTCTGTTTTGAAGCAGATACTCTCAAATATTATTAACCGGAGGAAACAAATCTGTTTTCTGGGCTGACGCTTGCCAAATAGTGAGCAAAAATACATCGAGACATCAAAGTCGTTATGTTATATGGCACGAAGGAATCAAGTTAGACGGCACATAACCATCAATTTACATGCTGCAAAGACACCAAAGCCATTAAGTTATATGTCAAAAATAAACAAGTTACATGCTGCAAAGACACCAAAGCCAATAAGTTATATGTCAAAAATAAACAAGTTACATGCTGCAAAGACACCAAAGCCAATAAGTTATATGTCAGAAATAAATCAACTTACACACAACATAACCATCAAGTTAAACGGTGTTAAGACATCAAAGTCAATACGTTGTAGAAACACAAAGACATCAAAGTCACCAAGTTAAAAATTTGCAATCATCCTTTAAATATCCTTCAGCCTCAGATGTGTTGAGTGCTTGTTAAAATTTTAAAGGGCTTGTTACAAAGTGACACAAATTGAACCCGTAAGAGCGACGACCAACAATTCAAGAGCTGAAGACATGAAAAGAAAAGCTACGCTCCGATTTGCTCCTTTGTAGTCGTGCGGAGAGTTCACGCCTGGCAACCCTCACTGAATTACAGCCTTGGAAGTAAGGAATGATGGGTTTTTATCGCCGCTATGTTCCCCTGGCGCTTTGAAGTGTGGAGCTGCACATTAATGCACACTACCTGGGCTAAGGTTCACATGCAGAACTGTAAATTCTGGAGAGCCGGCCGTCATGAGGCCGAAGAGGAGAAATGGGTTCGCTTCGTTCAGTATATATAGAATCGGGGCAGGAATATTAGAAGATTGGACTGCGGGTGTCGTTCGCTTGTATTGGCGTTTGACCAGCGGCTGGTGTTAATTAAGGTGTTATAACCTGTGTTTATGTGTCTGGCTGTAAATTTGACAACTGCATGTCCGAGCTGAGGGTGTGTGAATCTCTGCGCTTGTTTGATTTAAACTCTTGCTTCCACTAGTTGACATTTGTTGTGTATTAGGTCAGTGATGTGTGTGTATGTGTATGTGTGTGTGTGGTTGTGTGTGTGTGTCAGTACGTCCTGTTTATCCGTCAATCGGTCTTATCTTTCCAGTGGAAAATTGACGTGTCACATTAGTTATTCTGGAGCTCGCTGGAAGGGTTGAGATGGGAGCAGGTGATGTCCTTTAAAAACCCAGCAAACCACAACCACATGTCCTCGTCACTCCATGTACATTACTCATCCAGGAGGCATGTACACTACAGTACACACACACACACACACACACACACACTCACAGTCTGTCGTTTTTCTTTTCTTCTCTAAAGCCGGGTGGAAAGCATAGTTGTAGAAGTAAATCAAGCTGTCAGCTCGGCTTTAGCCATTCAGCCTCACTTCATCAAAACATACTCACATCGTCTTTGGGGACTTTAAAATGCCACTAAATGTTCTATATTAAAGTTATTTTACACTTTCATCGCCTTAGGTTTAAAATTCTGCAGTTTAGTTGATCATTTTTCCTTTTTATGATTAACACTGTTTGGGGAAATGTCATTGATCGGCCATAAAACTGATTGACATGCTTTTTCTATGTTAGTATTAGAGTCGATCTAAAATAAAAACCTTGGCCATCTTAGAGGACATAACATGTCCCCTTCATAAAATATCATATATGAATATATTCCAACTGACATCAATCCTGAGCATATCTAAAAAAAATTATATATATTTATTTTCTGGATTTTATTTTAGGCTATTTATGTATTTTTTGTGTCAGAAAGGAAAAAGATATTTTAAAGCCAAGATGGCAAGAATGAAAACGACACAAAACGCATGAATTATTTTCTCAGTTACAAGTGCTATGAAACAAAAATTCAATTTTAATGTTTTTCAACAGGGACATTTTTGTCCTTTGAATGCAATAAGGATTTTTTTTTTTTAACATTAAATTATAGACATTACAGAAAATGAACCTGAAATGACAAAGTTCCTCCCAAAATACACATTTAAAAAATATCAGACAAAAAATATTTGAAAAAGAAGGAAAAAAAGGTCCATAACGAGGCACAGGGGTCAAGTGTTGGTCTCGGCTAGTTGTTTTCTGGACGGCATATAAATGCTTTATTACAGAGAGGCCTGAAGGAAACGGTTTCATTGTCACGTCGGTCATGTCTCCTGTAATGGATGTTTATCTGAGGCCGTAATAACAGGTGATGGTCTAAATTAAGTCCTCATTACACATGCTGTGAAAAAAACTCTGTGGGATCTTCAAACGCAATTTCATACGAAACAGATGCAACCAGAGTGAAAATACAAGCTTTAAAAGACAATTTAAGGTCTAAATCACCGTCATGAAAAACTGGCAGCTGATCGTCAAAGTGACGTATTTCACCTTCAGGAGCAACGACTGCAACCAAACCCCTGTGATAACCGGAGATGAGTCTCTGACATCATCGCGGTGGAATTCTGGCCCACTCTTCTATGCGTGACGGTTTTGGTGCTGCCACATTGGAGGGAAAGTGAGCGTGAACTGATCTTTTCGGGCCTTCCAGACTTTGACTAGACCACTCCAGAACTTAAATTTCATTCCTTCAAAGTTCCCGATGCCGTGACCCGGTTGTGCTCTGCTTCAGCACAGAGCGATGATCTGACATTCTCCTTCAGAGTTCTGTTTTACAGGGTAGGATTCCTGTTTCCTTCAATTGGGACATGTCCTAAACCCCCGGAATAACAAATCCTCCCCACAGCGTTACACCGCCGCGTTGGGTCCAATGTTCCTCAAGTGGAATGCTGTTTACGTTTTATGCCAGATGTAACGAGACCCCTGCCTTCCAAATAGTTCACCTTTTGACTCACGATTCCATCAAATATTCTCCTCATGCCTCCGAGGGCAGATCATATATCCCACATTACATAGATTACTATTGAGTTCCCGTCGATGAAACGCGTGGGCCTACGTTGAGTGTTTTCATCCCTTTGTTGTCGCAGCCTGTCAGAAACGTTCTACATCTCTGTCTCGTCTGTGTAACGCAGTTGAAGTCGCTGTGTAATTATCATTCCTGAGGTCTCTTGTGAGTTTTGTCTCAGTCATATGAGCTTAAGGAGGTTTTGTGTCACCTCTGTCGCCAAGGTGGTCTCTCCCAGCAGAGGCACGGTTCTGGTCCGTACCACTTATTGCGGGCCTCCGTCCTCTCACCCTCTCGTATTCTTTGAATGTCGATACATTAAAGGCATCGAGGCAGACGTGGAATCCAGGACATCAGTATTTCAAAGTCAGCGACTGAAGAAAACATCAACCCATTTTTATAAATGGGTTGATGTTTTTAACAGAAATGATCCGATCGACCACAGGCCCGAAAATTGATTAATGTGAATTAAGTCGTTTTGCAGAGTTTTCCTCGCTTCGTCCCATCTCTGTGCTTCTGAAGGCTTCGGTCAGAGGTCTTCTGCCTCGCCACAACTATTTTTAACAAGGCCTCTCCAAATACACACACACACACACACACACACACGCACACAATCCCACAGACCCGTAGACAGGTGCCAACTTTTGTGCTGGAGAGTGTGGTGTGTTGTGGTGGGGTGTGTTCATGGGGAGTGACTGGGCTGGTGACGGAGGAATGCGTGACCTCCCCGGCCTCGGCCGCTGTTTGGCTTTGATGGAGCATTCCTCTGGAAGTTTTCCCCCTTCTGCTGTCACAGAGCCGCGGGCCAACGCTATGCTTTTGTGTGTGTTTTTATGTGTCGTGTGTGGGTGATGGTAGACGCAGAGAAAGGGGATGTCAATTTTATTTTAATTGATGTTTGACTTTTCTTTACAAGCATGCACAAGAAGGAAAACACATTTGCTACAAAAGTGAAGCCAGATAAGTAAATTGTAATTGCGTGTGCCGGGGGGGCACAGCATTCAGCGCTCTGACTTATTCAGCACACGTATTCTGATCTTATCTTTGTTTGTGCCGCTTTCTTTCTCTTTTCTTTCTTCTTTTTCTTGTTGTCGCAGTAAATCCAATCTAACAGCTTTTACAGCATATATGCAAATTATGCGTCAAATTGTGCAGCTTGATTGTTGTAGTGTCAACTCACAAAACGGCTTTTGCAAAGAAAACAAAAAAAACCCCGGGGAAAAGAAATCATGTAAGGAACCAAAGGAAAGAGCTCAAGCGTGTAACCGCGGCGACGTGGCAATTCTCAATGGAAAAAAACAATACTGCTACTATTACTAATATTTCTTCTACTATTACAGTTCCTACACACTGAAACAATCTATTTTTATAATCTCAGCACTTACACCAATCACACATCAGGAGTTTGATGTTGAATGGCGTTCGAAGGCTTTTAGTGAGGATTAGCATCAAAAGTTTCCCCCAAGATTGCTAAGAAAGAAAAAAAACCTTGAGAAAACATCAACAACGTCAAAAGGCTCAGTGTGTAGCCATGGCGGTACGATGAATCTTGATGCACACTGCACTACAGGCAAACAGAATGATATGTGATACTCGGGGTGTATCCCGCCTCTCGACCACGGTCAGCTGGGATAGGCTCCAGCCCCCGAAACCCTGACCATGATAAGCGCATACGGAGAATGAATGAATGAATACTATACTACTACTATCCAAATCGTCAATGCCACATGTGATGAAAACATCAAAGCCATCGTGTTGCATGGGAAAGACATCAGAGCCATAAAGGTTAAATAGCACAGAGACATCAAAGCCATTAAGTGACTTTGCTCAAAGACATCAAACAAGATCCTTTTTTGTTTTGCCACCTTTCTTCTGCTGCCTATAGAAACAATTCTGCTACTTAAGTATTCAACTTATTCTGGACATGAATGCTGACTTCTTTTTCTACCCTTCTTTGGAATTGAATGTTTTTTGTTGTTGTTGTTGAGGTGGTAAATGATTTAATGTAAACGTTTGTGAATCAAAATCACCTTGAAAAAAAATAATGCTACACATCTTCTGAGCGTCGCGTTCGGACGTCCCGCATGAAAGGAAGTGGTTTTGCGTGTAATTAAGTAAAGCGCTGAAAGCCAAACTGGTGTTTGAAGAGTGTGTGTTTGTTTGCTTTGATTGACGAAAGAGAGTGTTGAAAGGGTGAGGAGTGAGTGGAGCCCTTGTTTTCAAGGAGCTCAGGAACGGGCACGTTCTTTGGAGTGTGTTTGGGAGTCTGGAGTATGGACAGGAAGTGTTGTGGTTGCGTGCGGAGGAATTGTGTGTTGTGGTTGTAAATAAGTCTTAAATAAGGAGGCAGTGAATATGTGTTGTGGGAGAACGGAGAAAGCCCTGGAATGGGGCGACGGGAGATTTTTGAACAGAGAGGGATTGTTTTCTGGGTTTAGACAAAGTTTAAAATCAGGAATGAACAAGTGTTTTTCTGGGGCAGGGAAAGACCATCTCCTTCTGCCAAAAGGACAGATTTGGAAAGTGGCCACAAGATGTTAATAGGCAAAAATAAGAAGCTTTGCAATAGAAGTTTGAGGCAAAGGGAGAGTCTTGCTCTTGTCTTGGAAAGCATTCAGGAGGAGAGAGCTTGATTGGCTGAGGAGGGAGAGGGGGTGTTTCTGGGCAGCAAGGAGTCTCGAGGAGGTCTCGTTGAGGACTGGACAAAGAGGCAGAGCTCAGAGACTCCATTGGCTGCAGTGAGGGTGTCTTGTATGCTTAAGATCTTGAGGAAGCAGAGGAGAGAAATCTGAGTGTGCATGGAGAGGGAGTGCCGGTAGGAGGAGAGGTGAAGAAGAGGACAAGAAGAGAAGTGGGTGCCAGGCGAGTCAGAGGGTAAAGATCATCAAAGAGAGTCTGGGACACCGGATGAAGCAGAGGAAAAGTGGACACGAAGGTTAAAAAGAAAAAAAATTCTTTGCGGGTGACAACTGTTGCAGATGAAGAGGTGACGAGGGAGAAAGAGAAGGAAGGGAGGAGAAGAAAACAAAGCAACCAAAGAGAGGAAGAGTTATTTAACAAGTGATAAGTTCCTGCTGCCAACCAGGCAAAACCAAAGACTCAGACTCGGAGTCCAAAATACCCATCGAGAGGGAGCTTAGTGTCAGGACCCGGTGTTTCTGAGTGTACCGCTCCTCCTATTCCTCCTCCTCTTCGTCATGCTGTTGTTGGCCTTAACTGCTGGTGGGTCACTCGGGCGCCACTACATCGCCATGTTCGAGGCCACACAGAACGTCACGATCAAGCCTACGGAGACCTGGAGGGAAGCGCTGCTGGACACCCGCGTCATGGATCTCTTCTTCACCGTGAGTAACCATCAACCCTCATTGACTTTTGTCCATCCCAGAATATCTCTAGGCTCTGAAGTGGTTTATAAATGTCTGGGGATACCAACAAGTTCTTCAAACCTGTTATAGAATATCAGTTTTGAAGAAGAAATGTTCGTCCATTTTCTCTCCACATTATTTTGTCTGATATTACTGACCACATCTGACTGATGAATTTAAACAAACCAGCAAAAGTCTTAGTTCTGCATCCGTCTGTCTTTCTGCCCAGCTCTCTTTCCATCATGTCTCCATAGGGAGGCTCCTTCTCAGGTTCTTCATCATCACAGCGAAGGTCATTGGGCCTCATAGATTTCCATTAGAGATTTCTTGCCCTGCGTTCCCGTTTCATTTCACTGGTTTTTTGTTTTTTTTTCCCGCCCAGACCTCCAGATGGTGATTTATTTATGATAAACCAGTAGAGACAGTTTGTCTTTTCATGGTGGACAGAGAAATTTCACTTGAGTTCTGTGGGTTTTTGGGACGGGCCATTAAGAAGACTTATGGGTGCTTTGCAGTGGGGCCGTGTTATTGTGTTACTGTCCAGGAGACCGCCCAGTGAAGTAAATGTGTATTTTTGTGCAGCGGCTTGTGTGTTTAAAGAGGCGGCCCACGCTGGCTAAGCAAATGGTGTGGAAGAGAAGTGTGGAACAAACCGGTCAGCTCCTCTTCCATTCAGCATCCATCCAAACCCTCTGGCTGCACATCACCTAATCCTGCTGCTCTTCTCTGCCTCGTAGCCATTTATTCTCTGCTTATTATCTTTTAGCACCCCTCCACCCCTCCACCTGTGTTAACTACTCAGTTCCACCTCGCTACTGCCGCGCTACAGCTCACCCCGTCTGTCCATCCAGTATCGGACTGAACACACCGTTAATCCAGTTTACTACTAACGGCGTACTAGGAACTAGGCAAATGGTATATCCCTGAAATTAAATGTATTATTATTTATTATTATTAAAAGTCTCCAATCTCCTGCGTTGTACAGGCAATCACCCTTTTTGAACTACTTAAATTAAATGTGGAGATATGTCCAAAAAAGTTATTTCTAATTCATAGTGACTAAAATATGAACTATTGGAGAAAAAATATGATACATATACAATATATATATTCGGAAATCTATCATATACAGCAAATATGTAATACATCGGACCAATGGGTGAGAAATTACGGACCAAAAACCTTTGAAGCTAAAGTTCTCCCTAGTTCTATGTTGGTATAAAACTAGAAAATGATCCATGAAATATTTTTTGAGTTGTGTCCGGAGAACTAATTCGGGCTGAATCGGACCAACTGTTGTGAAATTATAACCTGACAATTTTGGAGATAAAGCCCCTCCTACTATCACAAATCTACATATGACCTTCGCCAAAGTCGCTCCAGTTCTTCCTCGCACTTTGGTCTCTAGGGGTCTTAAATGTTTAAATGATCCACGAAATAGGGTTATACAGCGTAAATAAATACAGGACAGCATTTTAAATGAATTCTCTCCATTTGAGACATCACTGCTGGGCTCGATTGTTTTTGATGGGCCAAGTCATAGGATCGGTTCTAAGTACTGAGCTGCAGCCGCCCAAAGCCACTAATTGCCAAATACAGCAGAAGGCAGAAAGAAAAGCTGCCTTTTAATAGGCAGAAACCCGGAGCAGATCCAGACTCTTGACATGTACAGTAACAACAATAATCTCAGTTATTAATTACAAGAATTCATGTGCAACTATTATCCAAACATAGGGTTTCTTCTTGGTCTTCAAAGTTACCTCAAAAATGCTTATTTAAATGTTCTTTTTAAATTAAATTTTTAACAAACAGTTCTCTGAGTAAATTAATTTACATTACAATGAACTCTGGTTAAAGTAAACTCCAATATTTCATAATATCCAGTGTCATTTTACTGGTTTGGACATGAAATGGGTCTTAGATTTCAAACATAATGGTGTTAAAAAGCAAAACATCCGCGTGTCGTTTCTGTCAGCTTGTTTGGAGTCTGCTGGTGAGTCAGTGGATTTATCTGCTGCCAAATGCTGCTCCACCGCCGCCAAAGAGTAGCACTTATTTTATTTGCCAAATACCGCTTCTCCATCTTTTATTTTTTCAAAGTCTAACGTAGCGTTCCCTTTGAGTTCAGACACTGTTACCGTCAAAAACAAGTTTTTTGGGGGAAGTTCTCCTTCTTTGACGGCTACAGAGGCAGAAAGACATGCGCTGGATTTAGGTGGGTTATCTGATACTGGATCCTTTCGTAAGTAGCCAGTTGTAAATGATGGGCTTGTTGTCTTGTGATAGTTTTATTTAGTACTTAGGCTTCTTGAGAGATGCTCAAGGGAATCTCTGGTTTTCATATATCCTCTTGCTTTGGAAGCGAACCTAATTTCAGCCACTTTATCTTTAATTATTTTTAACTCCCAAACAAATACACCTCATGACATCTTTTTTTTTTCTATTTGGGTTGTACTGAGACCACATCAGCCTTGAGTTGGAGCATTTCCTTGGGACATGGGACAATAATTCACTGTTTATTAGTTCTTCAAAAATTCTATTTTCTTTACCAAATGCTACTTTGCTGTCCGGTGAGATCAACTTTGTTGGATGCAACATGTGATTATTCTCGCGTGTCGGTTACAGCCTAATGTGACACGGTTCATGTCTTTTTAAACAAACGTTTACACGAGCGTTGTCAAAAATACCACAACAATTATTAATTAAACACCTTTGCTGGCATATTATAGTGAACCTAAATAGTTTTCAAATCCAGCGTCTGTCTGGACTATAAACTTGTACATTAGCTATTAAAAAGATGAAAACGTGAATTCAGTACCCATTCTGAATGACTTTTGGTTCCTCCATGACGAACCTGGTTCCACACCGGAAAATAAGTTTTTACAATATCCAAGTTTGTTTTGTTCAATTGGTAGCGTATAATATTTGGCAGAAGTGTTTCACACTCGACGGTTAAATGGTGTGTAAGTGCTGAGAATCGTCCCGTGGAACAAAAAAAGGGTGTGGCTGTTGAGTCTTTCATGCGTCCTCTTATCCATTGCTGAGCTTGATGTCTCTCCTAAAATGATGGTAACGATCCGGCAGATTTAATCCTTTAAGACTTTTGCTTACCCAAACATCTGAGTCACAGGGCGTATGATTTTCTTCCCATTCAAGCCCATGGAGACTTGTTTCACCAAGTTATTCTCCATTTAGAGAGGGAATATTATCATTATCTCCTTAACCTTTTACTGTGTCCACTGGTCGATTGTGATGATTGCTGGGTAAAAGTCCCGGCTAAAGGATGCCTTATGTTTACATCAACCCTCTTGGCTCACTTTGGCTATATGTTTGCCAGATAAAGAATCCTACTGGTCCTATCCCAGTAAAACCTGCGTGGAATAATGTCAACTTTGTGGTATTTTCATCTAAGTAGCTACGCCAGGGAAGTTATCTTTTCACTTCTGTTTGTTGCCTATTTGTTTGTTTGTATGTCTGATCATTTGAGCTTTCTTTGCGATGGAGCTCAAGCTCAGTTTCAAGAGTTCCTTTCATGTTCACTTTGGGGTGGAGCTGGGGGCTGAGTGGGTTGAACAGAGACGCTGAAGTGGAAGGAGCCAGAGACGAGCGGCTACAGAGTATTCCAGAGAGTTTGTTGGAGTTGTCGGTAGATTTAGAGACTGGCAATAAATCAGACAATAATGGAGAAATCTGCACACAATTTTCCTAAATTTCGGGAACAGTTGTGCATTAGTGGAGGTTTGGTTTTTGTTCTATCTACAACAAAATAGGTGAGAATAGAAATCTTGAAACTTTAATGGTTTTTAATCAGATTTGTCTCACATACTAATCAGGTTGAGTTCGTGGAACTGAGAATAAGTTATTTCAGCTCCTAGCTGCTCATTGACAGCTAGATTTTGCAAAATTCCGCCGACAGTTGTGGAGCTGTTCTAAAGTCGGTCAGGGCCCGTTTTCAGTCTTTTACGACCTTATTCTCAGAGAACTGAAGCCAGTTGTAAACGGTGAGTGTAATCTGAGGTGTGTAAGGCAGATCAAAAAGAACAAATCCAGGATTTGAAAGGCCCGTCCCAGCAGTCTAACGTGAATAAAAATGTTTGGCATTTTTCAGTCGGTTCTCAATGCCGCTGGAATCTGCAGGATGTGTTTTGTGTTGGTTTCAGTTTTCAGGACAACGGTCTCATCTCTGGCCGTGGTATTTCTAGTAGCTCAACTGTTAGTTATTGTAAGGCTGCTGTGGCGCTGTCAGCTGTCTGAGTGTATGTTTGTGTGTGTGTGTGTGTGTGTGTGAGTATGAGTGTGTGTTGCAGCATCCTCCTCCCGGTTGTGTTGAGAGCTTTTCTGTGTGTCGGCGCATATCTGTCTCGGTGGGATTGTGTCTGTTTGTGTGAAGGCGCTGCGTGGATCTGCGTTGTGCGTTTCCACGCAGTGTGTGTTTATGTCAGCGGGTGGTGCACATGTTGTGTGTGTGTTTATTCAGTTCAAGTTAATAGGGTCCTCTGGTGTCTCAGCTGCTGCGTCTCCTCAGCTTAGATGGGTAACAGGCTGGATGTGTTTGTGGGAGGGGGGCACTCAGAGGCACGCGCCATCAGGGTCACAGTCCACAACAGACCAGTGGCAGGATTAGAGCCCGGCCCCAGGATTAGGAGCCCCTGTTAACAACCATAGTAACCCATCCATCACACACACTGATACACACACACACTCTTGTTGGTGAGTCTCTGCCTGTGGGTGGGTGGGTGTCCAACAGTCTTTCTTTAATTGCCTCCATCACTGATGAGTATCCCGAGGAAACAGGCGGTTGCTGCCGGTTTCTCCGGCCCGGAGGTTCTGTTGATGATCAGACACTGTTCATCACATGTGATCCTACTTTTTTTAAATTCTGTGAGCCCAAGCCCGATAGTTTCACATTGCAGAAATTTCCTGCAGAAATGCATTATGCAATAATGCTCCTCGGTTTTTAAGGTTTTTATTATTTTTAATTATAATTAATTGCTTATTAAGACTCTGAGACTTGAGTTACTACCTTTTGTTCTTTTTCATATATTATCTGGTCCACAATGACATTGACAAATCTTTGATCCTTGAAATGTAGGAAATGCATCATGTGATTACTACTAAGAATGTTTTATTATGTGTAACGTATAACTTCTCAAGAATAAGAGCAATGGAAACCGCTTAAAAACATTCATACGAAATGAAGATATCCTTGAATGTAACATGCAGTAATTGTATTCCATTGTTGGAAAAGTCTTATTCTCATTCATGTCAGTGGTCGCTGACCTTTGACCTCGGTCTGACAGCAGAGACAACATGAGAGTATGTGCCACAGCTGTCGGCACAAACACTGATTCTGCACAAGTAAACCCAGGGAGTCAGAATCTGCTCCACAACATCAGGGACAGATGTTTGTTTTATCGCGTTTGGCGGCTGATAATTGATTACTTAAATTGTTCCGTAGATTTCAGACTTCTGACTTCAGAGAAGTGTTTCCTGTTTGGTGACACAGATTTGTGGTTCAGTCATTGTTCAGATCTCTAAATTCAGTTTGACGAATCTTTGTCTATCTCCCTCTGAAGTCTCCCCTCGCCGTCTCCATCCTTAATCCACGCCACGAACTGATGACACAAGTAGACTGATATTAATGACAATAAATCTACAAATTAAGGAGATATTGTTGAGTCGGGTAATTACTGATGGCTCAATGACAGGTCAAGCACGTCTTTTGAAAATATGGACAATAATTATGAAACCTGTAGCAGCAAATCTGACGGGAGGAGACGGTTAATCTGTCAAAATGTCACCCGTGTCCCGAGGAGTTGTGCAAAAGCTCTTTCCTGCCTCATCGGGGGACAGCTATGACTTTTGGTTTTAGAATGTTTGAAGGAGGGCAGGCTGAAGTCAAGGGAGGACGGGAACATTGGAACAAGAGGCGCACCATGAGAGAGGAAATGAGACAGAGCTACACGATGGGAGGGAGAAAGTGAGACCTGGGTTCAACTCTCAGGACAGTGAGGGCTTTGGGGACGAGTAGGACATTCTAGAATACAAGGGAAGGAGACCATGTCGATGTATGGAGTTGGTAATAATCACACACACAAGCACGTTCACGCATACACACACACACACACCAGCCCCACGTATGAAAGGAGGGAGAAGAGTAAACAGAGAAGCACATCCAACCGAAGCCTCTGTAATTTAGAAACTCAGCGCCGTGTTTGTTTCTGTTTGTTTTCTGGGTTTATAGTTTATGTTTGGCTCCGGCTGATTAGAGAGCCACATTAAATTATGATCGAGTGTGTGCCCGCATACAAACACACACACACACACACACACACACACACACACACACACATCCGATGCCTTTGATGGCATCGATTTTACGTTGTTGCATCTAATGGCAGGATCTGATGATTTTTCGGACCAACTAAAAAAAAAGAGTGAGACAATAGAACTTTGATTTCCATTTGTTAAAGTGGGAATCGCAGCGGAGCAGTTGGTTTTCTTATATTCTACCTATAACGGTACAATATCTTTCAACATTACTTTTTTTTCCCCTCCACCCGCAGATTCTGTCTGCACAACAAAACTTCAATATCTGTTTGATCAAATAGAAGCAAACTCTCCTTCATCACTTCCATCAAATGTATTAGTTCAAACGGGATCATCATGTAGATGGGCGAACAGACGACCAGACACATTTATAATTCTATATTTGTGAATATATATTCCATAACCCATAAAAACTTAAAGTCAAATTATGGAAGACATAAAACAGAACAAATTCACTGAATTGAGCACTTCTTTTATTTTTTATTTGCCTTTCATCAGAGCTCCCTCATGCTGCATAAATGTTACTTTGGGGTTTCATGCTGATTTTCTTCCTCACTCTACAAGAAAAAGAATTGTCCTGCTTTTGTTGGGCTTAGACCACAGATTTCCATTTTTATATGAAATTCCTCAACATACAGTACATCAACATAAAAATACTTCTGTACTTTTCCTCACTTGTCTTTTATGAATTTGTTAAAAAAAACAACCATGTGGTCAGAACAGATTAAATGTTTTTACAGAACGTATTGTTAAATTATTACGACTGGGAAATGGATTCAAACTCTCCTTAACAGAAAAAAAAGCTGAGATCCTGAAAAAGTTACTCTATGAGTTAGAAATCAAGAAAAGAAGCTGTACAAGGAGTGTTGTTTTCGTATGGACAAACCTTCACCATCACATCTGCAACCCTTCAGCTGGATCCAGATTTAGACGTGAAAGGATTGCAGTGCAGCTTCAATGCGGAGCCTCTGCATCTCCTCACAACAGCTTCTACAAGCTGGGGCTTCAGCAGCTTCAGAGATACAACAGCGAGACCAAACAAACCGTGATTCATCGACATGGACCTCTTGTGTTTTCTCCCACAACTTTCTGATCCACGTTGAGTTTATTGAAAGGGGAAGATTAGACTAAATAAGCAGAAAATGGACCCATTATGTGCACTCAGTGTGAACATACTCATGTAGGGCTAGAAGAACACGCTGTACATACAGTTCTGTACATGCTAGTAACGAGAGCATAAGGTTTTCATTTAACTGGAATGTTCTACTTAAAAAGCTTATGACAATGGAAATAAGCTGGGAACATATCGACAACCAACAGTTTACCCCAGAGTCCAGCATAAATCCAACTTAACATTAACTGTAACCCAAACCTCGTATTTTCCTCAACCAAAACAAAGACGTCTTAACCCTCAAGGGTCCTTCATGGACGTGAACATTTGCCAAAACATCCTTAATCTCCAAACTGATTACCGAGGTCCAACTCTCAAATCGGTGTCAGGGACATGGACACGTTATGCTGTGAGATGATGGGACATTTGGAACGGTTGTGTTAAAATACGTGCAGACAAGGCTGATGAAACTGAGGGATAAATCTGAAGAGCCACTCGATGATGAGGTAGAAAAGAGGTGAACATTTGGATGGTTTCATGCCAAAGGGAGCACTACAAATGTGGTGGGACTATATCAAAGATCTGCTCTGAGCCCCTTCTTGTTTGCTATGGTGATGGTCAGACTGACAGGGGAGGTCAGGCAGGAGTTTCGGTGGACTAGTTTAGAGACCGTGGTTCTGACCAGAAGACTGAGTAAGAGCTGAAGATGTTCAGATGTTCTCTGGGAGTGAGGAGGAAAGACAGGATTAGAAAGGAGACATCAGAGGGACAGTCCAGGTGAGATGTACCTGGAGACAAAGTCAGAGAGGACAGACTGAGATGGTTCTGACCCGTGAAGAGGAGGGATAGTGGATCTAGTGGTAGAAGGATGCTGGAGATGGAGGTGCAGGCAGGAGAAGAAGGAGAAGACCAAAAAGGAGGTTTGTGGATGTGGTGAAGGAGGACATGTACCTGGTTGATGTAACAAAGGAAAATACAGAGGACAGGATAAGATGGACACAAATGATCCGCTGTGGCCGCCCCTAAAGGGAGAAGCCCCAATAATAACAAGAAGAAAATGTTCAAACCTTTTAATTGCAAGATTATAGTATTGTTGTATCGGCGCTATAAAATGCATCAACAAAAAAAATCCATTGTGACTATTTTTACTTATGATTGTTTTCTCAATTGAGTTTGCAGTAAACACCGTATCATGTGTAGGAACCTTTAAAGAGGAGCCGACCTCTAATCCTCAGACGGGTTGTTCCAGAGGACACGTCGTATAGCGTTTCATGTTAGCCCAGTAAACACAATCAGTGTGGCGAGCAGGGACTGATGAGGCTGCAGCCGACACCGATTCCCCGCCTGCAGGCAGACAGTAACCCGATCTGAGGGCGGCAGCGGCGGTGGCACACGGCGAGTAAAAGACAATAAGTTGGATGCACAGTGTTGATCTGAAAAAACAGAAAGAGGAGCCTGTGAGCAGCATGCGGAAACAGACACCAGGCTTTGTCTCCTTCTATAAATATCATTCCTCATTCTCCCTCTCCCCTCTTCATTCTCTCACTCCATTCTTTCTTCATTGTCTCCCTTACCCTCTTCCTCACCTCTTTGTTTACTTTCTCTTTCCCCACTTTGAGTGCTCTCTTTCATTGTAGCACATTCACCCTCCTTTTTTCCGTCTTTGCCTCTTGGCCTCATTCTTCTCTCTTTTCTCCTCCATTCCATTCTGTCTCCAAGTGCTGCTTCGGTACGAATCTAAATGTGTTTTCAGTACGTCTGGGGTTCAGTAGATTTTTTATGGAATCTGAATTCTGAATAGGATCTACCCTTCCATTCCTAGCATTCAGCAATCCTACGTACATTAATGCCCGACTCGTATAACTGCTGAGAGGTAGACCTGTGGGGTCAGCTTGGATTCAGCTCTGAGGATTCAACTCGGCTTGTTGGAGGTTGGTTGGTCCCCACATCGACCTCTGCTCACTGGACATATTTCCTCTGCAGCAGTGCCTGACGACCGGCTCTTGGACGGCTTGAAAAGGTTGCAAAGGTGTCTTGTGACTTCAGCCACATGTCAATTGGCATAAACGTCGCTGCTTTCCACGGGGGTGGACAGATGGTCGTATCACCCTCTCTCCTCCTTTCTCCGAGGGGAGAAGGAACTGGGTTATATTCTTTCTTGTTTCAAACTCACAGAACAAACAATATTCCTCGTGGGTTTGTTTTTTTTAAGATTTTTTTCTGGCTCATGGGCCTTTATTGACACGGCAGCTGAAGATAGACAGGAAACGGGGAGATGCGGAGGTGACATGCAGCAACGGGCAACAGGTGGAATTGAGGCCGTGGCTGCCGAGCCATGAGGACTCAGACTCTGTACATGGATCACCGGCTCTTGGACATATTGTTTCATAGGGTACATCATTTTGAAGGCCATCGTAGATTCTCCCACCAGGATAAGAAGTGGTTAGCTAGATTCTACTGAACTTTAAAAACTGCACCTTTAAGTGATTGATGGGTTCTCATTGATCGTCAGCAGGATTACATGGATTTTCATGAAACTTGGTCTGAGAGGCTGCTTAGGTGGCAGTAGGGAGGATTTTGGGCATTTCCCCCCAACCACCGTCTTTAACATTGGGTGATCGGACACATTTGAACATTTCTATCGTTTAAGCACAACCTACTCCACAGATTCTGATGAAACCATGTAGAAGGTTTGGCGTGTAGTGAGAAAGATGTTATAGACAGATCTGCATGAAACTTATCAGGAATGGGCTTCGGAGATGGGACCAGTGAATGAGAAGAATCCGCCCAGAGGAAGAGGAAGTGCTGACTCTTAGAGGACAGCTGTTTTCCCTACCCCTGCATTTATGGACGGACCCAAGTTCTAGTTGTATGTTTTTATAGTGAAAGAATCTAAATACAGGTGTTCCATAAAAATAGGAATGTAACTCGTGGAGTGGAGGAACCCTTTGGAGGGAATGTTCGGCCTTTCAGAAGTTTGCCGTCTCTAAACACTCCTGTTTGAAGAAAAAACAAACAATTTGAAGAAATGAAATCAGACTCTATGGAATTATTTGCGGAACTTTGAGAGAAGTTGAATTATAAAATAAGAAAATAATCTACTGGGTTGAGGTCCTCTTTGCTTGTTCTTGAATCCCAGCTTCTGTTCTTCTCTTGATTTTGTGAATTTGAAGACTTTCATTTGTGGTTTGTGTCCCGCTCTACAATAATTCTTTAATACCTAATGAAATGATATTAAAACCGTTTATAGGTACCAGAATAGAAACTATTAGCAAGATCAGTTTCACATTAAACGGAACATTTTCACATAAACCTTTGAATTCCGGTGAAGTTTGGCCCGTGGTTACACTACGGCGTTTTTGAGCCCTGAAAACACAAACTTTTTGAAAGTGGGTTCCAGACTGTGATCTTTTCAAAACGCCGCCGTTTTATATCTCAGTTTTAAAATGAGCAAAATACAATTCCTGTGAAAATGCTGACATAAACGCTCCACTTCACACATGAAGTGTTGGATCATTTTTACCTGATAGCGACACATGGACAGAACAAGAACAAAAGAGTATTGGACCGTTTTGTTTTGTTTGTACTGCAGACTCTGGTGAGTTCCTTAACACACCAGTACCTGTGATGATCCCAGATCTTTCATACCTGCTGGTCGCTCCTCTTCACTGGTGTTGATACTGAGCAGTTAAACCGGCAACTAGCCTGAAATACATACTAGATTGTCGTTTTTGCGGATCCTTCCCGGCACGTCAGACTGGGAGGAGACGGCGGGGTGGACCCAGAACTCACTGGAGGTACTATATATCTCATCTGGCCTGGGGTTGCCTCAGGATTCCCCCCGTGTGAGCTGGAGAGTGTTGCTGTAGAGATGAAACCTCTCGTGAACAGTTCTGTCATATGAAGACAGACTTTTTTTCCTTCTTTTTTTCATACAAAGGTAAAGAAAACCTTTGTTAATCCCAACTACTCACTCTTCCCTGATGACAAATTCAATTCCTAATCAGTTTGCAGAGATCTGTTGTCATGGAGAAGAAAAATGTTCCATATTGTTTCATATCCTCCCAAACATCCACACACACAGACACACTCACATGCTCACGCGCCCGCTGGGTCTCTCTAACTATAGTCGGACTTAAGGCGACTGACATTACTGGCGTGGCATGGATCATTCACTGCTGCAGCTGCTTTTTCAGAGTTCGTGCTGTTCAATCTTTTGGCATTGCACTCGCTCTCCCGCTGCTCCTCCTCTCCCTCGCTCTCTCTCTTTCTCTCACTCACCCAGCATCTCCCCCCCCCCGACCCACTCCTCTTTTCCCTCCTCTTACACGGAGCACTTCCAGAGGATGACTTCACACTCTGGAAGAGGGAGCAGCAGCAGCAGCGAAGACTGTGGCGGCCGCGCTACATTAGCATCTGAGATCTCTTACCAGTAGCGTGCCTTACAACCAGCTAGGCACCCCAGCTGGAGTGCAGAGGGAGACGAGAGGGGAGGGGGTGAGAAAGAATTTGGTGAGAAGGAAAGGAAAGAGGATTTCACCGGAGGGGGGAGAAGGAGGATGAAACAACAAGGAGAGGGAGGTTGAAAGTTTGATATCTTCTAAAATGTGGCCGTGCGCTGATTTAGCCGGTATTGAAGAACTCGCTCTGGAATTAAAAGGATGACGGCTCAGGAGGCGGCAGAAGAAGACTGAGGGAAAAGAGTTTGAAGTGGTTCCACAATTCACAGGAGGAAGGCAGCGGAGCTGGAGGCATCTGCTCAGAACCTTCCCTGGAACCCTATGAATTCATGCTGCCACCTTGTTGAATGCGCGTCCGTCTGTGTGACCAACTCATTCCAACAATGGCTCTCCTCTGGTGGAAGTGTGATAGCTCGCCGTGGACAAACCCACAAATCTCACAAGTGAACAGAAGCTCAGAACTCAGAGGATCTTTTCATCAGGAGTCAGATCCCTCCAACTCTGGTTCTGATTGAGGCTGTCTTAAGGCTCAGACAAGCTCAGCGATCGTTGAAGACTGGAGCCACAGCCACTTACGATAGAAGTGTTGAAAATCGATTCACCCTTTGGCTTTGCCTCTCTGGGTAGTGGGTTGCAGCAGTGAGTATTAATCCTGACCTGGTTCTGAAGATGGTGACAGGAGGGGGACGTGGGTTCGGCTTGTCTGCCACTTTTTCTATTTTAAAGTTGTTGTCTGACAAAAAGTTTCATCAGAGTATCAGGGAAAAATCAATAGTTGTAGATTACTTGTTCTTTCACCGGAGCTCAGGCCTCGGTCCCGGTTTCTCCTGTCAGACCCATAATATTGTTCGACAGGTTCATCCCAGGCCATCAGCAGCGACTGCAATATTGAATAGATCTGAAGCTGGTACCATTAAATCACGGTCTTATAAGGTATTGAAAGGTTTGAATTTTCCCAGCCGCCTAGCCAGCAAGTTTTTTGGTACGTGGTTCAAAAGCTTTGAGGAAATGATCCAAGTCTAAAAAGACCCAGTGTGACTGATGGGCTCAGCGCCGTCTGACAGTCACTGGTAGTAAATGTTCAGTTTCACTGGGGGTAATCGATCTTGGTGAGCCGTGACTTGAAGTATCCAATATAATTCTTTCCATTATATTTGAGATTGTTTTTTCAGCCATGGATGATTTTTTTTATTTTTTTTTGTCAGAACAAGTTTGGTTTTCTGAAAACCAGCAACATTTAAAAAAATCTATTATCTAAGGAGAAGGAAAACTTACAGGGAAAGTGTCAAGAAGTTGGATCTATTTGAAGTAAAATTGTACCGGAGTGAATTTGTGTTTTTTGTTTTGTTTTTATAGCAAAAAAATAAATAATTCAAATTCAGTTATTTCCTAATGATTTTTAAAAAAAAGCAAAAATGTAATACTAACCTCAAATTGAAACCATAAAAATGACATCCTGACTGTGAATTCTAATTCAAAATCAGTTATTAACAGATCCATAAATTTTATAAACATAAAATATGAATTGTTGGAGGTTCAATACTTTAACTTTAAAAAAAAAAAGAAAAAGGTTAAAGTGTCAGACTTTTGTATTTATATCTGTACGCCTCAAACGGGCACCGAGGAGACGCCTTTAAACGAGCTCACAGTCAAGTGTGTCTCTGTACTTGATGCGGACCACTGGACTATTATTCTTATTTCATTATCAGATTTATTCATCCGATCATGTTTATCTGTGGAATTTTCTCACTGGATGGCTTATTTGATTTATTACGACGTCGTCTGTAAGCTTATTCTGCTGGGATCTTTTATTTTTAAACAACACACTCGTGCTCTACACTGGCACAATGGAGACAATTTGGACACCGACTATTAGTCCCAAAGGACGTTTATGTCCTCTAAGGTAGTGAATGTCTTTTTTTCTAACACTGAAGAGATTTTCTTTCCCATTTTTTCATCCTTTTGTCCATTTCCCCCGTTCACTTATTTTCCAATAGACTGTAAAAAAGTTCTACCCTTTAAACTAAGACGGCGCTTTCTTCTTGCTTTGCAGGTACACAGGAAGATCCGGGAAGACTCGGACATGGCCCAGGACTCCCTGCAGTGCCTGGCCCAGCTGGCCTCAATGCACGGGCCCATCTTCCCCGACGAGAGCGCCCAGGTCTCCTACCTGGCTCACATGATGGAGGGTCTGCTCAGCATGATCAACGGGTCAGTGTGTCGCTCCGCTTCCAAACATTAGGTCTTGTTTCTGAGCTTATTGCAATTCTCTAATCCGGGTTTTTTAGCGGTTGGTCGCACAGTCATACCAAATGTTTTTATCCATGCTGAGGCACCGACTCTGGACCGCAGGGTCATGGTCAGGAGGATAAAACCCAATGATCCCCTGAGCTGATCTCTTACGGCTGTACATGGAGATATTCATGTTCTCCTAGATCACTGAATGCTACAAACTTAAACCATCCTTCTACTTTTCATGAAGCGTCAAAAAGGTCAAACATTTGATTTTCCATTCAGTGAATTTCAGCACGATGAAAGCAAACAAACCCGTCTGCTTCACGTCGTCGAGCGTTACTCACAGAAATATCCACTTCAGACTGTTAGACTGTTGTAAAATGTTACCATGATGGGCAACATCATTGATTGGAGATACAAAGGTCACATTCTAAGTTAAAGTAAAGGAAAAATAATGAAGAATTCTTATGAATATTATATTCAAGTGATTCAGAAAGACCACCTTCAATTTTTGCAGACCACTTCCTTTGTGACTCTTCATCAGAGATCAGTGAGATCTTCTTCACTCAGAAGAAGCTGCAGAAACCAACGAGTCTTTTTTCTATGACTGTTTGATGACGGATGATTGTCTGCCTTTTGTAAGTGTCGTCCTGACCTACAGCCTCAGTTAGAGTGCAGCTTCTGTGAAATTACCTTGGCCACAATCTGGTAAAAGCTGTTTATCTGCTTCCACTATCTATAATGCACGTCGCGTTTCTCAAAATCAGAGACTCAACAAGTGAGTGAGGCCGCGTAGCAGAGGTCTGACTCATTCTGTGCCATTTCTGCTCTATTTACAGGAAGTAATTGCTTGTTGAGTCTATTTTTTTAATGGCCTCTGCTTCGAGCATCTGCATACGATAAACTGGCTGGAGAGGAATGAGCTCGTCTTCCAGTTCAATGACAAATGGAATCGGCCTGGAAATTTTCCGTTTCCTCTAAAAACAAACTTTTAGCGGAGAGGATGAAATTATGACTTAATTTCTCTCACACAAATATTGTCCTGTCAATCATAGAGGATGAAAGAATTAGTAGAACCCGCTGGAACATTGATGAATATGGACTCGTCGTCCTTCGGCACAGAGCCGCCCTGTTGGGACGAAGATGATGTAATTCTTTATCTTCACGTGGCACAAATGTGACTGCAGCTTTAAAAAACTATATTCTAGGGGCTCTCGGGCGATTAAAACAATTAATCTAATTTATAATTACATGCTTGGTAACTAATAAATGAAAATGAATCACACAAATCAACATTTGTCCTGAAAAGCATTGGAAAATGTTTAAATTCAAATGCCTAGTGGTCTATAATAATAATTAATAATAATTCAAATGGATATTAATAATAATACAAATGATATTGGTAATAATAAAAATGATATTAGTAATAATAATAATGAAAATTATATTAATAATGATAATAATAATACATTTTATTTCAAGAGCGCTTTTCATAAATTCTATCTAAGAGTAAATTAATGAATAGATTGAGATGATTAAAGACAACAAATTTCGTTTTCCATACATTTGGAACCTTTAATTGTATTTCATGGAAATCGCAAACTTCACACCTTTTTTTTTTACTCTCATACCAGTCATTAAAAAATTCTGCTTTTAATGTGATTCAATCTGGACATTTTTGTCCCTAACATGCTGTGAGTAACTTATTTGTGACACAACATTTACAAAAATTGATACCAATTACATTATCAAAATCCAAAATGGAAAACAAAAATGTCCCCAGAGGGGCACAGGATGTCGTTGTGATTTTATTTATTTTTATCACTTTTAATTTTCTCAATGACAAAACAAATAACGAAAAAATCCAAATACGCAAAATA
The DNA here is from genome assembly GCA_037951165.1 of Lophius americanus. NCBI lineage: Eukaryota > Metazoa > Chordata > Actinopteri > Lophiiformes > Lophiidae > Lophius > Lophius americanus. The sequence goes on from JBBDHG010000245.1 coordinate 255,893, forward strand.
AATTTTTAGCTTTGAAATCAGGAATAATTCTCAACTCGACCGCAATCAATTATTTTAAACCTGGGATTTAATCCTTTTTTTTATAATTGTATTCTTTCGTTTCGATATTATTATTAGAAAATTAGAAATTAATTTTGGCCTGTTGACAAGAAAGTTTGGCATTTCTCTTCTTTTTTTTAGGGAATCAAATCTCATCATTTATCATCTTTTATTAGTTTATCACTGATCATAAAGATGCATCAGGAATATTATGTTATTCACCATAGAAGTTCTGCCTTGAATCCAGTTACTTCCAGGACTCCTCTTTTTCAGAAATATGTCCCTGACTACGTCTTACAGCACCGGTGTCATTTTATTTGGACTCATGAGTAACTGGGCCTTCAGCGTCCAGCAGGAATAATCAGCGCCGAGTCTTCACAGATCATGCACCCCGACGCTGACTCCACGCGGAGTATATATTAATCCCGTTACCAGCGACATTCAAAGCAGGTGGTGACTGCAGTTCACTGGCGTCACATTGGAATAGCTGTGGGCAGCCCTGAGCCGCGGCGCTTCCTCATTCCGTGATTCGTGTATCGCCTGCTTTTTAGGAGAGGTCATGAGCAGAAATAGACGTCGGCGTTTTGTGCTGAGCAACATTACGAGTTGAGTGATCCTGTGGCTTTCCTCTCAGGCCTATCGATTGTTCCTGCGCTGCAGGCAGATGCATTAAACCAGATTACGGCTCTGTTTTTAGCAGCCGGCTCAAAGATTGAGCTCTACACCAGCAGCTTTTTTTCCCTCCAGGGTCTCAAACTAACATTTTCCTTTTTAATTTAAAAATGATTTTTATTTGAGACATCTGAGAATAATAAAAAAAGAAATGTAGTCATATTCTCTGAAAACCCACATTCAAGGGCTGTCAAAATTATTTAAAAAAACTAGTCCAAATTAATAGTGTTTGTGAAAATATCCCAATAAAAGTATTTCAAAATGTTTAAATTGAGGTGGATTTTGTTTCTAGTCATAGAAAAACTAAAATATGGTTTATTGACTATGTTGTTAATTATTTGCCTCATTCTTAAACAGAGAATATCCTAAACTGTGCTAACGAAAACGGTCCTGTGTTTATTATCAACAGACACACAATACCAACATCTCTGCTCTCATAGGTTCTCCCAACATCTCTGCTCAGTTTGACTTTTACGTTCTCCCAACATCTCTGCTAAGTTTGACTTTTACGTTCTCCCAACATCTCTGCTCAGTTTGAATCATAGGTTCTCCCAACATCTCTGCTCAGTTTGAATCATAGGTTCTCCCAACATCTCTGCTCAGTTTGACTTTTACGTTCTCCCAACATCTCTGCTCAGTTTGACTTTTACGTTCTCCCAACATCTCTGCTCAGTTTGAGTTTTACGTTCTCCCAACATCTCTGCTCAGTTTGAGTTTTACGTTCTCCCAACATCTCTGCTCAGTTTGAGTTTTACGTTCTCCCAACATCTCTGCTCAGTCGTTCTGATGCTGAGGCGTGTTCCTGCGCTGGGAGCAGAGATAAATAAGAAGTAATGACCCGCGTTAGTAAGACTTTGTCGCCTGCATCCATCATGTGGAAGCTGCTGTGGGCGTAACGTTGTCTCTGACGTATGAGGTCACAGGGGACATTAATGAGAGCTCATTTATTTTCCCTTTCATTCATCAACATGTTGTTTTGAAACACCCTTATCAAAAATCAAGCCTTTATTAATCACATACAGTTATACAGAGTGACATCATTTCTCTGCATTTGACCAAAAGGGGGGTTCGGGGTCTTTTTCAAGGACTGTGGCGGTGAAAGCAGGGACTGAACCGCCGATCACCTGATCGGGCTCTGACCACTGATTTACAGCTGCACCGAATTCTTCCACAATCATATTTTTTGATAGAAATGAGCTTCTTGAACTTGGAGTCGCGGGTTGTCTCTGGACAGGACCGGTATGAAAGGATGTCATCTGAAAAGTAACGGTAGGACGTCTAAAGTAACTTCTCAGTAGCAGGCCCAGACCGTTGGAACGACCTCCTCCGTCTCGGGTCATCCTCATCACTGCGCCGCTTTCCTCTCTAGCTTTTCAGCCCAGAACTAATTCTTGTATCCCTGAGGTGACCGTAACCACGGCAACTCTCCCCAGTTTTATCTGGATGAGTTTGTCGGAACAAACACTTCAGTGTTTATCCATCGTGTTTTATTTGTTACATGCTGTGAAACACTTGTTGTGTTTTAACTGTTCCACACAAATAAATCGTCTGGACTCGCTGTAAATAGAGCGAACGCTGCTCCATGAAGTATTCAGTTACGTTTCTTTTGAGTAAAAGTACTCCTAAAACACTCGACGACGGAAGAAAATGAAGGCGTTCCAAACCCAATATATTTATTTAACTCTACTTCATTTTCTTTTATGGTACTAGTCGTTTTATTTACTGTATTAACGATGATGCGGCTTTTAATGACGCAAGTATGGAAGTGACAAACACAGAAGTAAAAGGTTAGAGCTTTTTAGGGGCAGCGGTGTTCATGTGAGCGGTTCTGATCCAAATTAAGGGGGCCACACGCACATGTATAAATAGCTGAGACGGACACGCACACTTGGACTGGCACACAAGCTTGTTGACCGACCACGTCACTCAGTGAGCCGCCCTCTCTCTCTCTTTTTCTCTCCCTCGCCCTTTTTTTCCCATAGGATCTGACTCGCTCACTCCCGCTCTCTTCCCTCCTCTCCTGCTCCGTCTGTAATCACCTATTCTTGGAGCTTTTTTTTCCAATTGCCTCATCGGAAAACCATGCGTGGAGGGACGGCCCGATCCGCAGCGATTGAACAGTTCTGCTGGCAATTTAACTCCCATCTGATAGGGGTTAGCGAGGCCCCTCACACATCGCTGCTCGCCGACTCCAGCTGCCCGCCGAGGTTAATCAGTTCAGTCCTGATTCAGGGTGAAGGCTTTCTGCTGTTCCAGTGCAGTAAAGGCAGAAATAATCCAGGTGTGCTGGAGGGGAGGTGTGGAGGGAGTATTTCCTTTCGAGCATCTTGAACAGGAATTCCTTCATGAATCTGAGAAATGATGGTTGATGCCACAGAACAGAACCCCAGCCTGTTTTTGGGTCTGCTCTAACAATTATAAACATATCACATACATTACATTAGTGTTAATCAGCCAAATAGAAACCGTAAAGAGATGTTGCTTCTCTACCAAACCGGTTCTGTGTGTGTTCTGAGCACATCTGCTGGTTCCAGCGTCTTAAAATGCCAAATCTGGAGGATCCTTATGGAAAATGTTTATTTTATGAAGTTATGGTAAAGAAATGTATTTGCCCTGCAGCGCTGCGGCAGCTTTAAAGACATTCTGCCTTTAAAGCGTGTTTTGAATTAGAAAAGTTCCACTCACGTTTGTTGGACATGTTCCAAGTCTGTCCAGCCTGGTTTCCTGGATTCTGACTGGTTTTGTTCTGGACTTTTTATTGTTCATCTGGATCTTTTTTTCTCCCACTTTGTTCTCCTTATGTCTCAATTCCTTTTTTGCCTCCAGGCCCATCTGCCTGTCATGTGTTGAGCTTCTATGCAGAGATTCTTACGGCTCAGAAGAACCTTTCAGAAGGTTCTATATAGAATTTTATGGAAGATTGTTTTTTATCGTAGAATTCTTTTCTGCCCCAGAGCCCAAAGTGGCGTCCAACCACAAACCCAAAACCTACACTCGTAAATGAATGAAATCATCTCCGAAAAACGCATGGAATCTTTTTATTTCTAAAGCTGAGAGCAAAACACGTTTGGTATTTTGGATTGGACTGATTAAGTATGTTTTTTCTTTTGTTTGTTGGTCTTGTCGGATTTGCATGAAAATGTACCCAGAGGAACGTTTAAGGCACATCTGATTGATGGTAAAATATCGGTCACCTTATGTCATGATTTCACGTAGTGACGTCATAGAAACGACATTGGTAGAGTTTCTTTTGTCCAATATTTCATGAATTAAAGGACATATACGAGTTTTACCCAGAGGTATTTGGTCTCACATCCCAGAGGTGATCACTGTCTGCCTACGGTCCTGTTATGCCTACACAGAGGTTTGAGTTCTCTGAGGGCTTTCTAGTCATCTTTTGAATCCAACGTCTATCGACCAAAACAATATAACCACCGGTGGATGATGTCAGGAAAGCAGTTGCTTTTCTCATTACCAAGGTTACCTGTCAGTGGGCGGGTTATATCAGACAGCAAGGGAACATTCTGTCCTGAAGTTGATGCTAGGAGAAGGGGAAATGGACTAGCATGAGGTTTTCAGCAACTTTGATAAGGACCAGATTGTGATGGCTAGACCCAGGGTTCTTAAAGTGGGCTTCGTGGACCCCAGGAGGTTCCATTTACCTCTGCAGCAATAAAAATGCTACAGAAGCACTGAGAAGACAGTGCGTCATTGAACACAACACGGTGACGTAATTTGCTCTACGTGCTCCGTGATTGCCTCTACGAGTGCTTCTCCGTGTCCGTGTGTGTTTAATTAATCTCTGCTTCTACTGTCCTGCTTTTAATTTCTCAACCCAATGAAGCACAGGACAGTTAAAGTTACTTTAGTACGGCCAATGTCCTTAAAGCACGAAACCTTTTCGTTAATCCCCACTATTTCAGTTTTAAGTGCAGGACATCCCCTCAAAGCCAAGCTGTGCCAATAATACACCTTAATTGAGCCATAACTTTGGCGTGATGGCCAACTAATAATGACAATCTAGTGTACGCACTTCAACTCTCTCTCTTGATTCGACATAAAGTGTCCTGCCTCACTTCCTGTCATCCCTAAATATCTCGTCACATTGATTATATACACACTGTGGCTGGATTTGTCCAGATGTTGTATAATTCACAATGCACACCTCTTTCACATCTGGTTTCTGAATTCATCGTGTGAGCAAAGCAAGTTGTTCACGTATTCCAACATGTCACTTTGTGCTTCACGGCACGGCGTGATGGTAAAAGAGGAGAAGTTTAATTACAGCCATTCTCTCCATCATCCTCCACTCTGTTTACTGTATGAGGCAGAAACACTATGAAAAAACCTCAGATGCAGCTCTGGAAAACTACTCAGGGGTCAAGTTGCCCCTGAGTTTTGGTTGAGGATCAATTTTCATGTTGGTTTCCAAGCCTCGGTCACCGGCGGGCAAACTGGAAAATGACCCTGGTTTAGCCTCAGCCTCACCCTGGAGAGTGGAAAGTCTTCTCTGTCCGGCCAAAACACACAGAATGGAATTGGAAATGGAAACGAAGCAGTTTGGAACTTTCTTAACCTTTACTGACAAGAGAAGGAAATCAATTTTGAACCTGATTATTATGCCACTGGCAAATGCAAAATCTACAACAGACATTCAGACATTCAGAGTTTTCATACTTACAGTTCAGGCTGTTCTGGATTTACATTTAATACGTTGAAAATCCTCAGCTAGGTCAAAAAAAAATGTAATTAGGGCCATCTAATATAATCAATTCTAATTTAATAATTATGAATATGAAAAATCAATTTTTGTTGTGTAAGACCCAATATAGTTTTTAAGTTATTTATTTGACTTTAGAAGTAGGAGAAGTATCTTAACCCCTAAGAAAAACGTAATCCTCAGATTATCCCAAACATAATCTTGAGTCTTTTGTGGCTGTTATATTTAAATAAGGAAGGCTAAAACTTAACCTATTTGTAGGCCTGTTTATTAATGTCCGACCCCTGAAGTCAGGTTTTATCTGTAGATCATGTTTTATTATCTGCATTCCCAGGATTGAGATCGAGGACTCGGAGGCGGTGGGCATCGCTAACATCATCTCCAACCTGATCACCATGTTCCCTCGCAGTGCTTTAACAGCGCTGCCAAGCGACCTCTTCACCTCCTTCATTAACTGCCTCACGCTGCTCACCTGCTCGTTTGGACGCAGCGCCGCCCTAGAGGAGGTGGTAAGTAATGGCTCCTACGCAAATAATCTTCTCAACTTCAATCACGATCAAGGATGATAGAGTTGTAATTTCACAAGAAAAAAAGTCGTAATTTTAGCGGAATAAAGTCGTCACTTTACAAGAATAAAGTCGTCACTTTACAAGAATAAAGTCGTCACTTTACAAGAATAATGTTGTCACTTTACGAGAATAAAGTCGTCACTTTACGAGAATAAAGTCGTCACTTTACAAGAATAATGTTGTCACTTTACGAGAATAAAGTCGTCACTTTACGAGAATAAAGTCGTCACTTTACGGAATAAAGTTGTCACTTTACGAGAATAAAGTTATCACTTTAGGAGATAAAAGTCGTTATTTAATGCAAATAAAGTCGTAATCTTGCGAAAATAAATTCTCATCAATTTCAGAGAGTAAAGTCGTAGTTTTACGAGAATAAAGTGGTGGCGATGTGATCCTAATACTTGGTCGTACATTTGTCCTCTAGTAGCTGAGAACAGATTATACTTTTTCATTCCTGTATGCCCAGAGAAGAGGCAACACTGATCAGAAATAATCCAGGTTTTTTTTTTATGCCCTTTTCCTCTCACAAAGCTATTCAAAATTTCATTGGACTATAATGTGAGGGCGTTTCCTACCAGCAGTGTCGAGACTGATGAGCCAAAACCAAGCGTTTCTTGGTCCGGTCCGATGCGGTGCATTTTTAACCTTTTGAGCAAAAATGAAATACCAATTCCCTTTGTCTGTTTTCAAAGGTCATTTAACAATAACTTGAGAAACCTGAGAATCTGCCTGTGGCAAAAACATCTTTCCAGAGTTTTGTTTGATGCTCTATTTCATACAAAGTTTAAATTAGCATCCATTTTAATGGCGGAATGACAGGATCGGGGTTTTGACGTTTTGGCAAAGTATCATAATCGCAGTTCACTGCCAGAAGGTTTAGGAAGCAGCAGTTTAAAAACGACTTACAGAAGAAGAATGTCAGCATCTTTGTTGTATTGTTATTATCTCAGAATCTTTACTTGGAAACAAACAAAATGTCCTCACCTGCACTCCCGCGTCGCTCGCTTCTTCTCCTGTGTGTCGCATTGCAAAGGTCATCAGGCCTAGTGGTCAGACATGGTTTTCTCTCTTTGCTCAGCTGGATAAAGATGACATGATTTACATGGAGGCCTACGACAAGCTGCTGGAGTCGTGGCTGACGCTCGTCCAGGACGACGAGCATTTTCCTCGCGGCTGCTTCGTCCAGCCGGCGGTCCAGGTCTTCAACTCCTACATCCAGTGTCACCTGGCTGCTCCAGAAGGAACCCGGAACCTGGTCAGAGTCGGATCTCTTCTGCATTTACAACAATGTTCCAATTGTCATCGCTGATGAACTCAGTGGGTTTTTGTTTCAGGAGGGAAAGTCGGACTTTAGAGAGATTTTGAGCCTGCGTTTATGTCAACCTCTCCTGATGCCTGGAAGACTTCAGACCAATCTTTAAACTTTTTCCCAAATCTAGAAAAAGAAAAAACACATGCAAGAAAGTTTGATTTAATTACAAAAAAAGTTTAGATAAATTATGACATAAAGGCACGTCGCTTAGTTTCTTATTCTTCTCACCAGTATTTGAAGGTGCAGTTGGTAAAATGTACTTGACAAGTTCCAGATTGTGACTTAGATTGGACTCTGTTCCCCCCCCCCCCCGCACCTGTCCAAGAGTCTACAGTGGTCAGAAGGACTCATTCTATACTAATGTGAAATTTTTTTTCTCATTTATAACGGATTATACGTTATCACAACTATATTCATGAGTATTATATTTACTCAAAGAGATACCCCTGACTTTTGCACACTGCACCTTTAAGTGCTCGACTGCATGTGCTGGACCCTCCTGAATGGTCTCTGTCATGTAGGAGATCCGTAGAACGACAAGCGTTCAGTTAAACTTAAACATTTATGTACATTTAGGACATCTTATATCAATAAAGGGAATCAGTTAGAGGTTATTTACACATCACTCACTCTTTTCCTGTCATCTGAGTTCTGTCAGATTTTAATATTCATTCTTCTCTTTGTTTCTCTCACACACACACACACACACGCGCGCACACACACACACACACACACACACACACACACACACACACACACACACACACACACACACAGTCTCTGAATGGTATATCGTCTCACGAGGAGGAAGAGATCAACGAGCTGCAGGAAGACGACAGGGAACTGTTCTCTGACCAGCTGTCCAGCATCGGAGTTCTGGGACGAGTGGCTGCCGACCACTGCATCCCACTGCTCACCAGGTAAACGTCAACACTTTTAAGGCTCCACCCACTTCATACTCTTAGAAGACGACTCATCTTATCTTTGTTTACATTTTATGAAAATACTGTCACACCGTTTCAAGTTTTTTTGCCTTAAATCTGCATAAATGTGTTTGCCGTGTAAAACTTTGGAGCTCTAAAAATCAGATATCGCGCTCCCTGCTTTGACTCTTGACCTTGTGACGTCATCCTGCAGCCTGCTGGAGGACCGGGTGACGCGGTTACACGGCCAACTCCAGAGGACCCAGCAGCACCTCATGGCTTCATCTGACTTTGGATCAGCAGACCACAAAGTTCTGGACGACCTCTATGAGGACATCCACTGGATCATACTGGTCTCAGGTTGGCAGCAGCTCAACTTTGATTTGTCCTTTATTCCCTTCATTTTTCTCATGACATTTCATCACATGATTAATATACAGACAAATAATTGCCATAATTAATTTAATTTAAGAGTCATTTATTACCACTGTCCAAATTTCTATCAAGACTCTCGTCTGATGGATTCAGGAATGTTTAGTCGCTCGGCTGATGCGGCCCGTTTGTCCAATTTAATCCAATTTGTTTACGCTCCACTGAAGGTCGTGGGACAAAAACGCCACGGGCTCTTAAAAGATCATTTACAGACAGTTGTCGTAACATTCAACTGTGGGAATAGTGATAAAATATTTCTTTAGCTCTTTTGATACACAGGAAGTGGTAAGATTCCAAAGATTATGCAAAAGTCTGCAATTAATTCAAATAATTCCCATCAGACAATTATGTGATGATTGTAAAAAGAACCTTTTTCTGTCTGTGTTCCAAACATATATTCTTATTGAATTATATTGAGTTATACTTTAATATCTTTTAGTCAAATGTTGAAAGGCTTTTCCTGCGTTTAGCTCGACTTCTACAATGTTTCCTTCTAAACATTTAGATTCATTCTTAGTTGGTTTGGTTTCCACGCAGGCGTCACGAGCTTCAACACAAACACAAACACAAACATCCAGAGGCACTGAATGATGTTCTGACGCGACAGAATAAAGCTCTTTTACAGCGTTCACAAACGACTTCTCCAGCGCAGTTTCTTCCACTGAACTTTATTTTTGAACAAGAGAGAAGGCGCGACCTCCAGCCGGTCCTGTGGGTTTGTCTTCATCAAATATTGCCTGAATCAGCATCATTAAAGGCAGGCAAAGCAATTTTTGCAATTAAGTGGCTGTTTAGGATGGGTGTGTCTCTTTTAACGATTAAAGCTGTGTTCATGCGAGCGGGGGTTCAGACGGGGTTGGCTGTGCCTCACTGGAAGCGGCTCATGTCGTGTGTTTATAACCACTCACAGCCTTCATAGTCATGCCTCAGGATCCAGACATGCACTCACTCACTCTCTCACCCTTCATCCCCTCGCCTCATCCGCCCAGCAGAGCGCCGGTTATGGGGTTGCCACCACTAATGAAGTCACGTCTGGGTGACTCTCATGCCGGGGGACCTGTGGCGCAGGAATTATAGCATTTATTCATAAAAAAAAAAAAGAAGAAATACCCTCAGTGAAAACTAAAAGATCTTATCAGGCTGTGACTCACGGTAGGTGTTATACTACAGGTGGCACAGACTGTATTAATCTTGAAAATAGTATTTTGGATGGGCAAATAGCTGCTACCACTCATCCACAAAATTATAACCACTTCCCTGATTTTGTTTGGTTCCCCCATTTGTGCTGCCAAAACAGCTGTGAAGAAGACGTCTGTCCCCAGTTCATCTCCCATCACACACACGTGATTTGTGCTTACCCCTTTTTCCTGATTTACAACATACCAAAATGTTGATGGGGGGGGGCAAACTGGTCACGGATCTGCATCTAACCTCAGCCTCCCCTCCTACTTGTCCTCTAAACCTGTTTAGAGGACAAGGAACATTTTTGTTTGTTTTGAGTATGTTTAAAGTACTCTGTCTGTGCACTCTGTGTATTCTCCAGGGTATTTACTGGCAGACGACCCTCAGGGGGAGACCCCGTTGATCCCGTCAGAGGTGATGGAGTTTTCCATCAAACACTCCACAGAGGTGGACATCAACACAACGCTGCAGATCCTCGGCTCTCCCGGAGAAAAGGCTTCGTCCATCCCAGGCTGCAACCACACAGACTCCGTCGTCAGGTAGAGTGTGTGGGCGTGTTTGTGTATGTGCGTGTGTGTGCTGTTAAAAAAAAAGAAAAGGGTAGAATGTTTTTAACTGACTGAACCTTTTCTTCAGATGGTGCCGAAAAATAAGAATTTTCACATTTTTGATTTGTGAGGAAGGTCTTTGAATTGAGACATTCAGTTATGACAATAATATAAACCCCAAACTCTCAAACCCCCTTTTGAGTCTCAAACTTTCTTATGGCCGGCATGTATTAGGCAGTAAGGGAACATTCTGTCCTCTTACGTTGATGTGTGAAGCAGGAAAAACGGGGCTCTGTAGCTGCAGAGTGGTCAGAGTGACCATCTGACCCCCGTCCACCGCTGACAGCTGCACCATGGAGTAGTGGAAGAAGGTTCCAAGCTCCCTGATTATTTGGTTAGGGAGGCTCTGTATTTTCCAGTCAGGGAAATAAGATCCTTTGGTAATGGCTGTTACTTTTAATATTTCTAAAACTATCATTTTCTTTTCAGGTTCCTAAACTTTTATTTCTGATGACCAAGAAGTTTTCAAACGTATGACTTTTGTTTCTAGGGTCTGTACAAATCACCAGTTTCTCACCGGCCCAACGTTCAGAGACAAACCACCGTTCACTCTCTCATTCACAACGTTTGAAGTCATCACAAAAGTTCCTGACTTTTGGACTGTGGGAGGAAGCTGCAGCGCCAGCGGAGAACCCGTGTTTCCACACAGAAAGGCCCCGAGGCCAGAGGCGGAATCGAACCCAGAGATTGGAAGTGGTTCTTTCTTCCTGTCTGTAAAGACATAGACATGTAAAATAAAGTGGACTGAGGGATTAAGGCGGTCAGGTGATTGGGTCTAAAGAGCAACAAAGTGGACATTAGCATGCACCCGGGCCCGGAGGTTGTGGTGGATGAGTAGTTCAAAGGACAGGACGTGTCCTGATTTGGTTGGATCAAGGAAAAGATCGTGACTTGTTTTAAAATAGTGTCTTTCACAACTTCAGAAGAGGGTTTCCAGCAGGAAGCCTTGAAGGCAAACGTCTCTCATGCTCCCTGCAGGATCTGTTTAGGGAGGGTTTTTATACACAACAGAGTCTCCTGCAGCCGGAGAATACGGGAGTCCTGTTATGGTGAGTCGTGCCGCTTGGTTTCCTGCAAACGCAGTGAAACTGTCCTCGACTGAAGATTGACCCGTAAGCTGCTTAAGCCTCTTGTCCCTCTGTCCTTCTTGTGTGTGTGTGTGTGTGTGTGGAGCCTATTCTTTCACACACACACATTGGGATCATCACAATTAGCCGTTGATTTTCCCTCTGTAACGATATCTGTGACCGTGTCCTTCTTAATGACACCTCTGCACAAGAGCCTCGTCGGTGGCCAGTTTAGATATGTGTTTCATGGACTTGACTAAAACCCAATGCATCCCAACAACCAACAAATCAAGTCGAGCCAAGTAATCTGTGTTCCAGCCCTCACTCGTGGTCCTGAGCTCTGGGTATCTACCCAAATAATCAAGTCACCTTCAGGTCAACTAAAATGAGCGTTCTTCGTTCGGCGGCTGGTGCCAGCAGGAGGAGCTGGAGAGTGATGCAGTGGCAGGGAGAGGGACATCTGGAATACCCTTCTTAGCCTGCTGCCATTGCATCCTAACCCCGGATGAGGGGAAGGAAATGAATGAATGACAAAATCCTGAAAAATATATTTCAATTTCTGCCTCGATTTTCTGCCGCCCTGATTGCGATTGAAGATGTTTCGTCTCATCCTATGTATTTTCCTGTCACAGGTTGCTTTCAGCGGTGTTACGGACATCAGAGGTTGAGTCCCGGGCAACGAGGGCGAGCCTGACCGAGCTGCTGAGTCCTCAGATGGGAAAGGACATCGTGTGGTTCCTCAGACGCTGGGCCAAGACGTATCTGCTGGTGGACGAAAAACTCTATGAGCAGGTTTGATGCTTTCTGATTTTCATGTTCCCCATTATTCATGTTGGAGGCGGGGGCTGTGGGTCTGGAGCCACATGCCTGTTTACTCCGTAATGCTCAAAGGGATCCTTTTATCCTCATGTTGAGGAATGCTTTGTTACTATTATTTAGTTCTATGTCACCCCCTCTTAAGGTGAAGATATCTGGAGGGCTCAACCTTTAGTCGACATTCTACACGACATCATACATAGAATAATCCTGCTTCTTCTGTCCCACCATTAAACATCAAATTAGATGTTTGTCAGCAGCAATCGTATAACAATGAATCAAATATGTCTCTGTCTCATCTTCTCTCAGATCAGCATCCCCCTCAGCACAGCGTTCGGTGCAGAGACAGAGGGGGCCCAGTGGATTGTGGGATATCTTCTAGAGAAGGTGATCAACAACCTTTCAGTGTGGAGCTCTGAGGTTGACCTGGTCAACGACACCGTGGAGCTGCTGGTTACTCTAGTGGAGAAGAGAGAGAGGTGAACACAGCCTGCAGGAATTAGTCAGTGACGGATAATTAATAGGAAATAGATTTGAAATTGAACAATTTAAGAAGGTTCATCACTGTGTGCCTCAAATATGTGATTTTCATGATGGAGGGTAGAACTGTGTCAATGAAAACATCAATCAAACAATTGGATTTTCCAACGTTTTAAGATTTATATATAATCATAAAAGGGCTCATTGAATCCTTGAGGGTCTCCCCAGACCACAATATCCTAACCTTCCTTCTGCTTCCCGTTCTGTTCAGGGCGAACATCGTGGTCCAGTGTGAGAGCTGGTGGAACCTGGCGAAGCAGTTTGCCAGTCGCAGCCCGCCCCTCCACCTGCTGTCCAGCTCTCTGCAGAGATCCCTGATGAAGGCTCTCGTGCTGGGAGGCTTCGCACAAATGGACTCGGACGCCAAACAGCAGTACTGGGCTGAGGTAACGTGGTCATGAAAGAAGTGGGAGTCACGTTTTCTCAGTAGGATCTCAGTAGGGCGGGTGATAGCGATCATCATAAAATGGTTTATTACCCTGTGATTTGTTATTTTGTTTTTCTCCCCTGAACCATATCAGAACTGTTCTCAAAGGCTTTGTGGCCTGGTGCTGGTCTTTGACCCACTAGCAAAACTAGCATTGTGCACAATAAAAACTAAAAGACAAAATTAGGTAGAAGCCAAGAACCGAATTCTGGAATTTAAGTCCGTAGAATGATAGAAATGTCTTAAAGGTCCAGATGTTCTAGTCAGTCCTGCTCCGAGGTCTAGACCTCTGCAGACTCCAGTCAGACCAGAGGAGGAGGAGGAGGAGGAGGAGGAGGAGTGTTGGCTGAAGAAGATAACATTCCCTCGTGGAGTCTCTCCCAGCGTGTAGAACATGATCCTCTCAGCGATCCTGGAGGCCCCCGTCTTAATAAGCTGACAGCAGTAACTGTGGGTGCAAAGCCACAACGACTCGGGCGTAATTACGGAGGAGGGAATGAGTGAGACGGCAGCTGTTGGCTCCTGCAGCTGCTTTTGTCTGAGGTGGGATGGATCCGTGCGAGGAGGAAGGGGAGAGATGGATCCAACAACTGATCAGACTCTACTTTGTTTCATCTCTACATTCCTCACATTATCCTTTGGGCTCACCTACTGCAGCTCTGCCTTCATGCCGAGGACAGAACCGACTCCAGGTAACTCAACCTTCCTGACTTGGGATGGAGCTGCCGCCTCAAGCACATGAGTTTTAGCACCTTTTGGGTCTCGTTCTCGAGGCATGGGAAAAAAGGACCAATGGGTGTGGCTTCAGCAGGAACGATGGTGCTGAATCGCTGAAGAGAAAGCTGAGTCGTAAGACAAAGCTCTCGATCTACCAGTCCATCTTCGCTCCAACCCGCTCCTGAGGGCGTGAACTCTGGGTAGTGACCCAAAGAATGAGGATGCACATACAGGCGGCTGAAATGAGCTTCCTCCGTAGGCGGGGGGCTGGGCTCAGCCTTAGATCAGACAACTGGAGGAGCTCGGAGAAGAGCCGCTGCTCCTTCGTCTCCAAAGGATCCAGTTCAGATGCTTCAGGCCTCCCTTTGGAGGTTTTCCAGGCCAGGCAGAGCCAGAGTTTACTGGAGGGATTGCGTTTCACGTTCAACAAGCATTGTAGGAAACAAAACGCAGCATCTCTGTTTATAAACAGAACAATGTTAAACACATGGAACGTTTTGGTTGTAGCAGCAGACAAACATTACCACAGTAAACAGGGTCCTCTGTGTTTGAGTTGGTCACTGGTTGTCCCTCGGGCAGAAGTCTTCTCCACTGCTAACACAGCTCGTCTTCACTTCTCCGGACAATTGTTAATCAACTCTGTATCTCATCTGGCCTGTGAACGCCTCAGGATCCCCCCCCATGAGTTTGGAATACTCTGCTCAGCCCGCTGCAACCACAACCAGATAAGCAGGAGAAGAATTTCTCTACCTTCTATCCTTCCATCCATGAGTTCTAAGCTCTGCCAAAAGATTATGGACACCAATTACTGACATAAGGTAGTCCATATAAATGCCTGAATGTCTGGAGAAAAATGTCGACTTCCAGATGTTAAAGGAAAGAATTTAATCAATCAAATCCGCTCGGTCCCATCTGAAGCAGGGATCCACGGATTCCTGACATCTGACCAAATATAAGTCACTAAATTTGAGTCTTTAACAAGATCAGTGACTGAAAGGAGCTGAATTTATCTGTGGTTGTATTTGAGCCGCTCATGAGAAGGAGAACGTTTGTCCAGGCAACAGTCTCTCTTCATCCTAAACTGAGGTCTGCCTCTTCTTCCAGGTCTTTCACCCTCTCCAGCAGCGCTTCCTCAACCTCATCAACCAGGAGAACTTTGCTCAGATCAGCCAGGAGGAAGCTGTCAAACAGGAAATCGTGGCTACGTTAGAGGCGCTGTGTGGCATCGCAGAGGCGACTCAGATCGACAACGTGGGCTCGCTCTTCTCTTTCCTCATGGACTTCTTGTCCAGCTGCATTGGCCTCATGGAGGTGAGAAGAGACTGGGCTAGAGGATCCAAGTCGGGGAGAGTTTGCTCGTACGCTAGAGGCACACGAGCTCGTAGCATAAAAGCTGTGAATGTCATCTGACCTTTAACCCTTTGATGCTATTGCTGCTCAGGTCTACAGCAACACGCCAGAGACCATCAACCTCATCATAGAAGTTTTTGTGGAAGTGGCTCACAAGCAAATCTGTTACCTGGGGGAGGTGAGTGCTTCTTTTTCTTCATCCTCTTCTCCTCCGTGGATGTTTTGTGTGGGAAGAAGTTCCACCCGGTTACAGATTGTTGTCAGAACCGAGGTCAAGAAGGCATTCGCCGTCCTCACTCATAATAAACACTCCCTTTGACCTTCTCCTTCTGAAGTACAGCTTCATATTTTGTCAGACATGATATGACTGTGTGCCGTCTGAAGGGTTCAGCACCACATCTTGACACTGTAAGAACTCTGCGTTCCAAGACCGTCTCTGTTATAACAGATTAGTAAGTGATAAACCCGTATATTTAAATAAGATCCGAGTTATGACCTTCACTCGTCAAACTAGGGAACATCCATGCCAGCAACACCTTTGTTCTTAAAACTGCATCAAAGTTTCCCGAGTTTATACACGGAAAGCCCTCAATCCCCTGCGTTATACAAGCGATCCCCCTGATTGAACTCCTCAAATTAAATATGAAGTTGTGTCCAAAAATTGTGTTTTTTGTTTTAAAAAAATAAAAGTCCCCCAAAAGACTAAAAGGTGAGCTTTCAGAGTAAAACATGATAAACACAGTCCTTAAATTGGACCAATGGTTCCAGTGATATTATTGAAAGAGCTCCCCCATGTGAGTGAAATATGAACTTTTCCAATCATAAGCGGAAAATGATCCGTGAAATAGTTTTTGAGTTATTGATTTCATTCCTTATATGATTCCATTCGGGGATATAATGATCAGAATGACATTTTTTTTCTTCATCAGCGGTGGATCGATTTGCACCTCAACCAAACTCTGACCTGAAGGCACAGGTGCTGATTTGGCATCTGGCCTCTTCCCTCAAACCTGCCCGCCTTACTTGAACCCCGGTGTAAAGGCAGAGAATTAGGTCTCTGTGTTGAAACGAGACGGCAAGCCTTCGTTTCATTCTAACTCCCAGAGGATAGTTAGTAACACATTTCATCATCAGCTGCGGTTGTGAACAATTAACAGAAAAACTCCCATCATCCTTTGGGTTTTGATCTCTCTGTTGGAGCAGAGCCCCCTGGGGTGACAACCACCCTCTGTGCATTAACACCAGAAAGTCTCTTGAGCCTCTAAGCTCATGAGGCGGGACGTCTGTGTGACCCGATGTTAACCCCCGCCTCCGTCTCCTCTCCTCTCTCCTCTCTCCTCTCTCCTGTCTCCTCTCTCCTCTCTCCTCTCTCTCTCCTCTCTCCTCTCTCTTCTCTCTCTCCTCTCTCCTCTCTCCTCCTGCAGACTAAATGCATGAAGCTGTATGAGGCGTGTCTGACGCTGCTGCAGGTCTACTCCAAAAACAACCAGAGCAGGAAGCGGGGCGACGCCTCCGCGGAGGAGGACCAGTACCAGGACCTGCTGCTCATCATGGAGCTGCTCACAAACTTGCTCTCCAAAGAGTTCATCGACTTCAGCGACACCGGAGGTGAGCCGGCTTCTCGTTTAAAGGTGCAGCCCGTGAAGTTCAGTCGTATCTAACAGTGAGATCCATTTCTCTGTGTCTCAGACGAGGTGTTCAGAAACCAGGAACAGGGAACGCCGGCATCCAGTCGGACGGTATCGGCAGCAGACGTGGTTCTTTACGGCGTCAACATCGTTCTTCCACTCATGTCTCAGGACCTGCTCAAGGTAAAAACCGCACAACACTGACGAGTCCGCCGGATCCGTGTGACAGTTCCGCGGATCCGTGTGACAGTTCCGCGGACTGAGGCTGATCATGTCCCCGTTGTTTTTCCCAGTTCCCGTCTCTGTGTAACCAGTACTACAAGCTCATCACCTTCATCTGTGAGATCTTCCCTGAGAAGATCCCACAGCTGCCTGAGGACCTCTTCAAGAGCCTCATGTTCTCGCTGGAGCTGGGAATGACCTCGTATCCTGGCCCCGCCTCCGTGTCTGATCCACAGACCCCGAGTGTTCTTCCACCATCTGATACATTTATAAATCAATGACAACAATCTTTATACATTTAGTGAATCGGTTGAACATTAATTTCCAATGGAATCCCTTCCCAGAATGTAAAAATAATAATAAATAATATTAATGTGTTCAGGTAGGGGACGTTTTATGTCCTCCCAAGTGGTGAAAAGGCATTTATTTTTCTTGAATTTAATACTTAACGGAATATAAAAATGCTATGTTACTTTTCCAATAAAACAAAAGTCAAACATTTAGTTCTTACTGTGAGGAATTTTAAACTAAACAGGGCTGTCATGTAAACATGGTGGAATTTAAAGGGTTTAAAAATGTTGAATAGTTCATGTTTGATCGAGATGTAAACGTGACAAAGTGGAAGATGGTTTCAATATTTACTGTTTTTGGAGAGTTTGAAGAGGGGTTCTTCTCCTTAACGTCTGCATTCAGGATGAGTTCAGAGGTCAGCCAGCTGTGTTTGGAAGCTTTGTCTCCTCTGGCTGAGCAGTGCGCCAAAAACCAGGAGAAGGACACGCCCCTCTTCATCGCCACCCGTCACTTCCTCAAGGTAATGATTCTTTATCGCCCCCATAACTACAGCATGTCTTTCATACACCAATTTACACCAATCAGCCAGCCATAACAATAAATCTACCTTCCTAATATCGTGCATTAGTGCTGCACTATTATTCAATATGTAATGGCCTTTAAGGCCTCCCACAAGTAGATTATTTTGATCAAGTGATACTTACATTAGCCCCAGCCCATAAACACTCTGCTGCAAAGAATATCAAGAGCTCCTTAAGCTTCTGCTTGACCAATCAGAGCATCTCCCCGTGCAAAGATGTCCTGTATGCAGCCCAGACTAGTACCAGGACACGAGTGTCATCAATTTACTACAGATGGCAGCGGGTTAAAATGAAAGTGTGGATGTCCCTCGAAGCCAATCATCAAACGTTGGTTGGAAGTACTTTGGGTTTAGCTGGCGTGTCATTAACCAACTGGTACGTGTCCAGAAAACACCGCGAGGAATGAAGGCTTTAGGACAATGACCACATTTTGCCAAAGTGGTGTTACCGGCGCTGTCTGCAGATCAAGGAGGTGAAATAGGGCGGGATCTCACAGCTGTCGAGTATTTAACTTTGACCTGTGACCTATGCTCTAGCAGGCCACAGGACAGACAAACCAGACGGCTTCTCGCTCCCCCAGTAAATCAGTGAGCCTTGGGCGACCCTGAACCTGTCGACGTCTCGACAGTTGTCCTTCCTTAGATCATTTATTTTGGTAATAATAACTGGAGACTAGGATCACCCACAAAAACCTGCAATTCTGGAGATGTTCTGACCCAGTCACCTAGTCATCACAATTTGACTCTTGTCAAAATCACACTGGTCCAGTTTTCCTGCTTACAACATCAACTCTAGGACAAATATTCACCTACCGCCTTATATATACGGGTAACCAGATAACCAATGTTAGCTGACTTCACCTGTTCTTGGTTATAATGTTATGGCTCATCTGTGTATGCGCTAATCCATGCTCAAAACTAAGGCTACATTTAGATGTATTTTTGTGCTTCATAATGATAATAGGAATAATTGTGTCCTCTGTGTTTGTGTCCAGCTGGTGTTTGACATGCTGGTCCTGCAGAAACACAACACGGAGATGACTGTGGCGGCGGGAGAAGCTCTCTACACACTCGTGTGCCTACATCAGGTGAGGAAACCTCAGGGTACCTGTCAGCATCAGAACACAACACAACACAGCTGATGTGAATGCTTCACCACCAGTTTATCTTTCAAAGTGAACGCGTGAGCGCCCTCTGGTGGACAAACGCCCTCATGGTGATATTGGTCGTTTTAAATGGTTTTTATTTTGATTGATGGTCCGTTCCTCCTCTGTCCAGGCGGAGTACTCGGAGCTGGTGGAGACTCTGCTCTCCTCTCAGAGGGACGCCGTCATCTACCAGCGGCTGGCCGACGCCTTTAACAAGCTGACGGCCAGCAGCACGCCGCCCACCATGGACCGCAAGCAGAAGATCGCCTTCCTCAAGAGCCTGGAGGAGTTTGTGGCCAACGTGGGAGGCCTGCTCTGCGTGAAATAACCACTGGAGAACCGAATTCGCCTCAAATCGTTGTTTTTCAGAAGCAACCAATCAAAGAGCCCCCTCTGCTTCTTCCCTATGAACTATGGGTAGAAGAGACAGCTCAAACCGAGGAACTCTCTGTCTCTCTACGTACCGAGGGAATCCATCTCATGCCTGAATGTTTACCCTGTTTCTGTTCCTTTTATTTCCTCCTACCACTGGCCCCGCCCCTCCTGTGTGATTGACAGACTTGAAGACGATGATGTAATCACGGAGAGAGAACTGCAGAGACAGCAGTGAAGAGGATCACAGAGCGCTGACCGTCACGATGACAGGAGGAGGTAGAGCAGCTGATGTCGATGGCGTCGTCCTCCAACCTCTCCGTCCCTCATCATCATGTAGAGCGCGTCACACACACGCGCGCACACACACGCACACACACACAGAAGTTACTGTTAGCGGCGAGAGACAGAAGTTCTTTTTCCCGATGAAACGATCGATAGTTGAAGATATAAGAGGGGCCTTTGTGTTACGTTGCCATGGCAACCACCTCCCCCTCAGTGAACACACCCACTTCATTTTGACCGTTAGAAACCGCGTCCGCACTTAAGGAGACGCAGGTTCTCCCGTCGCTCAAATCGCTCGAGTGTCCGGGATTATTGACGGCAAACCCAGAATCTATGCCGATCCTGGAGGATACTGAGGCGGTCCCAGGCCCAGTGAGAGAACTAGTGCCTCCAGAGAGTTCTGGGTCTCCTCCCAGTTGGACCTGCCGGTAGTTAAGTCACAGACAAACTGTCTGTCTGTTTGTGACGCTTGGAGAACTCAACGCTGATATTTGATGTATGATACTTTCACGCCGCAACATAATCTCTACTCCTGCGCGTCGCCCGGCGCTGGTTGGCGACTACTGATTGCACTGACTCTGAGTGTGATCAGAACCACACACAAAAAAAACTCTGTCATCAACCATGACAGATTTGACACGGCTGATGCTTTTGTGTTTGTTGTGACGTCACAGATGGGCCTGAAGACGAAGCGTCACCGCCTCATGAGTTCAGATCACGACCCAGAAGTTCTGACAGGCTTCCTCCGCTTCTGCTTCAACGTCCCGCCGACGACTGGACAACCAGTCACACGAGTTTCTCGTCTCAAATAACGCAAATTTGCGTGAACTTGCATCTTTTGGCGTGACACTACTTTTACTACTCGCTTTGAAAAGTCTCAGATCGAGCGAATGAGGCGAGAAGCGAGAAACGCGGCGATGAACTGACTGTGTATGTAATCGTGTCGTACGGAAAAGTGATGTCGCCTTCTGTGTGAACGCAGCATTATGGGACTCCACCACACACAAATGCATGCGCACAGACACAAACACAAACACACACTCGCACACACACATACACTCTCACACACACTCACAGACTCTCACACGTGCACACACACACACGTACTATCACACACATGCACACACACACTCTCACTCTCACACACACACGAACACACACTCTCATACTTTACACGTGCACACACACGTACTATCACACACATGCACACACACAGAGAACCACAGACGCACACATACTCTCACACGTACTGACACACATGCACACACACACACTCTCACACACACTCTCACACATGCACACACATACATACTGACACACACACGCACACACAGAAGCCCGAGTGCCTTTCTTTCTTTGATTGTTCCGTGTGTTAACTGTCAAACATCAACAGAGGAGGAAGAATGAAGAGGACACACACTCGCACACACACAGGGGACAATGTTGCCGTGACGACAGAGGACCGACCGGCCGTCGCTCAGCAGCAGGATGGTGTTTGACCGAACACCCAAACCCTGATTGTTTATAGGACGTGTACATACACGGATGATGCTGTCCGATCTGAACCATGACAAAAGAGTTTGTTTAAAGACAGAAAAACAGCGGACATGTTTTTATCTGCCCCGTGGGGCGGCAGGAAGAGTTGTACCAGCAACTTTTTCCTGTGTTGCAGTTTTTTTGGGTTCTTTTTTTTCTTTTCTTCTCGGTTTGGATTGTAGTATTCCGACGCGGTCGCCGCTCCGCGCAGCAGAAGAAGGAGGCCGTCTGAGGTTTAGCAGATGAGTTCCGGTAGTTTTTATTTTTTTCTACATCCCGGCTGTCTCTCCGAAACACACTGGACTGAAGACTGTTTGAGTTTAAGGACAGCAATAACAAACCAAATCCCAAATCCAAAGGAGCAGAGCCACTAGATGAAGCTTCACCCCCGAGACACAAACCTTCTGGATGTTGTAGAATGGCTGTTTTGTTAATGAAGTGTAAAAGTGTACATAAAGTTATTGTATAAAAAACATTCCAGTCTCTGATTGTTTTTTTTCACGTGTTCTGGGCTGTTCTTTCTCTACTTTAGTAATAAATAAAGTTACAAGGTATATATATATATATATATATATATATATATATATATATATATATATATATATATATACTTATATTACCTAATGTTTTTATCACTGTATATCAGCGGCCATATTTTTCTATTTCTTTATTTTATTAATTTATTAATAAAATATTAATTTATTAAGAATTAATAATTACACCTTATTTCAATCTATTTCATATTGGGGAAAAATTGTGCGCTGAATTTACTGCACATAAAGTTTTTTATGTGCAGTAACCTTTTCTATTTCTTTTATGTAGGAAAAACAACTGATGATGGTGAGTATTAGCCTGATGAAGGTTACAGCTGAAAATGCCACCTGATGGAGCTCTAGGACAGGAAAGAATAAGAAATTTAAAGAACCGCAAAACACGTTTGATGGAGACTTGGCTTCTTTTTTTAGGATAGTAACAATTTAATGTCTAACTTTGGTTGAAGAGCTTATTAATAAAATTGTATAGAAAACAAACCTTTATGCACTTGAAAAATTTTTTTTTTTGATTCTGGTATTGTTAAGATATGAAGTAAAGACTTTTCCAGACAAAAAAAATGTTTTGCCAATTCTACAAGATAAAGAAAAAACAAAAGTAAAAGGACAGTAAGAGTAATGGATAAAAAGAAAATAATATAAATAAATAGTAATTGCATAAAGGGACTGGATACTGCAGAAGAGCGGGATTATTGTACTGGTTGAAGCACGTAATAAATATAATACGTGTAAACAGCAAGCTATAAAATTGTATATAGTGTTAGATATGATTGCACATGATATGGTTTTATGTGGTGAGGGAAATTGCACAAAATAAAAAACATACCAAAGATCAAGAACGTCAGATGAATTAATTTCTTTTATTCTGACAGCAAATGAAAAACTAGTGAATCTGAGGCAGGAAAGAATGCTTTATGAACATTTACACGATATGGCATATCGAAAATAAATGATTAAAAAAATTAATAAATAATCATTTAAAAAAAATAAATCCTTCTTTATTATAAATAAATGTACATTTATTAATTACCATTCTTTTTCGTTTGTACAAGGGTTCAGTTGTTCGAAATAAAGTTGAACGAAAAAAAGTAACCAAAGCGGAAGTGTTTAGTCATCTGATTAGGAAGTCAAGCTTAAAACAGGAAAACAAACGGAAATCAGCTTGAATGTTTTATACAGAATAAAAGCACAACAGTGCCATTTATATATTTATATTTATCCCAATAAGGACACGAAGAATCACACCAAGGACAGATTGGAGGAAAAATAAAAATACCTTTCACGATGGACCGAGTTAATAGGACAGTCACAATATGAATTTAACTATATTGTGATACATTGTTGGATTAGACACATTCTCTATCCCTGCTGGAACTGGACAAGAGGAAGGGTAAACCCCGGACAAGCTGCCACTTCGTAACGGATAAATAACCAGACTTGATTGCAACAACAGGAAATTTGGGTCGGTGAGAGTTTATAAATACATTTATAAATTTATTATTTTTATCCGATTCATCCAGTCTTCATCTCATTGGCTTTATTTGTAGACTTATTCTGAAAATCTACACCAGATGTTGGCGAAGTAACTGTTGCTACTTTGACTCACAGCCAGAAGCAGCTAGCCTAGCCTACTGGATAGATGTGTCAACCTGATAAACTTAATCTTTTAATGTCTCTTCTATTACTTTGCTCTCTTCTATGAGACTTCAGAGGATATTCGCTTCAGTTTATAAACTATCTTGACGATAGTATTCCACCTTTCTGGGGGTTTTGGCGTGGACATCACCTCTGTCAGGAGGAAGTGCAGCTAGCTAGGTAAGTTAATGAGGCTAATGAGGTTGAGACAAAGTGTCTAAAATAAAGCAAACTTAAACTATTTCTCCTGGAGAGAAACACAAATGTGTTTCCAGGAAAGGTAAATCATTCATTTGATCTCTAGGGAGTGTGGAAGAGTTGTGCTTTCCTCTCTTCTCTGCATCATCCTGTGTTTTGGGTCTGTAATGATTTGCAGCTGTTGGAACTGCTTTCAGGTGTGATTCACAATTTTTCGGAAATCATCTTGTTCTGTGTCAAATCAAGGATTACATACTCTAAAGGTCGATTTATGTGTCATTTTAGTCCCATTAAATCGACCTTAAGCTCCATGATACTCAGTTTTATATTCAAAGACAGGAGAGATTTTGTGGAGATGCTGAAGACATTTCTTCATAATGATGTGGTGGGCTCGTTTAATTACTGCTTTTATTAACAGTAATTTATGTCACTATTTTCTACTTTTATTGTTCTACTTTCTAGGACCTCACCTATTCCTTGTGTACATGTTCAACACAGAACACTTGGCCTCTCCCAAACTGTTCTTGGATACAGGGTGTTTAGCCATTTTTTTTTATTTGCTTGTATATGATGAAGAAAAAATGGACAGCAGAGAAAAATTGATGCTGCTTAAGTTTTAAAGTTATAGGTGTTGTAAGGAGGAAGCAGAAGAGGAAATAGAAAAGAAAGATTTCCCACAGAGGTTCTGCTGTTTGAAGAACAGGTTATTCCACAGTTTTGATGGCCTCATTAACATATTCAGTTTTTAGTTAGGATTAAAAGATCAGCTTTAGAGAATGTTTTTCTTTCTTTCTTTTTGTTCTTGACCCTCAATCAAATCAAATCAATTGTACAATTATGGTCACGGAAAACCTCCTTACTGTTAATGTTCCCCTCGCTGTACGTGAATCCAAACTTCTACACCTGATAAGATATTAAAAAGGCTCAGACATTTATGAATCTGATTTACCATTAAAGAGAAAGCAGCAGAGAGAAAAACAACCAATTTTCTCATTTTAAATCATTAAATGCGATCAAATCTTGAATGATATAGAAATAACTCATCGGTTTGTTGCCGGCGCTTCTTTATTTCACTTTTAACTTGGTGTCGGATTCATGAGCTGCGTTTCCCAGCAGAGACGGACAGAAGCCCGAATCAAGCGTCCCCTGGCTGATGGAGTTTCTCTGAGAGTCTGATCGGCGCCGGGTGAAGCTCCCAGATTCACCGGTGTCCTGGAGTCGTAATTTGGACCGCAGTAGTTCTCAGTGTTGGATCAGATTTTTAAATCTGCTGAACAGGAAGTGGAGCAGGTTATGTAATCACAAACGTCTGAGGGAGAGTTTTGAAACGGATCCAGGGACTGTTCCGGGTTCTGGATCAGTTTCATCCAACATTATTCTAAAGTAGAATCTGTTCCGTACCAAATGATCCAGCGTGTAATCCCGGAGTTATCAGAAAAACAAAATCATTAGAGGTATAAAAAGTAAAAAATATCAACATTAAAAAACCGGGCCTAGTTAACGGTTTGGTATTTTGTGTTAATGTATTGAATTATAGAGCTGCAGCTATTACCATCTCATTTCATTCATTTCTTTCATTGCTACTGAAAGTAATTTAATCTGCGTTTTAACTCTGTTTGGAAGGAAGTTGAATCCATTATTTAAACTCGGTTAAAGATGAAAGATTGAAGTGGAATTCCACAATATTTCATTATTTTCAGATGTTTTACAGACAAACGTGTTTCTGGGTTAGCTGAGGAAGAATCAGACAAACCCATTGAGATGAGATAAAATAACACTTTATGAATCCTAAAGGGAAACTAGGCCCAAGCTGACGCCCCTCACAGCAACGGTATACCCCCGATAAAGTCAGCTCAATCCCCTGCGTACAACCAATCCCCCTGATTGAACTCCTCTTATGAAATCTGAAGATTCTTCCTCTGTATTTTTGTGTAAAAATAAACTCAAAGAAGTGAATAAAGTATGAATTGTTAGAGTCTAATATGAATTTACAGGTATGATAGGATTATGTCCAAAAAGACATGTTTGGGTTTTTTTTGGGAGGAATCTTACAAAACGTAAAAAAAATGTCCTTACCCTCATCAATAATAAATTACACTGTCACTACAGATGGATGGTGCGTTCAGGCGCAGAGAAATCTTCCTGTGATAATTATGCTCTACTGTCTGATGAGAGGAATCACCCAGTGATGCTGAGACTAGCATAACACGACCTCACATTCAGGGCTTTTCTTCCCAATGAGCAGTGGTCAAAGTTCCTACTGATTGTAAACGCATCATTATAGGATGCACAGGAAGCTTTCGCCCAAAGGTTTCATTGGACCCAAGAGGTTGGGTCCAACTGTATTTTGAGGTTCTGGATCTTCTTGATGGCGAGCTGGTTGACTTCCTGTCTCGTTTAGTGGACCTGTATGGGAGTTGGCGTGATGGTGTGTGCACATGTGTGTATCTGCTGTGTGAGTGTGTGTCAGGTCAACGAGTCCGACTAATTTGAAGTCCTTAACTCTGGTTCTTCTCGCTCCTGCTTGCAGATCCGTGTCTCTGGCGCCGGAGAGGATGGATCCTCTGGGTGCTCGCTCCCAGTTCGTAGACATCCAGACTCTCTCCACGTGGCAGCAGCAGCAGCTGGGTGAAAACGGAGATGGGCCTCTGCTGGACCGAAGCGACAGCCTGCAGAGCATGCAGGCCTTCCCCTCGCCGTTCCCCTTCAGACCCGACATCAACCGCAAGATCCTCCTGCAGTGAGTCACCGGTTTATTTCCTCGCACGTCCCTCGCTGCCGAGGGAAACTGTCCTCGCCGTGAATAAAATAAGTGGAGTTGTTCATTTCAGACGGATTACAAAACTCTTTCTGATTCTATTCTGAAGGTTTGAAGTCGTTTCTTCTCGGGGCGAGAAGTGAAACTTTTAAAACCTTAAAAATGGGTCCAGTTGTTTCTGATTTGGCGGTGACCTGAATGAATGAGAATCTACACTTCTGAAAGGACATGGTGTCACTCCTGCTCCCAGATGTTGGACCGGGATGGTCCATCAGTTCTGGAACACTTATATTGGTCAGAGTACCAGAACTCTATGTCCTCTTCCAGGAAATAATCCAAACTACTCTGAAGGATTTATGTCCCGTTGTTCTTTGGCGGATCTGTACGCAGACTGAATCAAAATGAATGATTATTATTTTAAGTATGATGCATTTATATTATTTTGTCAAATTACTGTATTATGTTTCTTATATTTGGTGTTTTGTTTGGGAGGAGGCTTTTATGGAAACCCACTGGGCTTTTTTTTTTACTGTCACTACTTGGTTTCTACGTATTTTAATCCTCGCTAATAAATAAATAAACTAAACTAAAACTGAGAGACGCTCAGTTCTCAGTAATGTCATTGCAACAAAGGAGATTAAAGTCCAAAAGAACCAAAACGGAGTTCTTTAACCCTCGTATAAACTGTATTTTATGTGACACGCCGTTTAGTTTAGTGTAAGTTCTGAAGCCGCGGTCCGAACGCTGCTGTGTCGCTCCACCGGGTCAGTTCAGGGTCCGGATCATGTCGTAAATCCTCTCTGTGTGGAGAAACACATGACCGTCCTCTGCTGCCTGACTTGGCAGCAGCTTCTTTGTGATAAGAGCGGTTTTGCTGTAGGGGTGGCACATTCCTGGAGCACCAACATGACCAGAACCCGAGGAAGGCTTTCCCCGCACAGAAGTTCTGCCTCTTCAGTCGGGAATGCCGTTCAGTAGAGTTTAGGGTGTAGGGCTGTTTATGTTGAAGATGATGGTAGAAGACCTGAGCAGGCTGAAGATATGTATGTATTTCATGGTTCCATGGCTCCTTTAATGATAAAAGGTTCTGAGAACCTGCCAACCAGGTCCCTGTAAAAGTCAGACAGAACCTCCGGAGCTGAACTTGGTCCTGTGACCAAATTCTTTCCAAACATTCTCCAGTAGATCCTTTAGGAGAAAACCCTGCAGCGCTCAGAGAGAAGAAATGTGTTCCCTGCAGCCCATAATATGTATAAATAATGATCAAAGGTCTTTAAGTTTGACCGGTGCTGGAGGCTGTTTAGACAAATGTGCAGAGATTAGAGAAATACTCCTATTCATCCTGGGAATGAAATTAGATTAGTATCACTGAGAATGTTATAAGTTTCTCGTTTTAACGTGAACTTTTTTTTATGTTTTTACGTATTTTTTTTAGGACTTTCAGTAACAAAAAAAAATGTTTCATTTAAAAAAGGGAAACTTGTCACTTTGTAACATGAAAAATTGTCATGTTACGGGAAAATAATCCATTATGTTATAACGTGAACTTTTTTATGTTTTTACGTATTTTTTTTTTTAGGACTTTGCCGTCATACCAGAAAATAAAGAAAATCAGTAACATGTTTTAACGTGATAATCTTTACGTATTACTTGAATTTAAAGTTTTTCTTACTGTTTTTCTTACTGTTTTCATGTAAAAAAAGTGAAAATTATGTTAAAACAAGTTACTGATTTTTTTTATTTTCTAGTATGACAGTAAACTGCTTCCGTACCGCCTTAATTAATAACTTTAGATTTCTGAAGATGTTGAATAATTAAATGATAAAAGTCGTGTTTGTGCCGACACGTTTATACTTACGTCTCATCGTGTTTGTTTTTCCTTCCCCAACAGCGTTGGAGACGTGGCGCTGCTGAACTGCACCTCCATCGTGAACACCACCAACGAGTCTCTGAATGACAAGAACCCGGTGGCCGACAGCGTCCACCAGCTGGCCGGACCCGAGCTGCAGGAGGAGCTGCTCAAGCTCAAAGGTAGGGAGCTGAGGGAGGTGAGGGAGGTGAACTCTTACTCCGGCGCAGACTTCTCAGTGATGCCTCCGGCTCCAAGTCCGGAGGCCAAAGACATGAAAAACATGTCAGCAGTGTTTTTACTTGGACTCAAGCAGCCGCGTGATTATCAGCTGAATACAACAAATACAAAGAGTCTTTGCTGCCAACAGGAAGAAGATGACAGTGGAGCTCTTTGATGAAAGCAACACAACATATATATATATATATATACACTTTAAGGCTATATATATATATATATATATATATATATTTCTCCAAGTGTGAAAGTCAAGTGTTGTGAAAAACCTGAACAGTCTGCATGTCCTGAGACCAAACATGTTTTTGTCCCTCAACATGATTCTGAATCGGTTTTATTTGCGTATTTTGTGTGCAGGATGTCGAACAGGTGAGGCGAAACTGACCAAAGGCTTTAACCTGGCGGCGAGGTTCATCATTCACACCGTGGGACCAAAATACAAAGCCAAGTACCGGACGGCGGCGGAGAGTTCGCTGTACTGCTGCTACAGGAACATCATGCAGCTGGCCGCGTAAGAACCATCACAGACGCACAGCAGCTCCTCTAATGTCTGTTTATACGTGGAGCAACATGCATGATTTCACGTGTGGAGCTGTCAGGAGAGACTTTTCATCTTTTCATCTTCCTCTTCCTCAGATATGATGTGTTTAATAGATAATATCTGAGTCGGACAGGTTCTGACAAACAAAGACGTGATGAAAGTCCAATCTGCACAGTTCTTCTAAAAAAACGTATTTGAAAGACTTGAGGAATAAACATCTCAGAAAGATTTGAGTAAATAATTGAGCTGGAGTTGTAATAATAAGATAATTGGACACGCGGCGTTCTTTCAGAAGTCAGAAGTTTAGTTTGCTCTGATTATTCTACATCTCCAGCCTCAGGACACAACATCAAAGCTTAGTTCACCAAAATACCCACACGGCTGCAGTGATGCGTCACCTGCATCCCCGGTTTTGTGATATCCAGGTTTTCTGTTGGATAATTCCACTTTGATTAAAGGGGCAGTGCGCAAAAAAATGAAAGCTCAGCAATTTCTTAGTCTACAAAGGTTTTCCGGAGCTTCAGCTAGTCTTTATATTCATACGTGCCACTGTGATATTTTCCATCGGACTCACGTTTCCTGCCTTGAACTTGATCGTCTTCAACTAATTCAGTCTGAAATGGACCTTCATAGTTTTGTTTGTATGTTTTTGTTGTAGCGAATCATGGCTAGCAGACCTGGAGTTGAACGATTGTATTTAGCAAAGGTTGGTGTCGTGAATGAACGAAACCAGACACGGTCCATACAGCGTTTTCATCTTATACTACTAGAAACCAGAAGAGAGGTTCAAGAAAACGTTAGAGAGGAATTGAAATCACAGACAAGAATGGAAACCAGTGATGATGATGATGAGGAGGATGAGATGAAGGCAGTTATTGGGCTTTGTATTATTGCAGTGTTGTATGAACGCGGCCAAGAAGCACAAACGTCTCGCAGATGGAAGACCGGTTTGGAAGTCCAGGACGTTTGACAACCGAAGGACCAGAGCAGACAGGGCAGACAGAGCAGGGCAGACAGAGCAGGGCAGACAGAGCAGACAGACAGAGCAGGACAGACAGAGCAGGACAGACAGAGCAGGACAGACAGAGCAGGACAGACAGACACTGTCCTGCCTGTCTGTGTGTTCTGTCTATGTAGCCCACAGATCCAAATGTTCTATCCTCTCCTTGTATATCCTGTTCTTCCTCACACTCAGGTCTATGTGGGTATACAATTTGAAAAAGATCCATGAAAGAGTTTTTGAGTTCAGACGAAGGATCTGCGGCGGCGATGATGATGATGAATCCATATGACATTACATTTCAGAACAGCTGTCACAGAGAAAGGAAGCAGTACAGATGTGATAAACACAAATAATTATTAATTAAAGTAAGTCAAAGTTTGGCCACTTCAGTGTTAATATTCATTTAGATGTTAAAATGTATAAATAAAGAATATTAAGTATTATCATGTACAGATGAGAATTACTATGAATATGTGTGTGTGTGTGTGTGAGAGGGAGTGTGTGTCTGTGAGTGTGTGTGTGTCTTTGACAGAGTGTGTGTATATGTGTGTGTGTGTGTGAGAGAGAGAGAGTGTACTCTGCACACACACACGCGTTCAGTTCATGAGGTTGTTTTTCTTCTCGCCTCAGAGAACAGTCGATGGCGTCTGTCGGCTTCTGCGTGGTCAGCACGACCAGAAGAGGTTACCCGCTGGAGGACGCCACGCACATAGCTCTCAGTAAGACACAAACACACACTCAGAGTTTGAAACCTTTGACATCCACTCAAATCATGAACACACACCGTCGCTTACACTGTCGTGTGTTAGTATTTACATGTGTGTGTGTGTGTGTGTGTGTGTGTGTGTGTGTTCCTGTCTGTAGGAACGGTGCGTAGATTCCTAGAGAATCATGGGAACAGCATAGAGGCCTTGGTGTTCGCCGTGTCCGACACAGAGGAGGTTTGTCCGTATCCCATAATAGTCTTGAAAGAAATGTTTGTGTCCAGACAAATCGCTCAGGGAGGGAAGTGGGTTCATAGTGTCACCAGAACCTTCTGCTATCCATTATTCTTTAACCTTATGTCAATCAAACATGTAGCTAGATGTTCCAATGGCCACTCAAAGGCAGGATAAATAAAAAACCTGCCATAATGGGTTTAAGAGGAACTCAGTCGGATGGAGAGAAGGGAACTTTTCTGCTGCGTACGCTGAGTCTTCATCGTTTTACTGATTTGTGCAAACAATAAGTGACAGAAATGGATTTTTTATGGCTAATAAAAGAGAGCCGCTTCCTTCATCCCATGATGCTTTGTGCCTCGAGGGTTATCAGGGTGGAGAGGTAAACGGCACCTGACATGGATATTACTGCAATCTGAGTTCAGAATCATGTCAGGGACATCAGACATAATGAGTTTCCTTCTATCATCCGACATAATTAATTATCCTCATTACAAAGCATCATGGGAATTCTTCGTCTTAATGCAATTATAAATGACTTTACTGACCACACGTCTACAGCTGCAGGATGTTTCACCCTCCTTCAAGGTTCAAAGCGTTTATATTCATGTTCCCAGACAGAATCCAGTCTCCAGTCTATAATGACAGCAAAGTAAATACAAACAAACTCTACAAGAAGTCATAAATAAATAATAAAAAAATACATATGTATAGATAAATGCCTCTCAATTTTATTCTTTTGTTACCTTAGAAAGTAGATTATCTGCTCCATCACATTAATATCCCAGATACTAAATAAGAAGGTGTTCCGGGCTTCAGCCAGTTAATGGAAACCCACACCGGTTCTGAAGGACACTTCCTGGTCTCCAAATCTAGAACCTCATACTCCACATGATTTAAGACTGAAATAAATGGAGGAGCTCCATCGACTCTTAACGCTCTCGTAAAGTTGTTCCACTACGGTCAGGTCATGTGGACGGAACACGTAGTTCTGTCTGCGCTGGATGTACGTGGGAACAGAAGGAGGTTATTTGTATTAATATGGAAACTTCCAGCAGTCAGAGGGTTTCAGACCCTGGTGGTCCGTCCAGCAGGAGGAAACCCTCTGACTCTGACTCTGACTCACAGTCAGCGAGTCAGAAATAATACAAGTATGAAGAAAGACCAGAACTTCCATCTTACTGTGTGTGTGTGTGTGTGTGTGTGTGTGTGTGTGTGTGTTCTTTCTCTCAGGTTGTGTACAGGAAGTTATTGCCTCTCTACTACCCTCGCTCTGAGGAAGAGGAGAAAGCCTTCCTGCCTCTCATCCCAGCTGACATTGGTAACTCGGAGGGTGAACCGGTGGTCCCGGAGCGACAGATCCGCATCGCAGAGAAACCAGGAACCCTGGAAGATTCAGGTTTGTTGTTTTTTTACAATGCAAATGTTTCCCAGCATTAGTAACAAACATAATGTTCTTCACTTTCACGCCAGGGTTTCATTTATAAAAGTCAGTGTTATAGTTTAATGTGGCGGACATATTTCATTGTGGACTCAGATTTTTCTTGTGCTCGTATCAGCGGGTCCAACATCAACAACATGATTGGACATATTTGATTCTTTCCTTTTCTCACCGAGGAAAAAGAAATCTATTAAAAGTTTTTTTCCCTCTGGTTCAAAGTTATCGGAGGCGTCAGCTGGCCCAAAAGTCTAAAAGGATTCTGTCCGTTTTAAGTTTAGGGATAAAATATATATGATTGAATGTCAATCGTTTATCTATCAATAAATCAATCAAACTTTATTTATACAGCACATTTAAAAAACAAATCAAATGTCATTCAATGAGCTTTTACAGGCGATCATATCCAATTCTGTTCATAAATCACCGGTTCAGAACCACTGTCGTCTCACGGTAGGTATTTATTCATCCAGAGGGACATTCAAGCTGGTGTCCAAGGAGATCCGGTCTACGCAGAACTCTTTACCCATTATCCTACAGACACCCGACAAATCCCTTCACAAACAAGAAGATGGACAGTGGCGCGAAAAAGAACTGCCTTTTAACAGGCAGAAACCTCGAGCACATCCGAGATTCAGGGTGGACGACCCGCTGCCATGACCGGTTGGGTTTGACGAGAGAGAGACAGAGAGAGAGAGAGAGTGACAGAGAGAGAATGAAAAAAGGGGTGTGGATGGTGAAGGGACGCAGACATACAAAGAGACATTGTCCTTCTGGATGAAAAATCTGTCTGTCTGTGATCAGAACTTTATCCATCTGGTCAGTCAGTCACTGGATCCAGCGGTCGGCCCGTTCAGTGACCTGTGGTTCTGTCAGTAAAACACACAGTGAGACAGACGGCCAGCTGGACACCCGTCCAGTGTCACGACTCATTAGACGTCCGTTCAGTGAGTCAAAATATCAAACCGAGCCCAGATATGAAGGAGTAGACCGGACGGACCGTCTGAGGACAGAGCGTGTGAGCTCAGTCGGTGATCATGTGATCATGTGATCATGTGATCCGGTGATCATGTGATCATGTGATCCGGTGAAAGGAGACGGAGGAGCAGTGAAACACGAGGTTCTGTTATAATCGCGGCTTCAAGGGTCCAAAGTTGAGACATTAAGGTGGTTGAAGTGTGACGGGTGAAAAATCCTGTTGGACTTTTTCATCTTAGTCATTATATCCACTCAACGGCCATATCATTACAACCGCCTGCCCAGTTTTGTTCATTTTCCCTTCAGCCACAAAAATAGGTGGAAGCGATACCGGGTGTTCTGACACATTTCTGCCAGAACCATCATGAAGGTTTTCAGTAATTGGTGTTAGAGTATCTCTTCTGTGGGATCAGACAACGTGGACTGGACCTTACTCCACACGTGCATCAGTGAGCCGTGGGTAGACCACCACTGTAGAGAAGAACCGCGGCGGACCAGAATCGCCCAACAAGACCTGTGGTTCTGGAGTAGCGGTGGCCCACCCAGTTTTTTCAACAATCGCAAGTTGGTCCCCTTCAAAGTCACTCAGATCCTTATTTTATCCTGCAATTTCTTTACTTAATGAGAAACTAGGGAAGGACGGACCGTTAAACTGGTCAGCATAGCAGAACTCTGTTAAAAATAAAGGAAGACGTGATCTAGTTTATTTTCTCTTATTGATGGTCCGTGTGCCCAACAAATGGTTTTCATTTCACGTCATGAAGAACTGGGAACAGCCTAATATACAATACTACATTCCGTGGCATAGAGATTAAAAGCAAATCAACAAAAACTGGAAAACTCCTTTCCCTCCAAATCCTGAAGGCCTGGTATAAACTGAATTCTGTGTGACCCTTCTCGCTTCAGAAACCAAACCTCTGCCTGCGCTCTCCACGCGTTGGGAAGTGTTTCTGGGTTTATCTTTCCTCTCCATCTGCAGTCCCACGACGCCTGCTGGCCGGACCTTTTCAAAGAGACGCGATTTGGCTTTGGGATTCTTTTTTTTAATTTATTTTTTTTATCCAAAGCAAGCGGGCGTCCTGTGAGCCAAACCCAAAAACAACAGGCTGGTGTAAACACGCCGACTGACACGCACGTACATCTGGTTGCGGAGGGAATGTGCGGACATGCGTATGACTAAACATGTGGTGGTGAGAAAACAAGCAGGGAAACAGACTTGAACACGAGCCTGAATTCTGCCTTCATGAGTTTATGACCTCACCGCCTGCTTTTTTCACAGACGCATGCTTGAGTGATGGCTGTGCCTGCAGGAAAAATTAAGATTGGTGAAGTAAAAAGAAAATAAACTTTTACTTCGCTCAGGAGAATGTGGTAATCGTGTTTTCTTTGGTTTTAAAATGATGTCTTTATGAAAATGGTCCCGGGCCGTCAGTGTTTTAGTGCTCTTATTCTGCAGGAGTTTACGTGTTTGTTCATTTGTTTATGCTGCGGGTTGGAGCTCTGTTTGTTTCTAGAAGAAGAAGAAGAGAAGCCCCCCAGAGCTGAAGACGCCGCTCTGACGCCTAATAAACGAATACATCGAATTACAAGTGAACAGTCTGCCGCCATCTCTCTGTTTGCAGATGATTCTGAAGACGACAGTCTGGACTCGGATCTGGGTCAGGTGGGGAATCACGCCTTCGCCCGGATGGAAGGTGACGTGGACAAACAGCGGAAAATGATCCTGCAGGGCCAGCAGTCGGAGGCCGCCATTCAGAAACAACACCAGAGGAAGTAGGAGTCCAACGAACATCTGAAATACAGTCGTTTAAGTAGTTCATTTATTGTGTTATACACTATAGTTCATCTTATTTCTTTATTTCACACCACTCATAGAAGGGTGGGTCTGAAAGGAAACATGTATGAGGGAGTGTTAGAAACCTGTTTAGAGTTTAATAGAACCCAACTTAAGTCCCTGATGTCAACAGTCACAAACCTGAGGGTGCTTCTGGAGAGATTCTGATAACCTGATTCTTGAGGTTAAAGATCTCAATCTACCGGTAGTTCTACGTCCCAACCCTCACCTGTGGTCATGATCTCATGAGGGGTCCACAATCAAAAACATACCTACAACAGAACCTTCCAGTCCGCTCGGATCAACGCGTGTGAGAACATACTTCAAAAACATTCATCATTGTAATCCAAAGTCCTCAAGATGTCCAAATAATACTTTGGTCTGATTTTCCAAGGTGTTTCCTGGTTTGTTTTTGATTTATGAGACGGTTTAGTCGGTAACTGAAAACTGTTCGTTTAAGGAAATGTGTGTTTTGTCTTTGGGAGAGAAAACCGGTGTCCTGACCGCTGGCACATGGATCTGCTTATCAAATGCTCCTAAACCTCCTATTTTGACATGATGGGGTTTTTCGATTGCATAATGCTCCACGTTGGAAGCAGAAGTTCAGCGACATCCTTCAGACGCCGGAGAGCGCGGTGGTCTGCCTTGTTCGGTTCTTCTTTGGGACTGTTGCCCACATTAAGTGAAGGAATTCACTATAAGTTGGATTAAATCAGGTGTTGGTGCACCATCGTCCAGGTGATACCGTCTCACTCATTCTCCTTCACCTGTGCTGGACAGCTGTACCTGTGTGTGAATGAAGGGCTTCAGCTTTGACTCTTGCCCTGGCGAATGATTTAAGCCAAATATTATACTTTGTGTTTTGGCGCTTCCTTCGTAGAGGTTGGCTGGACTCAGCCTTCACTGGAAATAATCCGCCCTAGGAAATAAATAAATAATGAGAAGAGATCCTTGTTTTATCCTTACTGGTGTTCTAAACTGGAGCTTTGTGTTTTCTGTTTTACGTGTGAGATGTTTGGAGCCGCGGTAGATCAGGTTTAGTGTGATCGTACCGCCTCTAGTATTTTATATACATATATAAGGAAGTGTTGTGTGCCAGAATAAGTCAGTAATGCTCAGAAATTTGCATATTTTTCCCCTTTTACTATGCGTGAGTAATCTGAGATTAAACACAAAAAATACATATATATATATATATATATATATATATATATATATATATATATATATATATATATATACATACATACATACATACATAATGCCTTGGTAGAAATACCGCAGAGAGACTGACTCCATTTACCGACAAGAAACACAAAATGTGCATAAAATTGAAGATTTGGTTAGGAAACACCACCTGTGTCCACTAGAAGGATCTGCATAAGCATACCACAACCTTTGTAAAAAAAAAAAAAGAGTGTTTTTATTAAAATCTAGCATTAAACACAGTTTTAAAAAAAAAAGGTAACTGTCGGGAAAAAGTTAACGGATTGATTTGACGTTGACGCTGTCAAAAAGGAGTCTCAGGTCACATGAGCTTCTGAACACATGACTCATGACACATGTTTTTTTGAAAGAACCCTTTGACTTTTGTGCGAATCCATATAAAAGGACAGATTTTTTTTTTCAGCATTGCCAGATTTTTAAATTTTTTTTTTATCATTTACAATCGATCCTCGCTAAAAGTAGTGCGAGATGCAGCTTCGATTTTATTTTAATTTGAGAAGAACCGATTCGTAGGATTCATGTCCAGAGATTGGGTTCTGAACGGATCACATTGAGTTTAAAGAGGAATGGGAGGGGCGCTGCACGGACCGTCAGGCTGAACCGACACGTGTCTAGATGATCAGCCTCGGCAGATGTATTTGCTCTCATGAGTGCTGTTCTAGTTCTTTACGTTGTTACATAAGAGTTCCTAGAAAGCCCAGTCCCGTCTGTATTATCTGCTGTAACTGTGTACCGTTCATTGATTAAAGACAGTTCTGGTTGTTCTCTCCGCTCCACAGTTACAATCGCTGGCTGTGTCGTGCCAGAGCAGAAGATCTGTCGGACATCGCTGCACTGAAGGCCTTATATCAGACGGGTATGTCCTGAATGAATGTCTGTCTGTCTGTGGAAGACAGCGGTCATAAATACACAAGATAAGACAATCCTTTACTCAGCGGGTTGAATTCCAGAGCGACGGCAGCAGAGAGCAAAATGTACCGAGTCCCAAAAAAACCAACAGCACAATAAATCAGGATATTTTCCCAAAGTGACTTTTGTTTAACGATATCGTTAAAAATACAGTTCTGCTGGACGGTTTAGAGACGGTGGTTCTGAGCAGAAGACAGGAGGCAGAGCTGAAGATGTTCAGATGTTCCCTGGGAGTGAGGAAGAGGAGGAAGGACAGGAGTAGAAAGGAGACATCAGAGGGACAGTCCAGGTGAGACGTCCTGGAGACAAAGTCAGAGAGGACAGACTGAGATGGTTCTGACCCGTGAAGAGGAGGGATAGTGGATCTACTGGTAGAAGGATGCTGGAGATGGCGCTGCAGGCAGGAGAAGAAGGGGAAGACCAAAGAGGAGGTTTCTGGATGTGGTGATAGAGGACAGGCAGTTGGTTGGTGTGATAAAGAAAGATGCAGAAGACATGGGGAGATAGAACCGCTGATCTGCCGCGGAGACCCCTGAAGGGGACAACCCGAAGAAGAAGTCTATGGATTGATGAGGAGCGTCTACCGAGAGCAAAAGCGACGATTAACAGCAGGAAGGACGGATCTGTGGTTCCGCTGCTTCACTCAGCTTCGCTGCATCAGCCTGTGTCTGACAGAGGTGCTGTCCAGTAGAGATGACGGCTCGGCCGTCTTTCTCCTGTTCTACAGGTTTCAAGCCGACCATCCAGAAAGGAGCTGGTCTTCTCCGTCGGCTCGTTGAGTCTCTTCCTGATGGCCGATGCCACAACAGAGACATAGAATCTCCTCAACACACTGACTCCGTTTGTCCTCCTGTGGTGAACACACTGGTGTTGGTGGGCCGGGTCTGCCCCCTGGTTCAGGCCCACCTTCACCAGCTCTGAGGTTTTCCACGTGTGGAGCAGGGTTCTGGGTCAAGGGGCACCAGTCCACAAATCCCTGTTTCAGTTCTCTGCACTCCCTGTCGTCCCCGTCACTGATTGGATCCACGACTGTAGAGTCATCAGAACTTTAGCAGTCGGCGGTCGGGTCGTGTGACAAGTAGAATCTGAAGGCCTGTATTTGTTTTATGTGTCGCCTGAATAAGATAAACAGAAAACAGAGAAATAAAAGTGATGTCATTTTCAGAGGTCTGTGTCGGGCAGAAGATTTGAACTCTTCCAGTCTGAACCGCTTTAAGGTGCAGTTGACTCTCATGGCCAGTAGGAGGCGACGTTCTTATGCACTTTAGACCGATTAAACCCAGTATAAAGCCTTTCTCTTGCTCCTAATTGTCTTATAATGATCTTGGTTTTTATTGACCTATGTCCAACGTGACAACAAATGAATAAATGCAAACAACAGCAACTAAAATGTTATTTTTGTTAGAACCATAATATGAAACATGCAGAACTTGGAGGAAAAAACACATAAAGGCCTCAAAATAAAAATCTGAAGTGTGATGGAGCAGGAAAAGTCAGTCGTGTCAAAGTAAGTGCCTGTAAATGGAGGGAAAAAAAGGGAAATTTGATAATCAACCGTGACTGAGTTCACCGGCATGCTGCAGGTTTTTTGCAAGAAGAAAATGAGTTTGCTTTCCAGGAATGAATGTTTGTGACCCGCGAGGGAACATGGGACAAGCAGAACACACATGAAGATCGCTTTGAATCCAAACTCAAAATTGCATGTTCAAAGTAATGTGTGTGAAAAGCTGTCACTCAGCAATGACAAACAACGTCTCCGTCTGTTAGAATGATGTTCTCTCTCTGTAGGAGGGCAGGTTTGATTTTCTCAACGTTCAGCGCTCAAGAAGCAGAGCGTCACGCAGACATTAACGCTCGCATTATATATTAGTCCCACATAATCGATTTGAACGCACATCCTGATGTGTTTTGAGTTGTCAGTTTTATTTATACGCCAGCAGATCCCAGCAAATGTTATCTCAGGGTTCTTTCCAAAAGAGCCCATCTAGACTTGGCGACAGCGGCGAGACAAAACTGCCCTTTAACGTTTTTATTGGTTTTTATTCTTTCCAAAGTACGTGTTTCCAGATTTCAGCACACATCATTATCAGGAAGCCTGTCTAATCATGCGGTGGATGAAACCATCACAACCATTCAAGAGCAAAGCATTATTTTCATACTGGATTATCGAACCTCGTAAAAAAGTCTTCACAGCTCATTCTGATGAGTTCTGCTCTGCCTTCATCTCTGCTGCACATCTGCAGTCATACGGACACGAACCGGGCCTTAAACCACGTTTGTAAGGGTCTTAAAAACGCCTCAAATCTATCTCAAAGTGAACTGTTAGGAAACTGCAGCAGCCTTGAGAGAAAATTCTTAAAAGTTTTAGTTTTTATTAAGACTGAACAGTTTTATCAAAACTGCTAAATGAGTCACAGTTGTGTGACTGATAATAATAAACTCATGGTAATAATAAACCGTTTTATTGTTTATTCAGGTGATCATTCTCCTCGTTAATATTTGTTTGTCTTAGTTAACGTTTGTTTATCTTAGCTAATATTTGTTTTTCCTAGTTTATATTTGTTTATCTTAGCTAAAATCTGTTTGTCCTCGTTAATATTCATTTGTCCTCTTTATTATTTGTTTGTCCTCAGGTGTGGACATGTGTGGGAGGACAGTGGTGGTTCTGGTTGGACGAAACATTCCGGTGACCCTCATCGACCTTGAAAAGGTAACAAAATGAAGTCTTTCATCTCAACATATCTCTTTTGAAGTTACAGTCCTGCTAATGTATCTTAATGTTTGATCTCCATCCTGACATTATTTACATTTACTGTACATTTGTGCTTACGTCCGTGTCGGCACTGAAAGGATCCATCCTCCAGACCCGTCCCTCACAGGGGTGCCTGGGTTTGGACCGTGGATATGTTGCAAAATGCTTTTAGCTTTAAGGTAATAATTGCCTAAATCTCGGGGTGGAGTTGCGGTGAAGGGCTCCATTGCAGCGGAGTGATCACGTGATCGGGGCGTGTTTAAAATCACTTCTTAGACAACGCTGGGTTCTGGAGGAGGGAAGAACTTTTCAGAGCCTCACTTAAGAGAAAATTGTGTCAACAGGTAGAATTATGCGCCGCATAAAAGCAAGTTGATGGTGACAACGCAGCAATGGAGTAAAGCAACGCACTGGAATATCTTCTCCTTCCATAAAGAGTTTTAAAAAATCTGCCGATAGAACAAGAGAAAATTTTCTTGGTAAGAGTTTGTAATATTAGACGTGAGATTTAGAAAACGGACATCTTGAAATGAGCTGGTAAATCTAATTTTTAACTGTATTTGCCTAATATTAAGACATTTTGTGTCCCAGAATCAGCCAGTAAGACCGGAAATTTTCTTCCAAAAGTCATGCTTTCTCAAGATTCTTTGAGCCAACCAGATGTTCAGCTGCCTAAGAACACGCCCCGGAAAGGGTGTTAAAACTATGGTGAGAGAGCTGGACCCTCTCTACCCGTGTTAGGGTTCTGGGGTACTTGGACACTGTACAGTATATTGGAGCTGTCCTCTGCCCGAGTTCACAGAACAAAGGATTCTGTCATCGAAACCTTTTTTTTTGAATGTGGTCTTGATCCAGGGTTTATGGGGGGGGGATTGTTTGGGGTAGTTTTCAGTATTTTATATCATGTGTTTCTGTGAATGTAAAGTTTGATTTCTTGGACGTGTCTGAACTAAATCAATGATAAAAATGTGATCACAAAAGAAAGTAATAAATAGAGGCGTTACTCTTTTCTCCCTTTATTGCTGATCCAAACAGGATTATGCGTTAAACTGGACCACCTCCTAACAGAATTAGTCACACCTGAACCCAACCTGTGTCTGCAGGCTCTGCTCTACTTCATCCACGTGATGGACCACATCGCAGCCAAGGACTACGTGATGGTTTACTTCCACACGCTGACCGGCGAGCACAACCACCTGCACACGGACTTCCTGAAGAGCCTCTACGACATCGTCGATACCAAGTCAGTCTGACGTTGTGCTCTTCTTGATAACTGCGCTGGTAGAGGCTATATTTAGTCACTTCCTGTGAGAGAGCTGCACAGATGTGTTCGGAAAGTCCAACGCACACACAATCTAACGATCACATCAAATACCTTAAAGGATGCTGCATTTCACACATATTTAACAATCCACACTACATTCTTTTACATTTCCCAGTTGTTTAATGAGGGGCTTTTAGCTTAATTAGACCAGACATTATCTGGATCCCCCCGGTTTCATACTTTCCTCCGTCTGTTTTGTCTTACTCTGCTGCCACAGAATGATAAAATGAGAGAACGGTGGAGCTGTTACCCCCCCCTCACCTCCAACCCACCCACAAGCATGACTTTAACTTTCTGTGCACCGTGTTCTGTCGATAGGCTGAAGCGCCGCTGGCCCGCTACGTCTCATGCTTTTTAATAGCCAGAACCATATATCAAACATAGAGCATGAAGTAATCATACAAAAAGTCTCAGAAAATCTTCCAGATGGAACAAATGCCTGCCAGGCTTTGGCGGCGCTTGGGGCTTTTGTTTTTTTTTGTTGTTTCTCTGTTTGTGACAAGAAGACATCAGATGTCACTTCTAGATAAAGTAGAATCATACAGTGTGGGAATTCTCTCCTGCGTCAGCAGCGATAAATCTTCAGCTCGGCCCGATGAAGTTTGAGAGAACGCAGCATCTTCTGGGCGACTTGGCTGTCGTCTGACCTTCTTCTGGCCTTCGTTTGGCTCCGACTCGGTTCCTCTCCGAATCCGCTGACATCTGCAGCTGCATTGGAAGTTCAGATAGATTGTTCATGCTACAGCGTGACGTGCCAAGGTTACAGTGTTTAGACTTTTGGAAAAGCAAAACGGGCAGCAGTGAAACGTTTTTGTTTCGCTGTTGGTTTTGGAAATCTGGCAGCCATATTAGGAACAGGAAACCCAAACTTGGACCGTGTTCTGGGGGTGATGTATTGGCTATGACTCAGGCTTAATGAGACAGTTCAGAGTTCTGCAAGCAGATCGCTGTTCAGAACCAGATCGTTCATATAAATCACTCTCAAAGCGATTGTCAAACTGTTTATTTGTCGGTGAGAGTGTTTGAGTTGACGGATGGACCGTCGGCGTTCCGATGCGACACTGAAGAACTGATACGAAGCTTAGAACCAAAGTGAAGAATGACTTTGAACCTTCTGGAACCCAATATGTACGGCCAAGTATTGTTCGGATTGTTCTATTGAACTAATTTAGCAATTTGTTCTATTTTAAGTCAACGAGCTGAAGTAAGGAAAGACCCACAATCTGTCCGGGAGAATTGTGAGAGAGATTATTTCAAACGGTGAGATATCTCTATTTGTCCAGGATTCAGCGGAGAAAAGGTGACATATTTTCAGGACGACCAATAAGGCAAGAAGATTGTCTAGTCGTTTGAATAAAACGCTTCACTTAGTTCGAGAATTTTAAAATTCAGTACAACACTAGTAGAAAAAAAGAATCAGAACCCGTGCTGAGCAATTAAGGTTGAAAGTAAACTCCAGAGTAACCGTGGAGAGACCCTCTGAACCTCTACTTGGCTCCATAGATGGTTGAGTCCAACCCACGTGGTGAGAAGGTTACCTGCTCAGAATAATTTAGGGAACACTTCACCTCTCTGTGGTACGGACATGTTTGTCCGTCTGTCTGCGGGAGGATCCAGTTTGAACCAGAACATCTTGGATAAAACTGATAATAACAAAGTTTGCCTGTAACAGTTTTCCTAGTTGATAGAAAGGTAATGAAATGCAGGTTATTTTATGAATTATTATTATTATTATTATTGTATCACACAGCGTATCTGAAAATGTTTGACATGTTGATAATAATAATAATAATAATAATACATTTAATTTATAACGCACTTTACATTTGGACCAAATCTCC
Source organism: Lophius americanus (assembly GCA_037951165.1). Classification (NCBI taxonomy): domain Eukaryota; kingdom Metazoa; phylum Chordata; class Actinopteri; order Lophiiformes; family Lophiidae; genus Lophius; species Lophius americanus. The sequence goes on from JBBDHG010000245.1 coordinate 299,342, forward strand.
AAGTGCTAAAATGATGAAGATGGTGTCATGGGTCTCCTGGTGATCTTCACTCCTTCTGTCACCAGGCAGCACTTTCTCCAGCAAAATAAAGGTTTGATTTATTGCTCAAAGGACTTGATCAAGCAGAACCTGGACAGAGTCTGAGGACCAGAGTGTGTTCCCTCCCTCACCTCATGAACTTGAGAGGGTCCATTGAGTTCTTTCCACTTGCTGAGTACGTCACCAGCGTCATGGATTCAGACTCGGACGTTGGAATTAAGATCTGTATGGTTGTTGGTTTTGAGTACCCAGGTTGCCTGTAAACAATCCAGGGCTGCTCCAAAGGTCGTCTTAGATTATACAGCTAGAACAGCAAGTACTGGGACTGCCTGAACCCATTGACCTTAAAAATAAAATAACAAAATGTATTCATAACTGCTCAGCAAATCAAAGAAGGTTAAATGGGTCCAAAAAAATGTTATAAGAAACGGGTTCTAAGTTTTTCTCGTCATATTGTTTCCTGCAGGCGATACCAAAGTCTTATGTTGAACAAATGCAGATTTGGGTTAAATGGGTTTGTTGGTGGCATTCCAGCTGACTAATCCTTCCTGGATGGTCCTGCGCTAATATTAAAAGTCTGCAGAGATCCTGTGGAACTGGAAATAACCTAATCACATTTAATGAGATTAGCATAAAACACAGAGTTGGATTCTTTAATGCATCAGCAGAAGATCATTAACGTTCAACAAATTTATGACCCGTTTTCAACCAGCATTGTTTTATTTTTCAAATAAAACCGTCTAAGAAACGTTTTTCAGGTCAAATCAGGCACAAACATCAGGAATCAGCTCCCACCTGTCCCTTAACCAGACGGGTTTAAGAAGGGTGAGCAGGAACCAACTGAACAATAGAGGAAGAGGAACCCTGGTTGAACGGTGCATGAAGGGATTGGAATTCCCTTCCCAAAAGAAAATGTATCATATCTTTGCTTTGATCATATGATGCCGGTTGTTTTTTCCCTGACTCTGTTTCGACAGGATGACGTGAATCAGAATATAAGAACAAAGACTAGAATGATCCTTCCACTGAGAGGTCATGACCCGTTTGATCTGTTCGGCTGATAATGAAGGTTATCACTTATGGAATATCAGTCTGGTCACAACATTTTTACCGAACCGAACTTAGAGTCCAACTTAAACAATAACCCAGTTTCAGAAAGACGGAAAGGCGCTGCCCTTTTTTTCAGGTTCACTTTTCTTTAAGAAGAAAACAAATCAGTCATGTTGGTTTGTTGGTTGGTTGAATAGTTTTAGTGTCGTTTTGTTGGTTTTGCTGGTTTGGTTTGGATGTTATCAGAGTTACACAGAAAGTACTGGACTGATTTCTACAGAACTGCTGATGAAGCCTGGATAGAACCCGTTTCATGTCGTTCTAAAACTGGATAGAGACCAAACTTTATTTATTGATCCATATTGTCTTCTGCTGCGCCGCTGATGCTGCAGAACCTGCAGAACCTGACTATCTGTTGAACTGGTCTTGCGTTTGGAAAAGGGATGCTGTCCTCCCTGCTGCCAGAACCCTTCAGGTTTATAGGCTCCGAGCGGATCCACTGGTAAAATCAACAAAGGTATTATTAGATGATTTTTAAATCTTTGGCTGCTTTATTATTATTATTATTATTATTATTATTAAAGAACTTGATAATCTATCATCCTTTCAAAACAAACTTTACTCTGCATTTTTCCGTTCATCTTGCTTAACTCTCGGTTACTGTTTATCACAATGTGGACCCGCAGCTCACTGAAACGGGTCAAACAGAACGTTTTTCATCAGTCTGGAGTTATTTAAAAAAGTATTATACTGCCCCAACTGTCAGACTGTGAAGATTCCCAGATGGCCAGTCCAACTACGGCTTCTGCTTATGCCCAAACTCTTTTGCTGTGTTCTGTGACTGATTCTGTAGAATTTTCTTCACAGTTCTGGAGCAATTACTGATCTTTGGCTCGGTTAGGTCGTGTCGATCTACTCAGGAGATGGAACCGCTGTTCTTGGCCCGGCAGAGTCCCGCATGTTCAACCCTGCGAGCTGTTGGTTTGCTGCAGATACATTTTGGCGCCAGACGCACCAACCAGCAGACAAAAACCCGAACATGAACAGAAATGTTTCCAAAACTGTCTGGCCAAGCTCATCTCCCCCTCCAGGATCATTATATTTGTTCCCTTTGGGTTCGGCGCTGGACCAGAGCAGAATCTCGGTGTCATCGCTTAGTGCTCCGGCTGAGTTAGTGTGTCAACTAAAACCTCACTTTTCACCGTTGGTGCCAGCTCTTGTGGGTCGAGTAGTAACTTCTCTGAGCATGTGCAGCTCATCGGGTCCCGTCTGTGTGTGGGACACTCCAAAAGACGTGAGATGAACGGCCAAGTCTCCCCTCTGTGCCGGTTAGATCGTGGATGACCTGGTTATAAGAGCTACTCCGCTGCTGAAGTGTAGAGAGAGCTGAGTGGACACTTGTTTAGTGATCTGCTTGTAATGACACTTCATGCTCTGCTGGTTTTGTTGGTATCAGGTATCCATCCCGGGGCCCTGTGTATTTTGGAGCTGCCATAGTTTCACTGTTGCATGAAAATCCGATTCAGTAACTGGGGACCGGTGGTCCCATCTTTCAGAGAATGAAGTTTCCTAATAGGGGATTACCAACGGTACAGGTCGGAACGGTTTGCCGATCTGAGGATCTCATCTCGACTTTTATCACTGATGTGGATTTCCTAGTCCGTGATCTCCTGCTGTTCAGTATCTAGTCAGTGGGGTGAGGGTCAGACGCCCCAGGTCTGATTTTATGGTCATCCAAAGGTGACCAATGGAAGGAGTGACGCTAAGGTTTACGAGACTGACGGGCAGGTTTCTGGTCTGGTTCCGTCGATCCAGGATTTGCTGGTAAAACGAGCCTGGTCCTGCGGGTAGACTTGTGAAGTCAATACGATACTTACACAGCATGAGATCATGGAGATAATGGCTAAAAGAAGTTTTCTATTACCTCTTTTCCACAAAGGCAGCTCCAGGGCTGGAACTCGAGAGCCAGCGGCTAATTCTGAACCGTATTGCGTTTCCACGGCCAGAGAAAAGGGTCTCGTCCAGGAAACTGGTGCCAGGGTGGAACCAAAGAACTAGTTAAATCTGTGGCTGGGGGCGGGATTAAAGCAACCCACCAGAACTTTAAGAGCAACACTTTTAAGTACACAGATATTGTAGTGTGGACAATATGATCAAAGTTCATTTAAGCTGGAGAAGACGTTCTCGACACGCCTCTAAACGGTTCAAAGGTGTGAATGCTTGTCCGGCTCTTAGGAGTTCTGCTCGCCCTCTGATGTCAGCTGGGAGGGGTTAGGCTGGTTGGTCCCTCCTGTGTCGACTGCAGAGTCAGGTACAGGGAGGATACTAGGAACTGTAAAGTAAATCCTCGCTGGTTTTTAACCCTTTAATGTCCTCAGCAAGAAGGAAAAACCTTGGAAGATTTGATTTTTCTTTGGGACATTTATTGATATATACTAGAAACTGTAAATTTACCATAAAATGACAAATCTTCAAGCATGCTTTTAAAAAAAAAAAAAAGATATTTTGTATATCATGGAAAATAATGAAAACCTTTAGGTAAAGCTTTTCTTTTCAGTATTTTTTTACCCTCGGATCACGTTAGACGAGTCTGTTCAGTCGGTCCTCACGCTTTAATATGCCAAAATAAATCCTACTTCTCATATAGGACTTTCCCAGTAGCCCTCGGTGGCCCCTCTGGCATATGGTGTCCCCCAGGGCTTCGTCCTAGGCCCCTTATGCTTTAGCATATACACGCCGCCATTGGGTCACTTTAAAAACAGGTTCAGTCACATATTATTCAATCAGAGCTGCTGACTCAACCCAACAGTTTAGCTGGACATTAAAAGGTTAAATTCTCCGTGGGGGAATAACTCATCTCCTGCCGCGACACCTTAACAACCCAAATATCTTTTATTTTCATATCTGGGCTCACCTCTGTAAGGTCCTCGTGATTAATAAAAGTCTTATCTCATCTTCCAATCTGTCAAAAGTCCTAAGTAGGATAATGTCTTAGTGGTACTGTCCATGAAATAATGCCCAGTCTTCCTCTATGATTGGATTAAGTGACATAATAGTAATTTAAAATGCATTCAGTTCATCATTGTTTAAGCAAAACACAAAAGCACAATTTGAATCTTAAAAATAAAAAAAGAAGCAGATTGGAGTTGTAGTTTTCTGCAAAAGTGACTAAATGCTGGCCCAACCCTCAGAGGCTCACTTCCATCTGCTGCTTTTCATAAATACGTTCTCTGATACAAGAGAATGAATCCTAAGACCCTGACTTGTTAATTAACCGGGAAGCACCCGTCTGTGTTTGACTGGACCTCTGCGGTGAAAGTTTTCATGCTGAGACGGGCTGGAGCTGATGTGGTTTCTGGGACAGCTCCTCAATGATTTGGACCGACCGCCAGCAAATTCACCCACATCTCGTCCGTCTGTTCAGAAGATTAATATCAGTCTGTGGACGGAGAGTCATAAATAGAAGGCCGTAGAATGGCGGCGCCAGCGGCGCGTTGAGTGTTTATGTGATTACTGTCACGACAAGAAAAGGTTTCAGGAACCAGTGAGTCATCGCCCGCTGAAAGACACGCCTCTGAGACGTTCTCTTGTATTTATTGCAGGTTTAAGAAGAATCTGAGGGCCTTCTACTTTGTACATCCAACATTCCGCTCCAAGGTAAGATGGTGTCTCGCAGCAGAAGTGATGCGTGTTTGGGTTGTAGGATTTTATTGTGGTTCTGCTCCGAACCACAGAGGTTTGTTTGGTTATCACGTCAGAACTAGAGCGCCAGTAGCCACTGAGTTCTGGCTATGGGTAATGTTATCAATATTTTGGTTTTGAAGCGGCTGAGGTATATTTTCATTCACATATCTCAATAGAACTTGTATATTATAACAGCAGCCAGAGGTCCAGGCTTGATTCCCACTTTGAGACGCGTCTTCTGCTATTTTCACTGCAGCTTCTCACCACCTTTACATCTTACAACCACCATCAGGTAGAACTTTCTGATGTCATTACACTCTCAGATGTGTTGGTCCCTGAATTACAAGTTTAAAAGAAAACCATACAATTATATTTTAGTAAACAGTACATTAAATACAACATAGTCAAGTTGTAAGCTCCACCCACTGATCTACAGCCGGCCCATTCCTAACCCACTGCTGAGCAGGATCCGTTTCCAATCTGGACCGGTGGGCTTTCCGGTCCAGATTGGACCCGGTAGCACTGAGCTTCTTCGGGAGAACCATATCGATACCGGGCCTAGTGCAGACAGGGATTGACACGGTCTTCTGGTCGTTTGATTAACGGACAGGCGCCACCACAGCCGACAAGGTGTTGTTATTGATGATTTGCCCTTTGACCTTTTATAAAGTTGAGTGTGGCGAGGAGGAATAGTGGGACACACCAACCTCTCTGTAAATATTAAATCAGGAAACATACCTTGAGGGTTTTATAGTCTCAACAGAACTTTGTGTTCTGAGTCTGGTCTGCCTGGTTTCGCTTCGTGTTATTATTGTTTACTGGAGTTGCGGTGTATTTTTGCTCCGATGGCAAAAACTTTGATTGGCAAGAGTTAAATGTACTTTAGACCTATTTCTGTTGTTTGCTTTAGAAAGTTTTGTCCAGAATTTTCCTTCACTGGTTCTGGCACGATTATCATCTTACCCCTGGTTTCGTCCCAACCATGTGACTTTTGCCGACCCGGGCCAGAATGAACCCAGTTTGTCTTTTTTTAAGCACAGAGTGTAAACCAGCTTTTGTCGACTTCAATCTAAGTCATTACCACAGGTTCCTTTTTGGAATTTTCTGGTCAATCGACCTCAATTACATGGAATTATGTTTTAGTTTTTGTGTTGGAAAAAAGGCCCAAAAAAAAGAATTCTTTCTTGTTTTGACTGGAGTGAAATCGGAGGACGGCCGTCACAGACGGGCCCACGTCAAGCTTTACCCTGGACACTCTTTTCAAACCATTGCAGCTTGCTCTAATGACGGCACAGAATGGGTTCTGTTCTGTTCCCGGGTAGCAACAGACGTTTTGGGTTTAAATAAAGCTGCCCCAACCCAACGAGTTCAGTGGTCATCAGTGTTTGTTAGAACTGAGCGCAGTAAGAAACCATTTATACCTTTAAACGGGTCCAATTTGACCAGAAGGCATTAGGAAAGTTTAGAGATTAAATCAAGCTCAAAACTATAAGTGTTCCTCTCATTTTCCTTTCGTTTCCTCCGCTCCAGGTCTCAACGTGGTTCTTCGCCACCTTCAGTGTGTCGGGGCTGAAGGAAAAGGTCCGTTACCTGGACAACCTGCGTCAGCTGTTCACCTGCATCCGACCGGAGCAGATCGACATCCCGCCGTTTGTCCTGGACTACGACGCACGAGTAAGTAGGAAGACCCACAACAGACAAATGATCAGTTCAGCCATAACATTATAACCTCTCACAGGTGAAATGACAGTTACGTTGATTATCTGGCTCCAATGGCGCCTGTTAGTGGTTTGGATTTAGTGGAGAAGAGGTGAACGTTGACGTGTGCCAAACCGTCTGACTGGGCCAGAGCAGGTTCTGTTGGCTGTTCCTTTAATAGGGAGTCGCAGCAGTTCCGTTCTTTAACATTTAATGCTACAGGTTGTGTTTGAGATATTCGTCGTCTTGAATTTGAAACCAGGCCCACACTGTGGTCCCCGTCAGCAGGGGTTTAAAATTTATGAAACAAATCCATTCATCTGAATCAGAGCCACGGTTGAGAAAAGATGGTCCTTCAAATATACAACTGACCTTCTAATTAATGTAATTATCCTGGTTCTTCTTTCAAAAGACACAATCTGTAGCTTTGAATGCGTGACTGACTTCTTTACACACACACACACACACACACACACACTGTCAATAAGAACGTTTGGGTCAGATCCTGCAGGAGACGCGTGTCCCCAGTTTTTGTCTCCACCCCTCATCATCTCTCCGGCCCTTTGTGTTTCAATGGAAAGCGAGCGCTCCCGTTCGTGTCCTCACACGATGAATCTGAACTCTGAGACGTGTTCGGTCACATGTGTGTTTCGCTCTGACAGCTCTGCATCAGCTGCCGTTTAACGGGAGAGAAGAAAGGGGGAAAAAGAAACATCTGAAAATTGTCTGTTCGTTTTCGGCAACTTCGTTTGATCTTCCTCCTGATTGAATACAGAGAAAGCTAATGTTTTGTTTGTTCCATGTGTGTGACATCATCCATGATTCCCCTTTGATATTTTACGGCTGTAATGAGAAAATAATAGACCGAAGTCAGTGAGGTCAGTGTTTTAAAGCTGCCTTCACCGTGAAAGTAGGGCGAATGTTAGACAGACAGACAGACAGCTCCTGTGACATTCCTTCACCTCCTCTTCGTCAACATTCTGCTGACATCTTGTCATGTGACGCTTGGAGAATCTCACTGCTGGTGGGCTTTGCATCGGTGTCACTCACATTTCTCTCGAATGAAAAATATTCAACACAAGTGAATGATGTGAGTCGTGCTTCATTCTAGGGAAGTCCTTGTCCGTCCGTCAAAGAAGGGAGCCTCAGGTGTGAAGCAGCGGCCGCGGAAGAGATCTTCAGAGAACCCGTGACCCAAACCGGGCAGGAAACCTCGTCGTTGTGTATTTAGTTTGATTTGTTCAAGCACATAGATTTTTCTGCACAATCAGAAGTAGGAGCTGCGCCCTCAGGACTGTGGCACAAATACGAATGACGTCATAGTTCTTTCATGGGTCAGTGCGCCGGAGGGTTAATGATGGGACCTGACAGAACAACTTTATCTCTTAATGGTGACTTTGATTTCTCATCCTTTTTCGGTGTCCCATCATTAAAACTTCTCCTTCTATCGGCAAATCCTGTTTTGAGGTCTGTTCATTGCGACCATTGGGATTTTTTTTTCTTATGCTGACAGAAGTTGGCTTCCGGAGCAACGCAAACTTTTCTTGTGGAGAAAGTCGCTGTGACTCTGCGAGTAGTCGCACAGTTGCTGCAAACGGCACAAATTGTCATTACTTGCGTCATCGGCCTCGGGTCCCAGCAACTTCACAACAACGGAGCGGCGGCTGTGTTTACTTCGGTCGTGGTCGCCAGAGACAAAGAGTAGAAAGAAGCGTGTTTACGTAAGGATTCCAGATTGGAGCGATGTAAATTGTTGGTTCTGGTTGGTTGTGCGAGTGATAAGGATCCAGGCTGACGGTCATATTAGTAGATTTGAACATTAGCATCATACGCGTCCGTCACGTTCACATGTATTTATTTCTTTTCTTTGACTGTTTAAATTATGTCGTCTGAATAATGAAATTGAATAAAAATGTTCAGATTAGCAGTGATTGTGTTCGAACATACATTAGAAAATAAACATATGTTTGTGTGAAAGACCAAAAACGGCGCTGACCAACAAATCTTCTCCTCCTGCCTGTCCGCTCCATCTCAGCATCCTTCCAGCAATAGATCCAATAATCCCTCCTGATCCATAAGAAACAGAAGAAATATGTCATCAATCAAGCTTTATTTACAAAACACGTTTCTGCTTTACAGGGGATCAAGAGAAAACAACGTTATAAGAATGTCACAATGAATCTGGAGACAAAGATCGCAGAGAAAAGTGGGTGGAGTTAGACAATAATGTTAATTTAAAATAACACGCCTATAAATAGACGACATAAGGTTGAAAGTAAAATAAGTAAACATTCAAACCAAGTAGAAATACAAGTTACTGAAAATTTATGGCAATGAAATCAGGATAATATGATATAATACCATCCAAGTGAATATTTGTACATAAAAGCCAGACAGTGGCAGAGAGTTTTGGGTTTCTGTTTTATAAAATAACCCTCTGGAACCAGCAGTTCCAGCAATATATAGAATAAGACAAATCAGAGGTATTGTTCGGGGAGAGTCATGTGATGCTGTGACGCGACACGGGCCAGGAAGAGGTAACACCCTCATTCGGGCTTTGCGTGTGATTGTGCTGTACGAAATTCTCTTGAGTCCAAATAGATCACCTGGAGACGTTTGCATGAGAGGAGCACATAGCGCTCGGTTCTGAATTCTGAACCGTTTTTGTTTTTCCTAGAAATATGCCAAATGAGTGAATGAGACGGTTTTGATGCCTGGCCGGTTCTACCCGTGACGGGTTCTGGTGTGATTTTGCATGTGGAGTTTGTTGGCTGCTGGGGTTAAGCGTGTCTGTCCCCCTCACTGGATCTGGTCCGGTTGAGCAGTAAACCTTTAGCTCATTTGGTGGTTTTGGCCGTTCTGTCTGGGGTTCCATGAAACGACTGAAGTCATTTTCTTCTAGTGACAAGTGAGCGCTTGAAACTAAGATGTCAGGCTATGATTAAACCTGATGAGGCTCTTTGGATGTCGACGACGGTCCAAAAGAACCTACGGCTGCGTTTCTGCGGTCGCATACAGCGAGCTGGAAAATGTGTTGGTCCTGTCAGCAGCTGTCCGTCCAATCCGTCTCTGAAGTGCAATAATTGTAGTCTCTTAAATCACTCACTGGCAAAAGGAGATAATGTTTTGGGCTTAAGAAAAAGACGGGCAATCCATCCATCTGTTCTGTAGAACCCGGGTCAGTTTGCAGAAGCTCCAAATGTAATAAATGAAGACGGGCAGCCTTGGATGATGCCTGGATCTATTATCTCCAAACATTTTCAAGTCATCATTTTTAAACCGTTGATCCGATTTAGTCTTAATTTGGTGAATATGAATCGACTCAAAGTCCATCTTTAATATATATGCTGAAATCTATCTTAAATATATCTTATTGTTCATTCTTTACTCACTAGGGGGAGCTTCTTTTTTTTCTTTTTTACAAAAAACACAACTTCTTAAACGTTGGTACTATTTAGTCCAAATTTGATGCATATTAATCAAAATGTTTTGTATTCTATTATAGAAGATGGACTAAGTGGGGGGGAACTTCTCTTTTACTAAAAAAAACACTGTTTTTGGCTAGAACATTTAATTAGGGGGGTTATTTGTACAACGCAGGAATTTTGGGGGATGTACCCCTGCTGTCAGGGGACGACAGCGGGGGTCTAGTTTGTCATTTGAATTTGTCACAAAATCATAGACAAAGAATATTGGAGAAAGTTTTTATGTCTAAAATTAATGCTTTGACATCAAAGTCATCGACATTCCAAACTCTCAACGACTATGGAGGAGAGGTTTGGTCGTACGCGTGGAGAGGTTTGGTCGTACGCGTGGAGAGGTTTGGTCGTACGCGTGGAGTGGAGGTTTGGTCGTACGCGTGGAGTGGAGAGGTTTGGTCGTATGCGTGGAGAGGAGTGGGTTTGGTCGTATGCGTGGAGAGGAGTGGGTTTGGTCGTACGCGTGGAGAGGAGTGGGTTTGGTCGTACGCGTGGAGTGGAGGTTTGGTCGTACGCGTGGAGAGGAGAGGTTTGGTCGTATGCGTGGAGAGGAGTGGGTTTGGTCGTATGCGTGGAGAGGAGTGGGTTTGGTCGTACGCGTGGAGAGGAGTGGGTTTGGTCGTACGCGTGGAGTGGAGAGGTTTGGTCGTACGCGTGGAGAGGAGAGGTTTGGTCGTACGTGTGGAGAGGAGAGGTTTGGTCGTACGCGTGGAGTGGAGAGGTTTGGTCGTACGCGTGGAGTGGAGAGGTTTGGTCGTACGCGTGGAGTGGAGAGGTTTGGTCGTACGCGTGGAGTGGAGAGGTTTGGTCGTACGCGTGGAGAGGAGAGGTTTGGTCGTATGCGTGGAGAGGAGTGGGTTTGGTCGTACGCGTGGAGAGGAGTGGGTTTGGTCGTACGCGTGGAGAGGAGTGGGTTTGGTCGTATGCGTGGAGAGGAGTGGGTTTGGTCGTACGCGTGGAGAGGAGTGGGTTTGGTCGTACGCGTGGAGAGGAGTGGGTTTGGTCGTACGTATGGAGTGGAGAGGTTTGGAGAGGTTTGGTCGTTTTGAACTGCTGGTGTGTGAACACAACGGGCTGCAGTGGCCTTTATTTCCCCTTTTCAGGACCCCAGCCAACCAATGAAACAGGCGATAAGGATCACGTCAACACCTGTGTGCTGCTGTTAACACACCAAACCTCCGCCGGGCTGATTTACTGTACGGGTGGAGGCCTTTCAGAGGCCTCCGCCGTCAGGATGAACCTCTCCGGCGCGCACGCAGGCCAAGATACAAGCTGTGAAAACATGTATACCTCAGAGCGCATGTAATATATATGATCAGCCTGACATTGTATTATGATTACAATTACCGTAAAGTGGCCGTAATTTATAGTTTCACAATAACAATGCTTCAAATGGATGCGTGCAATTAGAGACGGGTGGCTGGCCAGTGAATAAATAAATAAAATCACAATCTACATTACAATCTTTCTCCCCCCTCAGTTCTCAGACGTCTTATAGAAGTTCAGCTGGCACCATTACAAACATCTATAATGTACCGAGGAGAGTTCTTTCTTTGGCCCGGCCGCCTGAAGTCATTCATCCAATCTGCATAGCGATCTAATGAGGCATCGCTCTATCTCTGTATAATGTTCACGCAGCACGCAGAGTCTACGTGGGAAACATTAAAGAATACAATCTCCACAGTGGATCTCAAACGTACGTGTCGGGCTCCCTGGTGACCCGTTACTATCAAAGTCACCCAGCCACCCGACCCCAGTGGGCGTGAGGACCCTCGCATTGATGCACCTAGAAAATTATTTGCCGTGTCAGTAACTTCACGAGTCTCTGGAGCTTAAGGGCGACTCACGGCTCAGAACAGCTGGAGTGGTTCTGTTCTCCTCGATCTCACGGTTTCCGTCTCGGGCCACACGTACCGTTCTCTCCATCCAACGGACTCTAAATACCGAATATAATTGAACATTTAGTCTATATATAATTTTCTCTGAAAATGGAGCTAAGCGAAGGTGAATTGCCGTAACATTATGACCACCCTGTGTCGGGGTCTGCTCCAGGTTTCTGCCTGTTAGAGGGCAGTTCCTTCTTTCCAATGTCTCAACGTTCTTGCTCAAGGGGGATTTGTTGGTTCTGTGTAGAATAAAGAGTTTGGTCTGGACGTGCTTTATAAAGTCAGCTGACAGGATTTATAAGCTGTGATGGAACATTTTGTCCTGGTAGCAGGAGGTTTATGGATCTGAGGACCAAATGATGATGGCTAGATGACTGGGTCAGAGCATCTCCAGAACTACTCCAGCACAAATTGCTGCAGAGGTTAATTAATGCTGGTTCTGCTAGAGAGTTAGGATTCCAGTCAGGATTTGGGTTTTCTTTCATCATGTATAAGTTTGTAACTCTTTATGTCCATTTCTCAGAAGTTCAGTTTGAGGGTTGGTGGTTTGATCCTCGGATCTAAAGGGCTCAGTAGGTTCTACAGAATGTCTGATTGTAGCGTGACGCTTCTCCTGTGCTCAAAGATAGTTTAAACGTTTGGTTTACCCTCTAAAACCTGACTTAGTCTGTGTTAATCTGGACTATTTCTTCTCCGTCTCAGGTGAACGGACCCTACCACCCCTCCCAGGCTTCGGCGCTGTGACAGGAGAGCGACCACACCCCCCCCTCAGGGAGACATTTACGGACATCGTGTTGGGTCTGAAGGTTCTGGACGACAGTGGTGAAACTCTGCTTTTGTTCTGTTTCTGCCAAACGGCCAGAGTTAACCGTCTCAACTGGCGTTTAGCGGCTGGCGGCCCGGTGAGCGCTCATTATCTCTCGCCACAGACTATCTGTGGATCGGCTATGGTTTCAGGCCTTACGCCGAGAGTTCTTACTCGGCAGTTTTGTTTTTTTAAATATGAGGCGTGAATCCTGACAGTTTCTGCATCCTGTGGAAACATCAGACGTCCTCCTTTATCCCTCCGAGGAGTACCATCAGACTCCTCAAGCTCTGGGCATGATGGGAGATTCTGTCCGTCGGACGGCTGAACATCTAGGCGAAGCAACGACTATCACCGCTCTCAGGCCGAAGCTGGAACTCCCCACCTCCGCTGGGGTCAAGATAGGAACGCCCCAGGAGAGAAACATTAAACGCCTCGGAGATATTTTTGAACCGGTGCTCCTTATGCAACACTCACCTCTTATTTTGGAACTTTCACTCATTTGCTTTTTCCTTGCAAGATGCAAAGATGAACGCCGACGTTGTGTTGGTAGGATGACTGTGGAGCCACAGCCAGGAGACGCTCCTGTAGAAGACTTGAAGCAGGGGGAGAACCACGACTTAACACTTTGAGTAGAGCTTACAGAGACGAGGTGAGTTAATTAGTCGGCTCAAAGGTTCCTGTCCCTTTTGTTCAGGTTGAACACTGGTGGCCCACATTTCCCAAATAATGTCCCTATTCTGATTAAACTTAAACCCCATACAGAGTATTCAGGTGGGAAATGGATGGTTTAGGTTCTACGGATCAGCTGAGACACCATGACAAGAAAAAAACAAACTTCACTTGTTTTCTGGTTTTTTTCTACCAGCATTGTGAGTTTCTAACCATAAACTGTAGGACTCTAACTTGCGAATGATGGACAATATTGAAGTATTTTTGAGGGTTAATTAGGATTATGGGTCAACCGGGGACCTTCTTGAAATTCAAAGTGACCACAAGTGTTAAGATTTAAATTCTTGAGCTGAATACACTTGACCGGATCCACTGGTTGGGGACTTGTATGGAAAAGAAAGGAAGGAGATGAGGTCATCATACCTGTCCTGGATGCGAGTTCAATCGCTCCTCCTGCTCAGCTGTAGCTCCAAAGCACCTCCATGATGCTCTACTGTCCCGGCCACCCACACAGTGTCTGTAAAACAATTCAGACAGATGATTATGTTATTTAATGCTAATTAAGCTCATTTGTCCAGCATGTGCAATTTAGCATCCTGCACTTTCTAAATATGAGGCCCCTTATTCTACATTTCCTACATCAACCTTTTGGGCACCCAACATTTAAAGGTTCCCCGTTCGAAGACTCCATGAATCTGCATCTCTGTCTACATTTGATTTATAGTTGGAGTTTTTAACCGAGCAAACGTTTACAGGTTTCTCTTTCACACGCGTCACTCTGTTTTTTTCCACTTTATAATGTCATAAATTGATCACTTTGTTTTTAGTTCACCAACATTTAGGATTTCACCTCCGTTCCTTTTCACAATTTTCACCGTTTCTTAAAAACTCACTGCGATCATCGTAATAATAATTATAGTTGTTAGTTGAGGCTTGGATCACATTGGTGTCACTCACAAAGGTCTCTTCTTCTGTGGTGTGTAAGGGTAAATGACAATGTTTGTATGTAGATGAAGATCTTCTGCGGTTATCACATATCTGCTCATAACGCTGGAGGTCAGAGGATGATGAAAAGCCTTCCTCACTCATCGCCGCCTCAGTGTCTCAAGGTTCAGACTCTAGCTCCTCCTCCTTCTCTTCTTCCTCACACGTTCACTCCCACTCACTGGAGAGGGCATACTTGTGTTTTCACAGTAGCACCAGCCAAACAGAAAAGAGGAAAATTGCTATTTGATAGCCGTTCTTACACGTGCGTGACGGTGGAACGTACAATCATGAGTTTTTCTTTTCTGCTGGCCGCCAGGGCCTGAAATAGTTTGAACCAGTTTGTTAAAATAAGCATTTCACTTTTCTATTTTTTATAAATTTGCATATTATTGGGTGTTTTCTTGCTACACGAGGTTTATTTCACTTGGACTGATCAGGATAACTGCTAATCAGACCTGGGGAACCAAACTTTGCCGACATTCCAATCATTGTCAAACATCAACCTGTCTGCTCCCTGAGAGGAAACGCCCCCCCCAGACCACCGCCGTCTTCCCACACCAGCGTGTAACTGTCGGGAATCTGCACATCTTCGTATAATCGTTGTTCTGAAATCGCCTCCCTCAGCTCGCCATGTGACGTTATCAGTCTGAAATTTGACTCTTTTGGAATTGTTACTGAAACGGATGAATGTTTATTGAAATAAAATCCAGCCAATCAAAAGAAACGCAGCCAAATTGATTTTAGGAGCTTAAATCCACTTTTTATTGTCTTTAAATTAAATTTTTCTGAAAGCTGAGGTAGCAAACATTCAGGAAGGAAACAATTCCAATTCCTTCCGTCAAGTTTTACAGTGAAATAAAGATTTAAGGACTAAATATGATGAGTTGTTTAAAATAAACACTGGCTTCCGTTCAGTCATGTATTTGCATTAATCTTATCAGAACCGTGTTATTATGTCAGAATGTATATAAAGAATGAACCAAATATCCACTTCCTGTACATGTATATTATTTTATATGATTTCATAGTGATGGATGATTTTCAGCAAAATGACTTCAAAGACGATCCTGTACTGATAATGATTAAAATGATGTTTCCTGTTTATGATTAATTCTCTGTTTGTTCTTGTAAAACCAAAAAACAAATGATCAGAGACAACTAAGTTGGTGGCTGTAGAAGTAGAAGAGGTGGTCATTGGTTTGATCCCCGAAACAGGCTCCGCCCACTGCGTCTCAGGATGGGTTAGATAGAATTTATTCTGCTGTACTGTTTGTTGGAAATGATACATATTAGACATTATTATTAATCCTAATATTTCAATCAAAGCTAGGTGTCCATGCTGCAGTGAGATTTTTCTAC
>JBBDHG010000245.1:320000-517500 GCA_037951165.1 Lophius americanus
CCCTTCTTAGCCCTCCTCAGCCCTCCTCAGTCCTCCTCAGCCCTTCTTAGCCCTTCTTAGCCCTCCTCAGTCCTCCTCAGCCCTCCTCCGTGTTTTAACGGATGGATACATGTATATTTGTATATGTATAGACTCTAATGTCACCAGAAGAGACGCAACATATTATTGGTTCTAGTCTCAGTCAGATATTAATCCACATTTTGTGTCGGGTCATTAAACCAGCGCGTTCTTGTCTCTGCTGCCGGGTCATTCGGTGCAACAGAGTTTCTGTGATGTTCTGGACTGGCCGACTGGTACTGGTCCAAACGATTGGGCTCTGAAGAAGAAAGCTGAGGCCGGGACTATCTATTAAATCTATTAGAATCATTTTGTTGTTGGTTTCAGTCTCCTGCAGGAGATTTGTTTACGGAGAGTAAAACCATGGCACCAGAATTATCCACGTCAATAATATCGGAGGCAGATGTTGGACTTTTTCTGGGATCAGGAGCCTCACTGCTGAACAAGAGTAGGGATCGTCTTAAATCACAGACCGGGTCTCGGTGAGAGAATATTCAGGTTGAAAATCTTCATAGATTTATTCCGTTTAGTTCATTTGAGAACAAAAAGACGTAAGAACGGACGATGGGAACCAGAACCAAAACCAGAACCAGGATGCTGGTTCAACATCCTGATCCGATCCTGAACCACCTCATCTCAGCCTCTTGGGTCAGAGGTTAGATCACTGGTGGATTATCTTCTCCCCAACACACGGATGAAACGGTCACATTACTACTGGTTCTGCATGACACCGCCGGTCCACCTCAAAGTCCATTTTACCCTCACTCCAGAACAAGACACCAACGTACAAACAGATACCTTCCTCTGAGGCAGAACCCTCAGGGGGACAGTCTGAGGCCGGCAGAGAACCGTGGCCTCAGGTTCAAAGGTCGTGACCCTCACCCCAGCAGCATCACTTCATCATCTTTAAACAGAGACTTGGTGCTAAGCTCCCCAAACCGGACCCTCCCCTCACCTCCACGGAGATGAAGAGTGGACTCTGAACTACTGAAGACAGACGTCATGAAAGGAGTTCAAAGCGTTGACTCCTCCGTGTCACGACTCTGACTCCAGCTTGTTGTTGCCAGTTTTATTTGGTTTATTGTTTTTTTTATGGCTTTCGGGCTTTTGTTCTCCTGCTTTCTTCTCCACTTTACGGTTTCCTGACCTATTTTTAAGTTTCTCTTGTCACGTCTTTTGCTCTTAATTCTCTTTCCTCCCATCCGTTCAGCCTTCTCTTACCTCTGCTTGTGGCTTTTCTCTTTGTTTTCCTGCTTCCTCCTGTGTCTGTCTGCCTCTTGTTCTCACTCCTCCTCTCACACAGATCGCCTCCTCGCCTCACCTGCCTCTCCTCGTCGCTGATGAGCTCACCTGCATCTCATCATCTCCTCTGATTAAGCCGGAGTCTCTCTCTTCAGCTCTCGGCTTCTGCTCGTCTGTCAAAGACTCACCTTCCTTCGGTTTTTGGACTCTTTTCTCTGATTCCTTACTCTGCTCAGGGTTGGGGGTCATGGCTGGAGCCTAACCCAGCTGACACTGAGTAGGGAGGTGAAGTTCAGCAGGTCATCACAGGACAAACATCTGTTCACACTCGTGTGTCGCTGATCCACCCTCACGCCACGGTTTTGGACTGTGGGAGGATAAGAGTTGGATTCGAACCCAGAACCTTCTGGCTGTGAAGCAACAACAATGTGAACTATTTAACCGAGAAGAAGAAGAAATGTTTTCAATTATAAGTGAGCAGAATGAATCGTAGCTCTGAGAACTGGAGGCTTCATCTGTTCAAGATCAGAAGTTGATGCAGAAATGAGGTTGTGTGAACGTTCAGCGAGGAAGACCTCTCTTCATCACAAATGTCTTGAGTCACATTACTTCAATTCTCTCCTTCTCCTGATCTGTCGCTCCTGACTGAACAAACGCTGGAGATGTTCAGGAACATTTATTCATGCAGGAACTCACGACTCCTGAGGCCGACGCTCTGGTAAACGCGGAGCTCCGCCCACAACCACTCCAGGTTTTTTGCAGTAATTAGTCTTTTTTTCTTCCTGTTCATGAGGAAACTGTTGGGTCTCAGAAGAACGAGAGAGAGAAAATATATAATAAAGGCTTTTACAAAAATTCTATCCATCCTTTTATTTATTTATTATTTGATCCCGCTTGAATGTATAGATACAGAATATATAGACCCGCTTTACTGGATCGCCCCAAGGTAATAAATAACGTATTCATCTCCCTATCTCTCTCTCTATACATCTATCTCTCTCTTTATACATCTCTCTATCATCTCTCTCTCTCTCTCCATCTCTCTCTCTTCCCCTCTCTCTCTCTATACATCTATCTCTCTCTTTATACATCTCTCTATCATCTCTCTCTCTCTCTCCATCTCCCTTCTCTCTTTATCTCTCTATCATCTCTCTATACATCTATCTTTATCTCTTTGATCTCTCTATCTCACTCTCTCTCTCTCTCTCCATCCATCCGTCGTGATGTTGGTGCTGCATAAATAAATGGACTTGATCGGACTCATTCGTTCACTGATGATGTTCTGTCATCTTTAAATTCTGTGTTCTGAGATAAACGGTTAAGATGTTTAACGCTGTAAAATTAAATCCGTGTTACCAGGAAGATATAAGGATCATTTTTTATGTCTCTCTCCAAACTTTCTCCGTACTGCTGAATCATGTTATAACAGCGGTAACATGACGTAAGTGGGTTTTTTTAAAGATAGTATCGTTAGTTATAGTTCTTAACGTTTTTCTCCTGGCGTGATCATTCTGTTTGTCTCTCTATAAGAGCTGGAGGGAAGATGGAAACATAAGAGGCTGAGGAGGAAGGAGAAGCAGGTGCTGCTCTCGGACCCCCGCCGCTCTCCCCTTCCCTCCACAGAAAACAGCATCCAGTTCCAGGAAGTGAAGAAGTGGTCTTGTGCCGATTAGAAAGCTCCATCGCCGCGACCCCCTCCCATCCCTCCACCTGCTCACATCCTGCTGACCACTGTGACCCGCTCTCCTCGGGTCTCATCTCCAGCTTTTTAATCACTCTGGCGTTTCTATCTGGATTAAGGTGCGGGGCGGGGGTCTCGATGAAAGGATGCTGCTGTCTGCTCTGGAAATGAGAGTGGAGGAGCAAATCCCTCTTTTATGGACCTCCCTCCGTGACAGGTAGGGATTAGCTGCTCCGCTCACAGATCCGGAGGGAGCGGGACAACACAGGAAGTCCAGTATGACCGGGGTGCAGACGACTGTCTGAGTGGTCTAATGGGTTATTTCTGTCCGAGCCCAAACACAGAGATGAGTGAGAAGATAAGGAGATCCAGCAGGATTCTCCTCCTCTACAATAAACAAATGACTGCCTGGAACTGTGACAAGACCAGAAACATAAGATGAGTCACAACACAGTACGACACCATCCCATCCTGCACGACATGAAACGGAAAGTCAGATACGAGACGGCCCATCAGAGGGACAGACAGGTGAGACGTCCTGGAGACAAAGTCAGAGAGGAGGTTGAGATGGTTCTGACCCGTGAAGAGGAGGGATAGTGGATCTACTGGTAAATGGAGCTGCAGGCAGGAAAAGACGGGGGATACCAAAGAGGAGGTTTCTGGATGTGGTGAGAGAGGACATGCAGTTGGTTGGTGAGACAGAGGAAGATGGAAACCAATGGCTGGTTGTGGCGACCTCTGCAGGGACCTGACAGATGAAGACGTTGTCGGCTGATCACCGTTGGACTGAGAGAGTTCGCAGCAAATGAATGAATGAATGAATCTTCATAGATACGGACTCGCCTCCATCAAACAGAACCTGCTGCGGTCCAATTCAGACCACAGTGACCAGAAGCAGAGCTGCAGCGAGTCGGACCTCACTGACATCAGGCACCAGTGTCTCAGCGGCTCCTCTGGTATTTATGGCTGCGAGGCATTCTTCCTCTGTTGGGAAGAGTCGCTCAGTCTGTGCGTTGTTGATAACTCTCTATGAAATGCAAATAAATGTAAACCTCGCCGTACGGCGCCGCCATTTAAACCCATCGTTATCTGCTCTCACCTTGTCAAACAAACCCGGCCGTGCGTTCCCGGCGGAGACACGTGAACGGCTTCATGAGTCATCGGAGCTCCTGGTGTGCAGCTGCTACATACATGATCATGTTTCCCATCATCCCCTGCTGCAGGGGAGACGACAGCGAGGAGTGGGGGGGGGGGGCTGAGTGATGCATATGAACAGGTGGCTCACATGTTTGTGCACACATCCGAAAGAGAGATGAACGTGATTCAATGAATGAAAGGCAGACTTCAATGGTTCAATGAAGATCATAAAAAAATAAAGACGCTAATGACCTTTAACCACTCAGTCGACGCCCACATGTTGGACGCTGGCGGAATCAATATTCCATCATAAACGGTCGTTTCCTCTCAAGCTCAGATTTAGACGTTCTGTGATCCCCTATGAAGAAAACAATCAAAGAAACACGTGGTCTGATGTCCAGATGATGAGAAACCTGGAGTTACTGCTTTTCCTCCCGCCTGTTTGTCCAGGCGCTGATCAGCCAGAACATTGTAACCACCGACAGGCGTGGTGAATCACGTTGAGTGATCACGGGATCTGAGTGACTTTGACAAGGTCCAGAGTTTAATGGTGGTTCCTAACAACTTCGTGGTCTGCAGTGGTTAGAAGCTAACAAAGTGTTCTAAGGGAGAACAGCTGATTTATGACATCAGAGTAAAATCTTTGTGGGTCTGTGTCCCATCTATGATTCAAAAGGAAATAACAAGGAAAAAACTAAAATGTCAGCAATGGAATACAAGCGTTTGTTTTTGCATTACGATTCATCAAAGGTGTCATTACATTATTTAGTATCTGTAGTATCATTGTGTCTATACGTCAGTTTGTTTGTTTTTTTACCAAACAGTATTTCCTATGCTGAGTTATGCTAACCATGCTAATTGCACCAGCATGTGCAGGTTAACATTCATTAGTTAGATCCCCGAGGAGTCGGTGAATCATCACGTCGGCGCCGCAGGTCCTCCGTGTTAACGCAATATCACAAAAACTATTTAATAGATCATTTCCCAATGTTATATCCTCGTAGAACTCAGTGCAACAAGGAGGAACTGGATTGATTTTGGGAGCTTTTAACCATCTCCAAAACTTTTCAGAGCATCATTTCTCAAACATTTTACTCTAATACTTCATATTTTACCACCTTTCGAAATTTTGTTTTTGCTAAAAACATTTCTGGACGTTACGTCACTTTTAATGAGGAGTTCAATCAGTGACATTGCTTGTACAACACAGGGGGTTGGGGACTTTACGGGGCTATGCTCCTAGACCTGGTTTGTAAATGCAGGTGTCGCCCCGACGTTACATTTCTAAGCATAAACATTTGGCGTCTTCTTCGTCTCTGGGCTGGACATCGGACTGTGGACCGGAACCCTAACCCAGTGGAGGGACCTGCTGTCAACTATCCAAACCCTACACATCAGCTGACCTCGCCGCGACACCAGACACACGAACACGTGAGAAACAGAGCAGATGCAGAAGCGATGTTTTTTCCCGTCTGTATTCCATCACAGCTCAGATACGCTGGCCCGGTTTCAACCTGAGCGGGCCTGATGAAAACTAATCTCTTAGTTTCTAAACGGCGTGTTTGTGCTGGTGTGAGGAGGGCAGGACGGGGTCAGACCACAACGGAGAGAAGCCGCCGCCCAGAGGACAAGATGGGCGCCAGGTGGGGCGACGTAATCATTTACGATATTATCACAGTTACAGTATCACAAAAATGTAGATGAAAATAAATAAATGGAGAAGGAGGAATAATCAATCTGGCGTCAGACCCGGAGGTTTATGTTTAGTTAGTGAATTAAACATGAAGGACATTCGTCACAGAACTCCAGAACCCACCAGCTGGAGGACGAGGGAGTGCTGCGGTATGTCAGAGTCCAGAATGCTGCAGTAACTGTCAGTGATTCTCTCCCTCCTGGAACCCGGTCCTCTTTTATCAAGAACAAATGTTCCGACTGGGTGGTCAGAACATTCACAACGCAGGAAAAATGTGACCCAGATATGATTTTAGTTGAATTTTTTCTGATTCTGGACATTTTCATAAGTCTTCCTAAATCAGATACAGATCCGGTTCCTGATGCTGTGACAGCAGTGTGAACAGTTGGATCAGAACCGCTGTCACTGAGCGTGCTCGCATCAATGTGGACACAAACAATCATGCAACAAGGACCGGGAGCATTTGTTTGCAAGTCTAACGCAGAAATGGGGAAATGGATCCATAAGTCGCTGTAGACCACTGCTGCCTCACGGCCAGAAGGTTCTGGATGCGCTCAGATCCATACATACTCTCTGTGTGGAGTTTTCCCTGTGTTTGTTTGAATCCCCTCGGATCCAATGTCAGCGGGGATAGGCTTCAGAATTCTAATACTTTTCAAAACCAAAATATTCACCCAGCAGCATCTCCTCACCTACACTGGTTCTGTGACCACGTCGACCCAGAACCGCCTCTCTCTCCCCGTACCACAATGTATCCAGTTAAAACTCCATCTCCTCCACCCGCATCCTCCTTCCTTCCTGCTGCTGCCTCTCTACAGAACCCCCTGGGTAAAGTCTTCTCTGGTGCCAGTGTTCATTGAGTCCATTCTAAGCTACTGAACAAACGTGAATCTTATTTTCAGCTGACTACACACCGACAAAAACATTGTAAAAATCTAAAGGTTGTAAATATTATATTGCATTTATTCAAAGTCAGAGATAACTCTAGATTTTCCAGACTGCACCTTTAAGTCCACTCGTCACCAGGAGTCGGGCTCAGACCCTGGAAACACGGGAATAAGGACTTCTGTTGTTCCAAACAAGGCCCTGATGATTTTACGTCACTCGGTTTCAGTTGCATTATGGGAATTGTAGGAGGTTTTGGGGACCAAAATCCAGGATTTCTCCCCCTCTGCTGCTTTTATTTTGAAATTCCTCTTATCAATCATCTGTCACACCGTCTTATCTTTTTTCTTGAAAATATTATTGTATATTATTCAGACGAGTGACGAGACGTGAGTCAGAGGGATGACTTTAAAGGACAATTACGCCTCAAAACCTCCTGAAACATGTTCATTCTGACCGGCAGAGAGAGCTTCTTTTTTGTCTTCTTTTCATTTTCTCGCTGTTGTCAAGCCTCTCATTCTTCCCATGATGAACTTGTGTTGTCATTTAGTCTGTTTGTTGTTTTGTTCTCTTGAAAATCAGAGAGAAAGAAAAAGTGGACATCTGTGCGACAGCTCTCGGCTTTATTTTACTGTACGTCTCGCAAAAGTTGTTTCTTATTTCTGATGTGATGCCTGTTTTTCCTGCTGCAAAATTCAAAGTCTGACTTCACATGAAGCTAATTATGACCTGAGATATCAAAGATCTAGTTTCATTTTTTACCGGTTAGTGGAGCGTAACATGCAGAACATTATGACCTTTCAAGAACTTATTTCTTTCATAAGAGGCTATTTTTCTTAAGTTTTACCCTATTTCTTTAGTACTTCAGTACAAGTTTATTTTTGATAAATAACAGGTTTATTAGCATTATCACAGTACATATCTAAAAAAACAGAAAAAAACAGCCTATGTGCTTAATACTAAGTAAATGTAGATCTTTGAAGCTGTCAAACGTGAAGAACGGAGAGTTCATGCAGCGCTCCTGCAAACACTTACTGCTTTTCTGATTGATTTATCTAGCCGTTTCCAGTTGCCAAACAGCAACATGAGTCCAGTGTCTTCTACATGCAGTCCTGGACAAGGTATTCACTTTACCTACTCGAGTAAAAATACTAACAGCACAATACAAAATGACTGTATTACAAATAGAGTTCCAGTTTCAAAGCCTTACCCAAGTAAAAGTACAAGATACTGGTCCCTCTTTGTGTTTCACTAATATTACCTCCTCCAGGGAGGTTTTGTTTTCACCTATGTGCATTTGTTAGCTTGTTTGTTTGTTTGTTTATGAGCAAGATTGCGGAAAAACTACTGGGTGGATTTGCAAAAAAAACCCAGAGGGAGGTTTTGCCATTTCCTAGAGGTGATCAGATTTTGACATTACGTGTTTCGCAGCAATTTGAATAAAATACAATAAAAAGAATAATAAACCGTTTGGATTAGTGACGTCACAATGTGGCTGTTGCTGCCTTTGTTCTTTTAATTCCTTGGATCTTTCTTTTGGGTGGCGCTGGGGCTCAGTTTCATGAGCTCCTTTGACTCCTTTGATATTCCTTTGGGGTGTTCAGCGGACTGAACAAAGGTGCTGAAGTGGAAGGTGCAGCAGACGAGCGGCTCAGAGAGTTTGTTGGAGTTGTAAGTAGATTTAGAGGCTTGTAATAACTCAAACATTAATGGAGGAATCTGAAGGAATGTCTCCTAAACTTATGGTTCTGTTGGGCTCTGGCGGAGTTTTACGCTTTCTGAGTGTTTTTTCTTGTGTTGGATGTTTTTGATGAATTTTACTGCAGGGTCGTGAATAACGATATATATTAAAACCAGCAGGAGTCTTAAGTAGTTGTCAGGCCCTGTCTATGTCTATATTATACTCTGTAATGTAAATGGTGGAGGCATGAACGAGTTTTTAAGCCTTAAAGTCGATATTCTGGTTCTGCCGATGGCCTGCAGGAGGACAGAGGCCTCCTCTGTGCTCCTCTAACAGCTCAGAGACGGATCAAACAGAATGATCCTCTCTCCACCCTCTGATAAAACAGAGGGGCCTGGTGTATTTCCTGTCTGTCCAAGGATTAAAGGACTTCCTTCATGTCTGGTTACAGCCTGGTAATCAAACAGTAACTGTATCCGTGACTTAAGTCCTCAAACGCAAATGTCTCTGAACTCACTGTGTTCTCATTCTGAGGTACTGGTGCTACTGGTGGTCCAAATCATGAATTACCTGTGGAATCTGTTACTACGTGTGAGTAATCTGTTACTATGTGAGAGTAATCTGTTACTATGTGAGAGTAATCTGTTACCATGTGTGAGTAATCTGTTACTATGTGAGAGTAATCTGTTGCTATGTGTGAGTAATCTGTTACTACGTGTGAGTAATCTGTTACTATGTGTGAGTAATCTGTTACTATGCGAGAGTAATCTGTTACTATGTGTGAGTAATCTGTTTCTAATCTGTTACTATGTGTGAGTAATCTGTTACTATGTGTGAGTAATCTGTTACTATGTGAGTGTAATCTGTTACTATGTGTGAGTAATCTGTTACTATGTGAGAGTAATCTGTTACTATGTGAGAGTAATCTGTTACTATGTGAGAGTAATCTGTTACTATGTGAGAGTAATCTGTTACTATGTGAGAGTAATCTGTTACTATGTGAGAGTAATCTGTTACAAAGTGTGAGTAATCTGTAATCATGTTCTTCTACACAGTTTCTGTGGGACAGAACCAGGAGGACTCTCCAGTTGGACCAGCTAGACAAACAATGGACCCAAGATGTGAAAAAAATGGGATTTGGGCTGCAAAATACCACCTCTGTCCACTAGGGGGAGCTACACACACACACACACACCCACTCCAAGCTTTGGCTGTGACATTAAAAAAAGGTGTTTATTTTTCCAGAACTAGATAGGACTGCAACAGACTTTATTACTAGTCATACGGATCATCATCTGGATCCAGAATCTTTAAAGATAAAGTGTGTCTGCAGCTGAAAACAAATGATTTCCGGTCTTACCTGTTCACAGACACCAAGGTAACGCAAACACACCTGATGGTGGTGGAGATATTTCAACCTGTGTTGTAGTCCCCGACAGCGAGGTTACATCCCCGAGAAGACCCAAATCCCCTGCATTGTACAAAGATTTCCCATTGAACTCTTCACATTACATGTGACTTTATGTCTAAAAAAGGAAGCTTCTCCCCCCGGTGAGTCAAATATGATAAATATACAAGATAGATCTCCTGGAATTGAGTCATAAAAACATAATTTGGACTAAATGGGACCGACGGTTCAGAAATGATGGCCCGAAAACTTTTAAGACGAAACTCCGCCTGGTGTCGTAGTCATACGACTGAACTTTCTATAAATCAATCCAGTTCTTCCTCGCACTAAGGTCTGAAAATGAATGCATGGCATAGTTTTTCGCGCTAACAGGAAAGACCTGCGGCGGATGCGGACCCCCCAGTCCTCTCGGGGAAATAATAACCAGTGAGCAGTAAAAAGATCTCTCCCTGTTAACTTTAACTTGTCTGATCCGAGGTTCTGGACGGGGGACCGGACACGCTGAGAGAAAGGACACATATGAGAGGAGCTTCATGGGAGCGGCGTGTCAGAACACAGTAAAGAGAAAGGCCAACTGGGGGCCGAACCCGGGGGCTCTGAGAGTTTAACGTGGGACACCAACCGTCACTGAGGGTCTCCAGCAGCGATAAAACGCCAAACACGGGCCGAGTCGGGTCTCGCTTCCTGGAAATATGCAGGACACACGTATGTAGCGGTGACACGTAAGGATCCTCGCCACAGGGTCCGTGTTCTATATATATACATATATCTATATATGTATATATGTATATATATATAGAATAAAACCTGATGATGTCATAGTCTATGAGTTTACGGGGGGATCCACCAGCACAGAGATGAAAGTAAAACATGGTAGAAATTATATTAAAAAAAATATATAAAGATCTGGAGAAGAATTTAGAAACGCAGAGAAACGTGTCTGAAAGTCAGATTAAAAAAAATTAAGAATACTTCTACTGATCAAATAACAACAAAATAAAAAAGTTTATAAATAGAGAATGAGTAACAACTAAGTCAAAGAGAGAAACCATTAAATGAAAGTCAATAAAAAGGGATTAAAGTTGAAATCAGGATCAACATAAAGGTAATGAAATCTATTAAATAATTGTTTTTAATTAATACATAACAAAAATACAATATAAAGTATATAAAATATAATATAAAGAATTAGAAAGTTATAAGACATCTAGAAAATATCTATATTTGCAGCCCCTGAAGGCAGCATCAGCAAAAGTTCTGGTACTGGTTTGGGACGTAAACGGTGACTGTGTCTCTGAGATATTCTGCTGAAATCCGTCCAGCGCCTCATAAACTAATAGAAGTGTTTTAGGACCGGCACGTAAAGTAACCGGTACCGGAAGAGTCTGGAATGTGCGCCTCAGAGCTTTCTGGTAAACAAGTCGGCGATGCGTGGAGAAGGACATGAAAACACGCCGACTCCTCTTTCTCTCTCTCGTTTTTCCTTTCTCAGTTTCGGCCACATGTCGTCGTCCCCCCACCTCCCCTCGCTCACCCCCCCATCACCTGTTTCTGGGGACCCTCCTATATTCGGTGCTCCTCTGGGGGCGTGGCTGCTAGATGTTTGCTCAGCTTGCTTGGTTCCTGAGGAGCGTGGACGGTTTACCAGAGCTGCTCCACTTCTCACACTGTTTCTTTTTTTAAGGTCTGCTCTGGTTCCCTGACAGGTTAAAGTCCAGGCGGCGCCGGGAGAAAGCGCTTAATGGTTCTGGTGGACCTACAGCCTGTGATGGATGGATAGTTGCTGTAGATCACGACAGATTGGACCTTTTATATTGTATCTGATTAAACAAACCTCTGACCATCTATTATATCCTTGAAAACGAGGAGTTGGCGGCTGGAAGACAGGCGCCCCTAGGAGCCGGACCCGACGGACGAATCGCTGATGTCACTAAATAAAAACGGTTGAAACTGTGAGGAACTCAGGAAGACTGTCAGCTGGGATGGGTCAAAGCCCCCCCGCTAGTCTGAACATGATAAGTGTTTATACCGGCCAACCCTACGGTTTCCAGCCGGGAACCATGGCCCCCGTATTTGACGGTTCTGACTTTCACATCAGCCGCGATCGGACGTTGCTGCGGCTTCAGTAGACCGCCACACGTGAGGTTCTTCTTGATGGCGGAAGAGGAGAACTGGTTCGGTGGTGTGAGTCCACAGCAGCGCCGCTCGGCCCACTTTGCTCCATTTATGACAGTAAACACGTCTCACCTCTCCGGCCCTGTGAGGTCACATATCTCACCCCCCCCCAGGTGGGCTTGTGTGAGTCTGGATTTGTCAGAAGTGTGTATTTATCATATCTTTTCACTTGAGCACACAGAGTGTGTCGGCACTGACTGGACCGCCGGCTTAAACGGTGAGAGGTGCAGGTTAAAGGGATGTGAAACTCATTAACGGAGCCATAATAATGTAGTTCGTGTTCATCCGACCAAACTCGCCGGGTGTGAACGCACCACGCCTCTGAACATAAAACCTAAACGTAAGGCAAACTTTAACGCTTCCTGGATAGAAGCTGGTATCATTTTAGCTCTTGAGCTTCCCGTTGTTCAAACAACAAATGTACTTCCTGTATCTGTTCATCGCTAACCGCGGTGTTATCACAGGGGTGTGGTCGGGAGGATTGTTGGTTCTCAGGTATCTGGAAGGCTGCAGAAGATGATTGTGCCAATAAATAAGGAGGAGTTGTGGTGAATGACTATAATTATTTATTTATAAAGGGTTCAGTTGGCTATTTTACTGTTATCATCTTAAGTTTTATTGTTTTAACATTGCCGTCAGTTTTTATTAATATTCTAGTTTTATGTCTATATTTTAGTCAGTTTTTATTAATTTCATGTTTAAGTTTCAACATTTTACTAGAATACAATTGTATTTATTTGGATACTCTACTAATTATATTATAATTACGTCATAATTAACTAATTTTATGTAAATAACCTTTATCCCTAAAAGTCAGGGATATGGTGGGAATGTCAGCCACCAACTGATCGTGTTATGCGATTAACTCAAAAACTATTTCATGGTTCATTCTCAAATTCTATATTCACTTAGAAGTTAGTCTGAGGAAGAACTGGTCTGATTTTGGAAAATGTCAGTTGTATATTTTTGACATAAAAATCCGTTTTCAAGCCATAATTTCTCAACCATCAGTCCAATTTAGTCCACATTTTGTTTAACATGAATCCACTCGTTTGGTCTCCTGCCCTTTCCACTTCAGTGTCTCTGTTCAGCCCTTCTATCTATCTATCTATCTATCTATCTATCTATCTATCTTTCAATTGTACACATCCACCAATCCATCCGTCCATTTATCAAACAGACAAACGCACAATAGTGAAAACACAATCCACTCGTTTGGTCTCCTGCCCTTTCCACTTCAGTGTCTCTGTTCAGCCCTTCTATCTATCTATCTATCTATCTATCTATCTATCTATCTATCTTTCAATTGTACACATCCACCAATCCATCCGTCCATTTATCAAACAGACAAACGCACAGTAGTGAAAACACAACCACTTGTATGGAGGTACTGATTGTGGGTATCTATCGCTCTCAGACACCAACATATAATTATGTTGTGAAATGGGACTGAAGGATGCGTTCAGACTCATAGTTCGGTTCTCTTGTTCAGAACCGAAGCAGGAAAGTATCGGACATTAAGCAGAACTACATTCTTAGTCCTGGTTCACTTAGCGTTTCCACCGACACGGTCCACTAACAGAAACATGCGATTATACTTATACTTGAGTACGACACAGCGACACTAGTCCTACGCTGTTGTCCTGGACAGTACCGGTATATCCCTGAAAAGCACCCAATCTGCTGCGTTGTACAAACAATCCTCCTGATTGAACTCCTCAAATGAAATGTGATATGTGTTATGTCCAAAACGAGTTTGTGTGAAATAGCTCCCCTAGTGAGTAAAATATGAACTACTGGATTAAAATATGAGAAATATACAAGATAGTCCTCCGTGATTCGATTCACCGAATTTGGACTAAATCGGACCAACAGTTGGGAAATTATGACTCGAAAACTTTGGATAAAGCTCCCCCTGGTGTCGGAAACGATGCATTCGACCTTTCCCCAAATCAATCCAGTTCTTTCTCACGCTGAGGTCTATGTGGTTAAAAATGTATAAAAATGACGCATTAAATATTTTTTGAGTTATCACGTTAACAAGAAGCATCTGCGGCGGAAGTGAACGGCGGCGGCGGTAGAAGTCTTCATCTCTGTATGGCGCCTGGGGAGCAAACTGGGTTTCGGTCCTTCCGAAGGATATTTTCACATGCAAAATAAATGGACGACTGCTCTACCTCCAGAACCAAAGTCGACCTAAAGGCCCATACGGATGTGGTCACCCCTTTGTTGGCGTCTTTTACGACATGCATATTTCCAGTTTATTCAACATTAGCTCAGCTCACCAAACGTTAATGTGGCGGTCGCCCTCGTCTTTGCTGACTTTCTGCCCTCTGCTTATTTTGTTCTGCGATTATGCAGTTCTGTTAGTTTAGACTTGTGGTGTCCTGTGGGCGGAGGAGAGTGTTTTAGCATATCTTCTAACTTGTGCACACACAATACTGTTGGCACAGATAAGACTAGTCACTTAAAATATGACAAGTAAGCAAGCAAATTAAAGCCACACACAAAAAAAACATGACCTAGAAAATGCATTTTTTGAATTCTTCAATCAAATCTACTCTTTCAACTCTCCGCCAGCCAAAAGAAATATAACCTCTTCACTCAAGATGAATCAAATAACATTTTATTCACCCCACAAATGTTCTGTTTCTCTATAACTTTGGGAAAGTGTTTAACTCGTTTTGAAATGAAGCCCACGTTTGTTTGAATAGTGAGTCTACCTGCTCCCATGGGTGTGCAGGTCTTAAAATAGAGGCGTGGCCGTCATTGTTGGTCTACCGCCTACGTATTTGGACAATAATTTAACCCTCTGTGCGATCTAACTTCAACAATGATAAAAACCTCGGAATGCTCACAATCTCCCAAGTTTTTAAGTTTTCTCTACTCGCACAATCTCTGCGAACGATGAAGCATCACAGACGCAGTAACACAGATGCTGCTTTGCATTTGTTGTGGAAGTCCCAGAAGACATCTGAAAACCAGACGTCACCATGTAGGGGTCCAGAACGTTTTCAGGCAGCGACTGCCTCCAGCCCCAGTGTCGACTTCGCGAGGCGCAGGGAGAGGCGCTGAGGCGCTGAGGCTGCAGCGCTTCTACATCTACTGTTGTAAAACATGATAAATGAAGACATAGATACATAAAAAAAATATGTTATAGAAAGAGGTTGTACTGATCTCTGACATAAATGAGGAAGTTAATCGGATGAGTCTCCCGTCGTTTAGCCTATTTAACTGAACACTAACCTCTTTAGTCAATGCGACTCCAGTTATTCTATTAAACGCCATGTTGTTGTAATGTCTTTCACAAAGAGCACACACAACAGACGACTTGATGCTTGTCAGGTTTTGTAAATCTTTTCCAGTTGGTCAAACGGCACAGCAGCTGATGGTGCATCTCTTTCATGCCGCTACTCCACCTCCACATCTCTGCCTAGTCTCCTCAGATCTAAAAACTACTTCACCATTCATCAGTCTCAGCAGAGTCATCAGCCGCCACCGCCGTCACATCAACTCCCGAGTCTGAGTCACAAGTTAAATCTAACTTGTGACTCAATACCGTCTACATCAACTTGAACCGTGCGTTTTCCATTTAACTTGTGACTCAGACTTCCACACGGACCAGATACTGCTGGTAGGAGGTGGTCTGGTGAGGTGGTGCTGCTTAAATGTTTGTGCATGACTTAAGTCCAGCTCCCAAACTCATGTCCCGTCTCTGTTATTGACAAGTTGAGCTGCTAGAGCCTGGAGCATGAACTCTCAGTGTCTCTTGGTGTGGGGAGACACGCTGGAGGCAACTCGTCCTCCAGTGTCGTTTTTTTCTGACTGCAGGGATTTCTGAAAAACTACCAGCCGGGTTTTCCATGATGTCAAAACTGTTAATTGGATCCAGGAGTTTGTTTTCTGCTTTTTAAAAACATGGCATGATAATTGTTTTTGGACTGATTTTGTCTATTTGCACATAAACTACTGGACAGATTTTCACTAGACCTGGTGGGAGGGTAGTGCATGTGTTCATCCAGATGAAGGGGTAAGTGTTTTCATGTCATTGAAAGGGAGCATTGGCTGTGGTGGAGGTATGTGCTCTCTTCTAGTTAACGTTGTTCTCAGTAGAGATGGATTATTTCCCCCAGCTGCAACCCATCCGCTGCTCATCAGAAGGATCATTTCTAATAACACAGCCGGCCCCATCAAAGACTCTGACTGTTAAATACACAGTTACATATTGGTACGTTTGCTCGTAAGCCGCCAAACAGCGTTCTTGGTGGGACAGATGATTCGGAGAACAAAGGAGGTGAAGCATTCGACAGCCAAGGACCACATACCTGTCCTCTGGTACAAAGAAGGAAACCTGAACCTGAACCTGAATTTGATCCTGAACTGACATGAGAATAAGCAAAGTTCAAATGTTCTTAAAATGTAAAAAAAAAAAATGAAATAGTAGAAAACGATTTTGAGTTGAGCGCCTTTACATTTCATGTGGGAAATTTCATTGAGTCCTATCTGGGTGTTCTTGAGTAAATGTGGATAGACTGAACCCCATGAAGTACAGGCAGTAAATGCATTAGTGACCTTTCCAGATATTAAAGCTCTGAGAAGTGAAAGAACGTTAGAAATGTTTGATAAGCTGAAGTAAAACATAACCTTAAACCCAACCAAGAACTTTTGACATTCATGGTTATTTGAATGTCAACGGCTCCCGTTACTCTCAGGCTTCACATTCGCTGGTTCATCACAAACCAGAGATGCAATCAGTGGATCGGTACCTCCTTCAAGGATGAACAATCTGCTGAGCTCTAATGAAGGACAAAGTAACGGAAAGAGGAAGTGGTCCGACAGTATTACAATTCATACATACTAGACATGTCAGTCAGACATGACTTCACGAACACTGCTGTGAGAGAGTATTTAACCCGCTCTGGGTTTCTTCTTTGAAAGGTTTGGAGATTTAGTTCTCTCTCTTTCTTTCTCTCAGCCCATCCGGTTATGAGCCTGCTTGCGATTTCGGCCTGATAAAAGGCAGTTTTTTCCTGTCGTGGTCATTGGTCTCTGTACAATTACGATCTGGAACTGCTCTTTTAGGAAAGTGCATTGAGACAATCATAACGGCGAGAATTCGGGGATATTATGGACTCATCATCGCCGCGTCCGCCGCAGATGCTTCGTTTTAACGCGAGAAAACTCAAAAACTGTTTCATGGATGATTTTCAAATTTTACACCCGCATAGACCTCAGTTAGAAAAATAACTGGATTCATTTTGTTTAAGGTCCGTTGTATTGTTCTGCCACAAGGGGGAGCTTTATCTCCAAAGTCACAGTTTTTAGGCCAAAGCTTCCTAACCGTTGGTCCAATTTATACCATATATTGTTAATTTAAATCTCCTCATGGTTATCAATGGTATCTTCAAATTATCTATATTCTTCTAATAGTTTCAATTTTATTTACTGAGGAACCTTTTATTTTGCGAAAAACAATGTTTTCGGGATATAACACAAAAACCCTTTCATGGATGATTTTCAAATTGTATACCCACACAGGCCCTAGTGCGAGGGAGAACTGGATTGATTTTTGGAAAAGGTCGTTTGAATACTGCCAATACTAGCGTGAGCCTTATCTCCAGTTGGTCCGTGTAGTTCAAA
Organism: Lophius americanus; assembly: GCA_037951165.1. Taxonomy (NCBI): domain Eukaryota; kingdom Metazoa; phylum Chordata; class Actinopteri; order Lophiiformes; family Lophiidae; genus Lophius; species Lophius americanus. The sequence continues at coordinate 337,600 of JBBDHG010000245.1, forward strand.
CGTGATGCATATGAATGGACTTGAAGATCTATCTTATATTTGACATATTTTACTGTGATATTTCATATTTAATCACTTCTCGGAAGAAAAACAGCAGTCGTAACATCAAATCTATCGGAAAGAGGTTCAGTCAGAGGGATTGCTTGTACATCGCAGGGAATTGGGGGCTTTTTCCGATCTATACTCCTGCTGAGTTTTGGTGCTTTATTATTTGTTGGTCTAAGAATTATTTGGGTGAACTAAGTAACATAATCATTTAAAACTTTTTTCTCACAGCACTGTAACCTTTTGAACATCCATCACAAAGCCTCTAGTTCAACACAGATGTATTCACCCAAAAATGACCCGAGCTTAAACCACTACAAAGTTTTACAGTTATCGAATCAAGCGACAGGGTGACAGAAAACTTTCCGGACTGAGGTATTCAAATGATCGTCCTGTTTTTCTCCGTGTCTCCCAGCGCCGTAGGAGGAAATGTGATTAACAAATTTACTTCCAAATGAAAGGAAAAACCTGAACGGGAGAGATTAAAAAAAGAAAAGAAAAAGCAAACCGACCTACAAAGAGGATCCCTGAATGTTTTGACGAGAACATTCTTTTTCAATCATGTGCTGTGTCTCTAGTCTTCACAGACAGAGACTTTATTCATCTATTAAAATCAAAAAAACTCATTTAAAAATGGCCCTTATTCCAATCTATAGTGTTCCAGAGACTTAGCGGACTCAGCATTCATCCTGTATACTCTGTTGCTCTTGCAAACTGAACTTTTTTGGCAGCGGAAATTACTTACAAAGTCAAAGTAAAGTTTGGCATCGCCAAATTTTTTGCTGCATTCGCTTGTGTAGGCTGCATAAAATAACTCGGGAAACAACACTTAGGGTGAGTGGCAGCAGGGATTGGTTTGTTAAGTTCCAGGAGAGAGAAACTGTTCATTTGTACAGAGATCCCAGTAATGGAGTCCCTTCTCGGATACGCTGTTTTTTAAGACTGCAACATGTGGGAGTTTTGAAAGCTAGCCGCGGTTCCGCAAGCAAAAATGGCGTAAGGAGTTGCAGAGTGGTGCCAGCTTCTGGTGTGATGTCTCATGAGTGCATTCTAAACAAATAGACTTGCTTAGTTGCCAAAGGTAAATAAGTATCGTACCAGAAGTATATATTTGTGGAAATTTATCGTATATGTCCAATTCGTATCCTGGTTCATGTCAGAAATCAGTCCAATCTCAGTCTATAACATATTATACGTATATCAAAAGTCTGATATACGTCAGCTGAAGTGGTTTTCTGGAGCGACAGCAGAGAGTGAACGTGAGAGTGAACCCGTTGAGTCTCCACTGTATTGTCTGTAAATAAGGATAATGACCTGCGAGGTCCGTCTGTGCCGGTGTTAATGACACGACCCACAGCAGTAGCTTAATTTAGTTCTACGAAGTGTTAGCGCAGTTCATTCTGCGGACATCAAAATCAGCCCCCCTCAAAACACACAGATGCTGTCGGAACCGAAGCCCATTACTTGGGCGGTTCGCTTGGATGCTGATGAGGTTTCTCAGGGATCTTCACTACATCAGCATTAATCACGCCAAGGGCTTTTGAATGTGCGCTGACCCTGAGGGGGTCACACTTCAGTCCACCAACAACAGAGAACTCAGAGAATATGAAGGCATTTTTTCAACATTAATAGCAACACAAATGAGTTCCATTCATCCGGTGGAAAAGAAGTCCTCAGGCCGAAGTGGGCGATCGGCATCTGTGTAACATTTGGTGCCGATCTTTGAACATGACTCCCTACTGAAATACTCAAAACATCACTGCTGACAATAAAATCCCAATGACCTCACAATTTGACGATCTCCGGACGACCATGGGCTCGTGGTGACAGGATTCTGACTCTCAGCACATAGTTGGCCCAATCCTTTCTGGGCCCTTTAGGAGAAAGTTGGCCCTACTGGCAGAAATCATGACCATTGTAAATGCTTAATCAATCGCACACTATAAATCTGAAACGCCCACCGTCGATTGAACCAGTACCGTCAAGTGTTCCTTACACCACACCAGTGTCCACCGGTAATATTTTTAAACCTCTGGGATTTTAAGTCCAATTACCCCGGGCTCATTTTGAAAACGTCTGTATTTATTTTGTACGCATTTGTCCTCATTTACGAAGATCTTTCAATACAAATGAGACAAATCATACGGAGCGATGTAACAGGAAGTGGGGAATTAAGTAAAGTGAAAAAGTAATAGCTCGAGGGAGGGAGCTTTACTGCTACACGTGTTTGGTCCATAATGTCTCATCCGTCGGTCCGATTAAGTCCAAATTTAGTGCATATGAGTCAACTGGAGGAGATCCGTCTATCAAAATATATTTTACTCCAATAGTTTGTATCTTACGCACTAGGGGGAGCTGTTAAAATAATAATCAGGAATTCACATTCAATTTGGGGAGTTCAATCAAGGGGATCAATTGTGCAACGCAGAAGATTGGGGGCTTTTCAGGATACCCTTGCCGTTGGGGACGACCGGGCAGAGCAGAGCGGAGATGTTGAGAGATACGGAGATGAGATGTACGAGAGAACATGTGAGAATAAAATACAACAAAACTGACGTTAATAAAAACACGTTATTGTGCTTGCGTGATTTTTTATTTTCTTTTAAACAAAATAGTTTTTGTTTGGTGAGGTTAAATTATTTTAACTCAAAGATATATTGTCCTCAAAATAGAATTTATCATCCTGTAGAATCCTGAAAGTTCAACTGGCTGTTCAGGACAGAGACAAAAGTAACGGCCTAGTCTTTGGTTTAGAGGTTTATTATATTTATCATTTACACATGGACCAAAAATACATTTGAATTGAATCATTTTTAAACTTGTTTAATGGCAAATATTGATCTATTTGATAAATTTCAGTTACCGATTTTCATTACCGATAAAGAATGTAATTAGTCGGGTAAAGTTACTTAATTGTCTGACAACGCTAAACAAAAACAAACCTAAAACGAGGGTTTTTATTTTTTTATTTACAATAGAGTCAAGAGATGGATCGCTAGAGCTTTCAGAAGTAAAAATAACCCAGGCACTGATCCTCAACGACGCATTCATCATCATCATCATCATCATGATTTCCGGGAAGCTCATAATCACAGCGGAATAAACTCAAGTTTAGGTTTAGACTCAAAACAAAACAAGTTTAATTGAAGAAGTTATATTGAAGAATTGGTTAATGTACACTGTAAAAGTTAAATGGTCGCAGTAAGAGCTAAAAACAGCAAACAGATAAATAGTTGCATATAAAGAGTTTTTAACTTTTTATGTTCATAATTTCTGAAACAAGGAAATACCGTTAAAGTCTTATTCTGTGTAGATTAAAGATTTGAGTTAAGAACATCCCAACATTTTTACAGAAACAAGATGTTAGAAACACGGTATGAATTAGTGAATTACTGTTGATTTCAAAGCAAAAAAATGTTTTTTTATTTCTTTTTTTATTTTTATTTCTTTTATTTTTTTTGGTTGTTTTGGGTTTCGTTTCTCGCAGTAATTCACTGTAATGTCTACATGGTCACAGAATTTTAATTCTCTGGCAGCTACAGCTGCTGATAATTTACCAGAAATGACATAGAATCTTTTATTATTATTTTTTAACAGTGTAATTTAAGACTTTCTTAATCCCAAAAGGAAATTGTAGATAGGGAATAGACCTCAGGGGAGTAAAACGACCACAGTCACAGTAAACCAGTTTACAGGTTAACCCCCACAACAATTCCCCAACCCACCCACTCTCTCACACCCACACGCACACACACACACCCACACACACACACACACACACACACACACAAACACATTCCCTGCTGTGTTAACCCTCCATTGTCCCACATTCTTGTATCAGTATTTTTCCAGAAATGGTGCATTGTCTGACCTGGAGTAGGGATCTGTGTTTGTTTGTGTGCAGGTGGTGGGTAAAGTGGTTGAGGAGGGGCTTGTGTGGCTTTGGTGGAGCCCTGAAAGTACCTCAGGGGGGACCACCCGTCAGTTTCTGCCCCTCAAACTGAGAGAAGCTGACCTCCCCAAGGAGAAATGTAAATAAATTGAGAAAAAATAAGTATACCTGCATCTGAATGTGTTGAATGTTCAAACTAAATTTAACATAAAACAACCAGGGTAAACAGGAAATACTAGTTTTAAATCATACTTTTATTTATTGAGTCTGTGTGACAGAAACTCCGCCCCCTTAGAGACTAAACCCAAAAGCTATCAAACTGTGTGAAGAACTGGTCTGGACCCACCCAGACCGGATCACTACCAGCCCTCTTCGATCACATCATCACAGACCGTGTTTCAGAAGTAGGAAGTTGCCTCCTGTGTCTCACCAGTAGCACACTATGCCAAAATCAACAGAAATTACAGACGGTGATTGGACTCCATCAGTGTGTGATGGTTTTCTAAAGCTGGTTCTGAGGTTCTGGGAGCCCACAGATCCACAGTGAGAAACATTATATACGAATGAAGAAGACTTGCAACCATGAGTGGACCACCTTCTAAACTTCCTCCAAGAAGTTCATTCAGGAAGTCACAGAAGATACAAAACAAAAAATCCAAGGAACTGCAGACCTTTTCTCACGTCAGTAAAGGTCAGAGGTCATGGAACCACTTCTCCAAAGACACTTGGCTAAAATGGCATCATGGGAGAGTGACCCTCTTCTGCTTGAGGTAGGCGGAGCTTTCTACTTCTCTTAGCACCTCACCTTCGAGCGTGATGGCCGTTACTTTAGCCAAGCTAGCTTTGAGGATCTCTGGCTTTCCTCTGAGGATGTTCAGTCCAGTGCGTGCAGAGTTATCCTGGACGGCGTTGGTTTTCTCCTGCATCTGTTGTTGGGTGTTGGAGAGCAGGACCAGGTCCAGTTGCGGGTTTGAGGTCATCAAATTGTTCCCAGAGTCAGAGAGTTTTTGGGAGGCATTCTGAGATATAAAGTATCAGACATCTGGATTGAGCGACTGACACCACGTTAATCAAAGTTACGTACGGCATCAAAGATGACAGAGTTCTACGCTGGGATTGATTGCTGGGGTTAAGGAGCCATGGTGAGAGAAGAAGTTCTCCCTGGAGGGGTCCGGCCTGATGATAATAGCTTTTATCCGCTTCGCTGAAGGACCTTTCAGGAGAGCCAGTATCTAACATCTGTGAAGCAGGGTTCCACTTTAGCGTAATATGTTGTTGGAATCAAATGAAAAGGAGAGGAGAGAGAGAGGAGCCACCCAAAAAAAAAATCTCTGTAAAAGTACTCCAGAAGGAATAAAATGATCTAAGATTGAGCCAGAATTTCTGCTGGATGTAAGAAATTTAAACCCGGATGGAGAGTTCTGTATTCAAGACATGTTTCCTGACTGTGATTATCAACCTGCCGGCCAAACTTGCGAGCAGCCATGCAGGTATCCGCAGCTTTAACCATAGTCAAACACAAATACAACTACAAAAAGAGCTCAGAGAGCCGACTCCGCCACAGAACAACAGAACCCCAGGTTTAGGAAAAGTCTATGCAGATTCCTCCATCAATGTCTGGGTTATTACCAGCCTCTATATCTGACGACAACTCCAACAAAACTCTCTGAGTATCTCTCAGATACTCTGTAGCCACTCATCTCTGTAGCCTTCCACTTCTACGTCTCTGTTCAGCCCAATGGAGCTGGGGGTGTGAAACATCAAACAAATTCAAAGACAGCATAGCCACATAATTACACACAATACTTAAAAGCCAGAACTAATAGGCACATTATTACACACAATAGTCACAACTCCAAACGGCTTGTTATTTTATTGCATTTTAACTTAAATGCTGCGAAACACGTAATGTCACCAAAATGTAATCACCTCTAGGATATTTCAGAACCTGCCTCACGGTAAAATTTCATGCAGATTTGTCCAATAGTTTATCAGTTATCGTGCTCACAAACAGACATACGAGCAGAAATACACACTGGATAGAAAACATAAGGTAATAAAACTTTAATAAATATGACAAACTCAAACAGATTGTTCCTCACAGACACGCCAAAAATGTTTCCAATCCTGGTTCCTATTCTTGGACCACAACATGTTTGAGAGATAAGGGACTTTTAAAGAACGTCATTATTTGCAGGAATGTTCTGTAATCGCTTCTCATAATAAGTTCCTTAATATTTTTAATTTACACCTTTCAACTTTTGGAATTTTCATGGCATCCTGCTACAATGGGGGTCATGGTCCAGTGACAGAGATGTTTCCAGGGCTCCACCCTTGGCCCCTTACCCTTTAACACATACATGCTGCCACTGCGAAGGATTAGAAACAGGGTCAGTCACACTTTTCTATAAAAATAGAGACTCAAAATGCGCACGACCAAACAGTTGAGCAGGACGTTAAAGAGTTTAATGACCACAAGAGAAATGAATGTTATGAATCGCTCCATGCCTTCGATCGCAGAGAAACGAGTGCTGAGGTGAAGGAACATTAGAATGCCAGCTGCTGCAGGGACAGACATGCAGAGATAAGAGAGAAAGCATGTTTTTATTATATTTGGGGAAGCGAAAATGTTTTAAAATCCATCGCAAAAAAGATGAAGAAGCGAGTAAAAACAAACAAATTAGAAAAAAACAAGCAGAAGGATTGAAGGACGGCGTGAGCCAGGCCATCTGCAGGTCTTGTGTTCTCAGTGTGCCATGTCATCATCCTCCGCCTGACCTCCGTTCGCTCTGGAAGCCTAAATCTGTTATTGTATCATTTAGAATTAAGTCTCAGGTGTTTATTAAATGAAAATAATGCAGCGGCCGATTTAACGTCACCAGGAGGGTCGAACAGAACTAAACAGAACAGAACAGAGCCAGAGGAGCACTGGCGGAGACACGGATCTGCCTCTGATCTGTGGCTGAGATGATGCAGGTTCCCGACTCAAGCCAATGGATTTTATGCATCTGTGCAAAAAAAAGAAAAAAGAAAAGAAAAAGTGGGCCCAGTTTTGGGGGGGGTGGGGGGGCTGCTATTTTTAGGTCCTGCAAAATGCATGCATGGATGTTGACTGACCTCCTGGAGGAAGTGATGAAAGAATGTGTTGATCAGTGAGCGATGGTCCAAAAACAACTAAACTTCATGAAGAACTGGGTCCAGCTGGACTAGACCCGCCTACACCTGGTCACCTCCACCCGTTTACAACCACATCATCACAGTGGATGATGCTTAGAGAACTACTGAAGCAGGAAGTTGGGTCCTGGGTCTCAGCAGCAACACACCATGACAAAATCAACAGGAATTCCAGAAGATGTTTTTAAAACCATCAGTCTGGTGAAGGGTTCCGAAGCTGCTTCTAAGGTTCTAGGACTCCACAGATCAGCAGGGAGACACGTTTTCTACACATGGAGATGAAGACTTGGACCAAAGAACACATTCCTCCAAGAGCACTCTGAAGGTTCATTCAAGAAGTCACAGAAGAGCCGAAGGAAACATCTAAGGAAGGAGGAGGTCTGCCTCATCTCAATAAAGGTCAGAGTTCAAGGCTCCATAATAAGAGGGCCAAACCTCTCCACCGCCACCTCCACTCTCAAACATGGCGGCGGCAGTGGAGGGTTGTGGAGATGCGTTGATGCATCTAGGCCAGGATGACTGTCAAAGTCTGAGACTGAACCCCCCTGAGATGCTGTGGTGGGACCTGCACTAAAGCAGTTCTGTTGAGATGAGTGGGCCAACATTCCACCAGAGTGATGTCAAAGACGGATCTCCGGCTGTTGCTCTTCCTGAATATGTGGAACATGTTCCAGCAGAAAATGAAGACTCACAATCGGACTGATTTTGGTAAAGAAAGAAAAGCAGGCTGCTGGCGAGCGATCGGTTAACTACCAAACACACTCCACTGTTTGCCGCTCAAACCGGCTCAGCTCTGACAGACTCAGAGCGCGGAGATGTAAATGCATCGGGGCGACGGGCAGAAACGTTTTCAAGTACTCCAAAGCACCGGGTTGACCGAAGCGGCGTCCAGGCCCTTATTACTCATAAAGACTCTGGACGGAGGACGGCGTTTTCCACTGCAATCAGAAGAGTAGGATTTCACGTTTCTGAGTTCTGAGCCGACTGATCTTCCCCAGACCGCTTCCCCAGTGATGGAGACGGAAAACATCTCTGGTTACGACGATGCCCACAAGGCTGAAGCGGAAACGCTTCGAAGGCAGCGCCGCGCCGGAGCACGAGAGCTGGAAGCAAAGAAGTACCAGCGCCCCAGAAGATGACAAACTCTTTCTGCTGGCGGTGAAGCCATGACATCAGCGCTTCAGTCATGTATGGAGACAGCTTCTCAATTATTGGCCCAATGTCAGAGAACCTTTCCTCTGTTTTAGTATCGGTTCTACGGGAACACCCTATCGACCATAACATTAAAACCACTGACAGATGAAGTCAGAATAACACTGATTACCTGGTTATCATGGTCACTCATCAGTGGGAGGGGTATATTATATGGTTACCGTGGTTACCCATCAGTGGGAGGGGTATATTATATGGTTACCGTGGTTACCCATCAGTGGGAGGGATATATTATCTGGTTACCGTGTTATCCAACAGTGGGTGGGATATATTATCTGGTTACCATGGTTAACTGTCAGTGGGTGGGATATATTATCAGGTTACCATGGTTACCCATCTGTGAGTGGGATATATTATCTGGTTACCATGGTTACCCATCAGTGGGTGGCATAAATTATCTGGTTACCGTGGTTACCCATCAGTGGGTGGGATAAATTATCTGGTTACCTTGGTTACCCATCAGTGGGTGGGATATATTATCTGGTGACCCATCAGTGGATGGGATATATTAGGCAGCTGCAAAACCTTTTGTACTGGCGTTGATGATGATGATGGAAGCAGGAAATAAGGACAAGGCGAAGAATCTGTGTGATTCTGACAAGAGTCAAATAGTGACGCCTAGAGGACCGGGAACATCTCCAGAACAGACTTTGTTGGGTGTTCCTGCTCTGCAGTGGTTCAAACCACTGGAAAGTGCACTTTGAAATAAATTCATGTAATTTATGGTAAAATACTGGCAACTATGGTTGCCAGTTTTTAAAAAAAATATAGCACCACATAGAAAAAAATGAAAAATATTTTTAATACTATAAAAACATAGATATGTCAACAAGGCTATGCTGCTACTGAAGCACTGAACGCTGAAAACGGTGCTGGTTCTGACAGAAAGCAGTCAGAACCCGCAGTGACATGAGTTTGTTCAGTGTGGGGCTGCATAGACCGGTCAGAGTGACCTTGTGACCGTCCACATCAGCGTCAGAACTGGACCAGCAACAGTGGAGGGAGGTATTCTGGTGCGCACGCATCGCAACCAACCAAAACATCCCTTCATACATGGAAACAGTTTTTCCCCAGTGGGAAAGTGGCGTCTTCTCTTTTTTGTCCTTACCTGTCATAGGTTAAAAATGTATGTCTGATCACATAGTGCCTTAATGTTCCGGCTACAACCTATTCTTTATTTGGTTTCGTTTTAATTTTTAACGCACACCAAGATTAGAAGGTTTCAATGCTCCCTCAAAAATAAGTTCCCCCGCTAGGGGTCTCAACAGGGACTTCCATCTCACCCTGTCCTCTGCATCTTCCTCAGTCACACCAAACAACAGCATGTCCTCTCACCACATCTAACTCCCCTTCCTGCCTGGCAGCTCCATCTCCAGCATCCTTCTACCCGTAGATCCACTATCCCTCCTCTTCACAGGTCCAAACCATCTCAATCTGTCTTATCTGTCCTTGTCTCCGAGACGTCCATCATCTTGGAAACCTTTCCCTTCACTCTTGCTGCTGCCCACTCTGTCACAGATAACTCCTCACACTTCCACACTCCCTTTCAGTCACACACATGGACTCTGTCTCGCTGCCACTGACCTTCATTCCTCTTCTCTCCAGTGCATACCTCCACCTCTCCAGGTTCTTCTCCACCTGCTCCCTGTCCTGAGGATTAGGAAGTTTCCTGTTAGATTTTATTTAAAAAGTATTTTATGAGTTGTTAAGGCACTAAATGACTTTGAACCAAACTATAAGAGGAACCCTGCTGGTTTATGAACCTGTGATCCTGTAGTTCTTCTAATTTAGATATTTTACATGGCAGAAGAAACACATTGGATGATAATTGTTTCTGTCAAACCTTTCATCAGTCTGGCTCTATGTGGCATTTAGAATGTCATAGTTTAATAGGTAAACTTGACCCATTGGTGTCGGACATGGCTTTTTATCATTTTAATATAAACTTCTCTGCAGTGTCTAATACATTTACAACATTATTGACTTTTTGCATATCTTCTTTTTCTTTCATCAGTCACTTGAAAGCCCTCTGAGAAATATGCAAATAAACTTGACCCAACAAAGTTTTATAATAATGTATTTGGTTCCACTTTAAGACAAGCAGGAGATTTCCCACAACTTCAAGACATCACAGAAACGGCTGACACGGATGCTGCATTTAATACTCTTTATTTGATTCATCATTTCCTCTTCAAACACATTTCCTTGATGCACATGTACATTTCCATTCAAAGGAAAAACTCAAGTGAGGTAAAAGTGCTGAAAAATGAAATAGTATAGTGGTTGTAACCATCAAACCCATCATGACAACCACGAAGCTGACAAAAGCTCTTCTGCATTAACTATTCCAAAAAAATATATAGTGCAACAAATATCATGCCCCCCCCCCCCCACACTTTTTTTTTAATACTTCTATAGCCACAGGCATTCCTTCATACACACATGTACGAGCGCGCACACACACACCTCCAAGTGTTGACGTAAACACAAATCTGCTGCGAGATAATTCACATAGAAACTGTGGCAGAGAGGCTCCGTCACGTCCGCACGATTTAAGACTTGTACTATCGGACAAGCGTAATCACTAAACTACCGATCCAGAACTTGTTCTGCACCATCTCCAGCAAAAGAACACGTCTTGCAGGCGTCGTAAATTTAACACGCTGCACTGATAAAGGCCCAAACGAGTCGGACCGCCAGAGGCGAGGCAGAAGCAACTGGATCAATAACACTGACGATTTCACAGCAGAGAAAGAAAAGAAAAAAGTGGCCAGATAATAAAACGGCAAAACACACATCATCCTCTTTTTTTTCTATTTTATTTTAATTCCTCACATTGTCCTTCACCATAACTTCGTACGTCGACATACACGCACGCACAATGACACACACGAGCCCTGACCAAGGAAAGGGACCCCATTCTCATTTAGTGGGGAAGGTAAAGCTTACACGGGCTCAACTATAGGGGGGGGGGGCATAACCGTAAACACTTGAAAGTGTGGCGGACTCAAAAACAACAGATTTACATTTCAGGATGCGTTCGCCACCGGTTGTCTAGAAAATGCTTAATTTATTGCATTTCCTTTGACATCGCTCGCCACTGAAGTTGCAGAGCGACGTCAACAAGGAGCCCGTGAAGAGAGGAGGAGTCCTCGCCACGACTCATCACAGGTCACCAGCAGCAGAGCAGGTCAGCTGGTACTGAACGTAGCACCAAATTTCCATCACACAGAAGATGAAGTGGGGGAATGATTGCACGGTACTATTTTAGCGCTTTTTAATGTCCCCCCCGACTCTCAAACAAAGCAAATATGATTCTAGGCCTAACAGTTAGCACTAAGCTAGGAAGAGCTTAACCACTGAGTAATAAGATGGACCCAGTCAGGCTCACGTCTGCGCCAACTCCCACAAACTTCTATTCTCCTAAGAACCTGTGGCTCAGGTACGGGGCGAGGGAGAGAGAGAAGGAAAAAAATTATGCTGAGGATCAGAGAGGGACGTCTCAATGTCAAGGGCAGATTAACCTCCCTCCCAAAATGAAATATCTAAGCTCTCAAAAACAGATGATGTCCCTGAGAAGCAGCTCCATTTCTCCAGCATTTTGGCCACATTAGCTTATTTACATTTCTCTCAGGTGACTTTGGAGTAAAACTAGGCCTCTAAGGTGCTCTCGCTAGCACAGGGGGGTCTCTCTACTGGGGGACCTCCAGCTCCTGGACACAGTATGGCTCGTCAGGGCACTTAAGGTATTGCTTTGGTTTGGATGGGGACAGAGATGCCCACAAGGAGGAAGGGGAAAAAATTAGCAAGGATGCTTTGGAGATATGATGTCAGGTGGTCTGTTAAAGTGAAGGTGGAAGAATCCAAAGTTAGATTTCAATCGTTGGCAAAAAAATAGAAAGGTCAAAAGTTGTAGGAAAAGACAAAAAAGGGAATAAAATTAGACAGGAACGACGACAAATGGGTTTCAGTCAAAGTTTGGGTCGGAACAATAACAAAAACCACAACAAAAGGCCGAAAACTCAAATTTCACATTCAAATCTAAATTATTTTTTCTCCCCACAAACCATAGATGACATGAGGTTTCAGATGGTTTAAAGGGGCTGAAAAAAACCTTTCCCTCCTGATCACCACTTAAAAAAGATTTTAAAAAGCTAAATCAAGCTCTCCAAAAAGAGTCAGAAGGCACTTGAATGCTTCAGTTGCTGGCTGTAAAAAAAATGAAATACTTTGGTCCAGAGAGGAAAACAGTGTGGTACCTTTTCTTGTTGTCAAAAAAAAGAGACAGTTCCCATACCAAAGTTCAGCAGCTGCACCAGCAGAATATGACCTGACCCTGTGGGTGTGACCTGCAGAGTAGGCCGCGCTGACCTTTCCTCCAGCCGCTGTCCAACCGGTCGTGAGTCGGGGGGGGGGGGGGGGGGGGGGGGGGGCAGCCAGATTAGATAAGTACCTGGTTATCTGCTACAAACATGAGCTGCGGCGCGCTGAGCAGCATCAATACAGTGGGCGGGAGTTAGATGAGGGGTTTCTGAAGAACTAAGGTCGGTGGTGGCCGGTTGGGGAATAGATACAGCAGCTGCCACTTCAGCAAGAGAAGTTCCTCTAAAATCTGGACGATATGTCGTCGTGGCGAAAGTCACAACTACTCGTAATGCCACACTGCAAGTATTCAAAAGTCACAACTAATAATAGGCTTGGCTGGAAATAGGAATTCATAGATCTCTGGGAACAACTCTGTCAGTGTTGGCCTCCAGGATGAATTAAAACTCGAGTGTGTAAAGGACATGCTGTCCACTAGCAGGCGTTTGTCTCCTGCTGCCGTCTGTCCTCCCATGACCACAAAAGGGGTTCAGAGAAGGCAGGACAGCTCACGCACGTGTAAGGTGGCAGAGCTGCTGCTGTCGGCTCACCCGTCCTAAGATCCCTGCTCTGAAGGTACCTCCCACGGGGAAAAAAGAAAAAGAAAGAGGGAAAAAAAGGATAATTATAGACGACCTGCAGTTTGAGAGCTGCATCAGAGGAGGATCCCGTTTCAAGGCTGCTGTCGAGCCTGCATTGGTAGCAAGGGGACGACCCTCCATGTGCTTGCTCCTTTTAAGGGAAGGGTGCCACACCGAGACTCCCAGGGAGCTCTCCCTGCAGCCGCATTCTCTCTCTCCTGCTCTCTAAACGGAGCCAACGTGCCCCTCCGGTCAGACTGTGACATCTGGAGGTTACTGGAAGTGACTTTAAAAACAGGGGAAAATAAACTCCTCAGACAGATAGGAGCCCGTTTATCCGTCCGAGGCCTCTCAGTGCACGTTTCCAATCAGAGCCCATCTTCACACAAAAAAGGAGAGTGCCAGGTAAACTGGGCAAAGAAGGGGAGGAGGAGAGGTTGTCCTACACTGAAATTCAGTGGAAAATAAAGAAAATACACATAATTTTCCTTGAACTGTACACAAATCACAGGCACTGCCAGCTAAATAAGGGAGAGACGTGTCTGAGTCGTCAACATGGATTAAAAAACAAATCAACTCACTTCCCTTTCAGTTCTGATGTGAACATAATGAGTGCACCCCCTTTTTACCCTCCCCAGTGAGCAACACTTTTAACACTATTTATTTTTTTTGTTGGCACTGTTTACACCCCCCCCCATCATTATAATACTATTTTCAATATTTTCTATTTTTTTTTTCGGCCTTTTTGCACTTTTTTAAATCACAGGAGAAATCCCACATTTAAGGCTTTTATATTTTCTCCTTCCCATTCTTCAGCAATATCTCTGTGGGTAGTAAACCTGGATGTTTAAGGCACAACTCCATTAAGAATAAGTCTGATAAAGACGGAAAACAACCGAACATGAGGAAAATAATATAAACACTTAAAAATATCACTTTCTATTCAATGACCCAGACAACTGTAGATAAGGAATGAGAAAGGATTGCAAAAACAAAACAAAAGAAACACTTATTGCCTTAATAATCTTTTTTTTTTTGGGAGATTCTCTTAGTTGCTTCTCTCCTATCCTCAAAAGCAGCATTGGCAGTGCCCTCCATGTACGTCCTTTATCAGTTACATGGCAGCCATGTGGGAATATTCTGGTTAGCCACGTAGTAGTTGCTGAAGTTGTGGTCTTGGACGTACGGCGCCGGCTGGTAATAGCAGGTGACGCAAGATGCGTCGGGGATGGCGTTCTGTTCCGCTAGCACTCGGAAGGCCATCAGTGAGATGAGGTGGAGGGTCTGCCGGCGCTCGTGGCCCATGAGGCAAACCGTGCTCTCGTTGACCACTCGCCGCAGGATCATGAGGTAGTCGTACTTGCTCTTCTCCTCACCAATGAAGTGGCTCTGGAGGTAGGCCTCCATTTTACGCTGCTGCTCGCCGATGTCAGGGAAGTCAATGAAAAAGCGTGAACACATGTACCTCTCCAGGCCTTTGAACTCTTCCTCGCTGGCCGGCCGAAAGTCCCGCACCAGGAGATTGCAGTATTTGAGCAGGCCCCCCCCTCGGATCTCCTCTGGCCTCTTGGTGGCGATGAGCTTGTTCCGCAGGTGGCCCAGTGCCACGCTGAAGTCCCCATACAAGCTCTCGCCACTCACAGTCGGGTGAAAGGCCTGAGACATGGGCGCCTGTGCCAGATCGTAGTAGGACAGCATGGAATCCAGCACAATTTGAAAGGAGTCCACGCTGAACTCAAACTGTCTGCGTATGGAGGCCACAAACTTCAGCTCCACGTTGCGGCCGTTGTTGTTGGAGAGGGAGATGAGGCTCCAGCGGTCGTGCTCCGTGTTGACCTTCACCAGCTTCTGGACATATGCCTCTTTCAAAGTCATGGATGTGATTTTCTCTTTGTTTACGCCCTCAGGCAGAAAATCCAGCAGGGTACCCAGCACCACGTCTTTACTGAGCCGGAACTCCGACTCATTTAGCTGGTCAACCCTGAAGATGACGTCCAGATCCTTGTAGCTCCAGCCAATGTCCTGTACCAGCACGTGGCTGGCCGTGGAGCCGTTGAGGCGTACGTCCTTCACTCTCATGCCGCGCAGCTCCAGGCCGGACCGCACACGTGCCAAAATGTCTTTCAGTCGTACCTCTAACGTAGGGAAGTTCCCCCGTCCGTGTACAGGAACGACCTCGGTCAGAACTTCATTCAACCGGCTCACCTGCTCCCAGGACAGGACACTGACGGCACGAGTCTTTGAGTCCTCTTGATGATCCATCTTCTCACACAGCGCAGATTAACTGAAATGGCAGGACAAAGAAAACTATTAGCCAAGACTCCCAAATGTGACACAGACCAACAAAAACCTTTAAATCAGCCCAGTCGGACCAGATTCCTAACACAATACAAAACAAACTTCAGGCGCATAGAGGTTAAATGTATTATTATTATACCATATATATTGGCTTCATACCAAAATGTGTCGATGGCCACGTGCAAAATTAAGTAATAAAACATAATTCCATGGCCATGGATATCCACTGCTACCATTTCCAATCACTTCTTTGAGATAATAGTGGTTTTGAGTTCTGGATCTATTTTTCTTCTGCAATTAGCCGTCCCTTTTGTCAATCCCCAGAATCCATTTGAATGACTCAGTCTGCAGCGTTTCAGCTACATATCGGCAGCAGTGCCATGTTTCTATCCATCTCTGTTACTATTACCGCAGGGAAAATGGAAAAAATGCAAGGATCTGAGGGACTTTTGATGAAGGCCGAATTGTGATGGCTAGAAGACTTGGTCAGAGAATCTCAAGAGCTGCAGGTTTATATCATATCTATCAAAGTGGTCTGAGGAAGGACGACTTGAGAACCAGGTACAGGGTCGAGGCTCATTGATGCATGTGGGGAGCCAAGTCTGGCTCACAGTGCATGGTTCCACAGAAGGGCTACTGTTGCACAAATATCTGAAAAAGTTAATTCTGGTTCTGAGAAAACAGCTTCAGGACACAGGGACATCAGAGACCTATTTTGGCAGCAAAAAAGGGACCTACATAACATGAGAAAAGTCAATTTAATGTCACAGCATTTAAACAGTGGGTGACACTTGTGTCACAATGCTTTCTCAGGGGTTAATGATGGTAACTAATAACATTTACTCAAATACTGTACTGAAGTACAACTTTGAGATTCTTGTACTTCTGAGATCATTTTCATTTCATCCTCATAAAAGTAAAGGGAAAAAATTAACTTTCTACTCCACTTCATGGGTTTGACAGCTGCAGAAACTAATTTATTTTCAGATTACAGAATTTCACGTTTCCTTGCCAGTAGAAACCAATTAATGCACTATTTTTTTTTTTAAATACCCACAGTTACTCCATAATTAGACTAAATTAATTTGATCCATTCGCACTAAATTTAATGGAATTAATACTTCTACTACTTAAGTTACTCTTCAGATTACAAATTTATTATACTGGACATACCTCAACATATAATGATGTTGGATGTTAAGTGATTTGAAGGATTTCTTTATGGATCGGGAAAATTGTAATACCACTCAAGATTAAGGAATATTTTTAAAAAAAAAGTTAATATTTGGAAAATGTTGCAAAGCATAAAAAAAAAAAAAGGACAATCTAATGAAAACATGACCTCTAAGCTATATGTTCTGTAAACAGGCAATGATGATATTCTGGATAAACCTGCTGTACTTAAATTACCTCAAGCTTTAAGATGAAACCGCAGTTACAGTAATGCATCAAGGTTATTAATCCAAATATATATAAATAATGTGTAACACTTTAATTTCCCTGTGGGGATTAATAAAATGTATTCTATTCTATATTATAGTAAAACACTAACTTGGCTAACAGTACTTTTACTTTGATGCTTTGAGTACATTTCGCTGATAATACTCGCATTAATTTACTTAAGGTATTTAATTAAGGATTAGAAGTGGAGTACATTCATAGTAGCTTAAATAAATTACATAATCTAAATTCTCTGTATGGCTGGCAGCCACATGATCTCTAATTCAGCACGAGCGCAGCAAAACACGAGCACGAGACAACCTGCTCGCGCTCACTAACGGGCAGGGGGGCTCGTGAGGCTTCTAGAAACAGCACTAAGCGCGAGCCTGCTTTATTCTAGAACAGTAGAGGTGAGCTAAACTAGCCTAAAGCGCACGAAAAACAACGTTTTAAAAATAAACAAATAAGCCAATTAAGACAAACATGTATTGTCAAAAATATTAACAGTGACTAATTGTTCCAGCTGTCTAAATCATTTAACTATGACGCTAATAACCGCTAACTAAACTCGAAGTTAGCTACTTTCAACACTGCCAGACTTTTTTTTATTTTTTTTAAATGTATAATGTTACTAACGTATTTCTCCCCAAATGAAAGCATCTATAATGAGAAATACGCTGTAAAGCTAGCTAAAGTTACCATAAAAAATTCAACATTTGAAAGAAATAAATTCCTGCTTTACAGCAGTATTACTATTTTGCGTTACTATGCGGGTTAAAACTCCATTTCCAGAGATGAACGAGCAAGAAAAGTGGTACATACATTTCCAAAAGAGTGTCCGAGAAGTCAGATAAAGGTGTTAATTAGGACTCGGTGCAGACACCTCAACATAATCCACCACATGAGAGAGACACATGTTAGTTCCCACTCTCAGCTGATATTTGAACCATTCCACTCACTGGAGACACGCCTGCTATATATAGACAAAGTACGACCTGCTAGAACCAATGCACATCCGCGGGGAGATCTAGTGCCTCTAGTCTATGTAGCGCTGCTTTTACATTTTTTCTGTAGTACAAGTACAAGTACAACAAAAAAAAATTGACATTGTTTTGTTGAATTCAAATAATCAATTTAAATATTCATCATATTTGTCCAACCTCGACCAACAGGAGTTTGCAAAATTGTGATGTCGTATTTTGTGTAGTGTCAATGAGCCGAGCGAAGCGTCTGATTGGTCGACGAGGTTTTTGTGTTGCCAGGCAACCAGGATTGTCTAGCAACTGTTGCTGCGTCATTGCTCAAATAGGAACATAGATGGATGGATAATTCATTGATTCAGAGGGAAATTCAGGTACCTGGATGCAGACAAGTCAAATGTCAACATATAAATAAGATGTTAAAGCATTAAACAAATTATTATAATCTATATCGCACAATAAATGTATTTAAACGTTGACAATATATTTTATTACAACAAAACATTAAATTATAATCTGCATCACATAGTGAGCATAGACTTTAAAGATTTGAATTAAGGCAAAAATAAGACAAAAAAAATAAATAAAAACACAGCAACTGAATTTTTGGTTTGGATATATAGTTACAATATGGATCATTCCACTCAAAAAAATTTTAGAGTTAATTTGAGATAGTGTGGACAATTACAACGACCAACCATAACATTATAACCACCGAAAAGGGATTTAATAAGATGAGATAAAATAAGATAAAAAGGTACAAGTACAGAAAATACACAGAGGACAAAAGAAAAAAGACTGCGGTGAGTGAAAGAAGAATATTTCATTGGCATTAACATTTAATAATGTGTAAATTTAAGTGTATGTAGAGAAGATTACCCAGAATGTGTATATACGCGCATACATTTTGTTCATGTTGTATAAAACTATCTGTGCAGTCCAGTCCAGCGATGCATGATAGTGACTTTGAGTGAGTTGTGCAGAACAGCATAACGATACAGGACTGGCCATGAATGCAGCTGAAAGTGATTTTGATAAGGTCCACATCGTGACTGAGTGTTGAACCGGCCAAAGGGTCATTTACACCCAAGGTCAACTGATGCACGTGTGAAGTGAAGGCTAGCCGGTGTTGTTTGATCCCATAGAAAGAAACCAGAACCCACAGTGACACCACAGAGCAGTTTGCAAAAGAGGAACCACAGGTGGTTTGAATGTTATGGCTGATTGGTTTATATTGTGACTAGAATATTAAATGTTAGGATGTAAAATGAAGAAAAATTCCACTCATCCCCAAACCCAAAATTACAAATTAACCAAAAGCATCAGCCGCTAACATTCATGAGATAATGGTTTAATACCTGCAAACATGACAAAGCAAAAACTGCGTGATGATGACATCATAACCTTTTACATTATTCAAGCATTTGGAATAATGTAGACCTCCTGGATTCACCCCATTGTCCTGATCCCCTCCAAAAACTCCCACAAACACATCCCTCCCTCTCTGGTCTCCATGAAAATCATTTGTAATGATTTGTAAACTTATCTCAACCTGAGGCAAATATTCAAATGTTTTTACATACTATCACTACTGCTGCTACTATAAGACGTAAACTACTCCCTTAAATACTATTTCTTCTACTGATACTGAAGTAGTCACACAGTACCAGTCCAAACTGTTTGTCCAGAAGCTGCAGGTAAACCTCATAAAATACTTTAAAATGTCATAAAACAATGTGTGTAATGTTCCTCCGGTGCTTCGGTCCTCGCCTGAATCTCAAACCTCGTCAGAGCAAAAGCTTCTTCTATTTATTTTAAACATTCTAAACTTTATTGTTTATCTTGTGGTCGGTAACTTTTCCCCACAGGACGTCCGACAAGAATCCTTGAAGTGGGCCGGAGCCCACACCACATATAGAAGTGTCAGGTTTTTGAAATAGTGAAAGGCTGTTGTTGTTTTTTCATAGATTGGGCCAAAATGTGTTTGTAAACTCATTGAGTGAATTGACAGCAGGAGAACTTCTCTCCCCTGGTCTCCTCTGGAAAAGAAAGTTCCCGTCATGAGAGCGCATCAGACATTCCTCTTTAAATCTCTTTCTGTTCCACACACACACACACACACACACACACACACACACACACACACACAATGCAAAGCGGCACACAGCTGCACCGTAGTTGTGTGACAAACTCTGATGAGTCAGCGGTTTCCTCTCTGACCCAGATGTTTACTCTCCTGAGTGATGCAAGGAAACCCCCATTGGTCTGAGAGCGTGACGATTCCTGGAAAGGAAAAACTCCATGCATCGACCGCAGAGTCTCTGTGTAGGTCCTTCTTTCACTGTGTGAACCTGGACTGTTTCACTGTGTGAACCTGGACGGTTTCACTGTGTGAACCTGGACTGTTTCACTGTGTGAACCTGGACGGTTTCACTTTATGAACCTGGACTGTTTCACTGTGTGAACCTGGACTGTTTCACTGTATGAACCTGGACTGTTTCACTGTGTGAACCTGGACAAGTGATGCATGTCTCAGGATATCTCACAAAATTGAAATAAATTCTGGACTTGCATCTGCCTCAAACTCTGCTAGTCACGTCTTTTGCGTTATAAATTAAATGTATTATTATTATTATTATTATTAATCTTGAGAAAATGGAATGAAAGCCATCGTTTGAACTCTCTGGGCTTGCAGGATCCCATGTGTGGGTATTTGGGCTTTTGTGTTGTGAGTCTGCAGAACTCTCTCTGTCACCGCGTTGGTCTTAAAATATGAAACTTCCTCCCTGGTTCTTATTTGCCGATCCTGACTCATGTAATCTAATCACATCCACAAGTCGTACAACCCGAGTCTAAAGCCCGCTCCACATGGAATCACAGAATTGCAGACAAAACAAAGTATCATATTGGATTCAGATGCAGGATTCTTCGGCCAACACATTTCCTATTAATTTAACTCCAGGGTCCGCACGGACCCCAACAAAACCTCAGAGTTGGATGACGATGGTGGGCAGATGGTTCCTGAGTGTGGAAGTTCTTCTGCAACCAAACACTGCCTGGAGTCGTGTCACTGTAGGTAAATACGTGTGTAGGTGTTTGTTTGTATACAATTATTAAATACATTTAACCACATTCAATCATACTAGTAACAGTCCTCGGATGCCCCTTTTCCACTGAGCTGGTTCCGGGGCTAGTTCGGAGCCAGAGCCTGACTTATCACCAGTTCTTTGCTTTTCGACAGCCTAACTTAGCTCCTGGCTCTCAAAACTGGTGCCAGGCAAGCACCAACTCTTTACTGGTCTAGAGCAGAGAACCGGTTAAGTTACCGGGACGTAATGGAGTAACTCTGACTTGGCTCCTTGCCAATGGAACAGCAAACAGGTTCTTAGGAGGTGCCTGAATTGAACCAACTATTCACTGGCACTAGCACCAGCACTGAACTACAACCAGGTTCTTTTTGGTGGAAAAGGGTTAAGAGAGGCATGTGTGTTTATGTGTGTATATATGTGTGTATATATGTGTGTGTTAGTCTATGTGTGTGTGTGTGTGTGTGTGTGTGTGTGTTGCAGGGGAAATGCTCGGGCACTACTGGGGAAGTGGTGGACCACAGTGGGGTTTTTCAGCCTCACTACGTGGGTGAATCATACTTTCATCAAACCTGACAGGTACAACTGTCACTCTCTCATCCTGATATAGTGACGAGGGAAGACCGACGAAATAGAGGAAGACGACTACCACAAATATTTTCTCCTATCACCCCCCAATGTCAAATGTACGGAAGCCAAGAAGGGCCATGGTGGCAATAATTGATGTACAGCTGTTATCCCTGACGTAATTATTAAAGTTAATCATTATAACAGGTATCACACACAAAGGGGTCAAACCCAGATACAAGGGGTCAGAAGCCCGGTGTTCTTCTAGTGCCGGTCCAAAGCCCGGATAAATGGGAGGGGTTGCATCTGGAATATAAAATCGATGCCAGATCCAGAGTTCATCATTTAATGTGTCCTCCATGGCTCCATCCTGGGCCCCTTTCACTTTAGCTTCTATAAATGCTGCCATTAGATTTAGTCGTAAAACCAAGCAGCTACATTTTTTACTAAGAAATAGAGCCTCAAAATTATATTGTAACAATTCTAAATCCAAAGCTGAAGCTGAGTACCGCCGCAAACACGGGGAGAACCCGCTGACTCAGCACAACAGCGTAACCCACGACGCCACCAGAAGACGCCACCGGTTAGTTTGACCTCTAGGGCGCGGGGTCAGGATCTCTAGACTTTATCGGACCGCTGTTTAGCAGACGTCCAGATTCTGTAATGATAATGTGATTCTGTGAGATGACAGGAAGTGGAGCAGCACCAGGGGGAGGGGGCGGGGGACAGCTCTGGACATAAAGATGACTCAGAATGAAGACATGTTGGGTTGACTACTTTGTTCCAGTTGGCTAGAAAAACCCCTACATACGGGAAATTACAGAGTCGGGTCGATTCGTGACGAGTCTCAGAGGCGCCAGAGCCTCCATTACTGGAGGAGCGGTGCATATATGTTCGCTGCAGCGGGAGAGACCCGGTCCGGAGATTGTTGATGTGACGCTTCATTTGAGCTGCAGCAGTCAGAACTATTTACTCTTGCGTTTTTTTTTCTAGTTTGCAACCACATTGCTTTTCCTGCTTTTAAGGCTTTTATTTGCAGTGTTTGCAGGAATCGTCAAAACGCATCAGTAATTTATCTTCTTGCATCTTATCAGCATAAAGTCACCGGTTTTAGAAACAACATCTGCCACCACTGCCTTCTCCACACATGCAGAAGACACAACTCTCATTGCTCCAGCCGGGCCCAGAAGTTTAGTCGCTAACTTTGTCCGTAGAATCAGGTTAAAACCACAAGAGTGAAGTTGTGGGTTCTGAAAGCGGAAACAGTCGAGAGGCAAGAACTCTGCAGAGAGCCGAGCCACACTCATGTGACCCGGTGTGAAGATAGAACTATAGATGACCTCCTCTTTGATTAAATGTACTGAAGAACTTCTCTAAAACTCAGTCATTGTGTATATGATTGAACAGAGGGACGTAATAAATAATCTCTCTATTTAGATTCTACCTGCAAGTTAGTGTTCTGACAACCCAACCAGAACCGGTAGGACCAGAAGTTAGTCTTAAAGGGTTTACCTCCAGAAACACGAGCAAACAGAACCTCTGTTGCCTCGTGGCAGAACCCTTTCAGCGTGTTTTTGTCGGCGCTCAGGCCTCTGGTGACGCTGATCTCAGCAGAATAAATAAATAGATAAAAACTTATGTCGGGCCCTTAAGGCACCAAGGTGGTTTCTGTGGTAGTTCTGGTCCAGGGCCATACCTGGTGTCGGTTCTTAGCTTTGCCATCGCAGAAGAACAACCAAAAGCTCGCCGAGTTAAAAGCGGACATGGAGAAAAATGGTGGAAGTGCGGAGGTGGCTTCTTTTACCCGGGCCCCTCCAAAGTCTAGGAGCACCCCTGCGGGTCTTTGACTGTCGAATTGTTTTTGTTTTTGACTGAAATCATAATCCAGGGAGTGGATGAGGTTGATGGAGGTCTGAGCGGAGATGATTCCGACGCTCTCTCTGGGATGTTAGCACTTTCTTTGGTTTCTCACTTTTTCCAGTGAAGCTCAGCGTCTGGACGGCGGCAGGAGGAGAAGCCTCCAGTTTTTCTCCGTTTCCATGTCTGCCAAGAAGGTTATATTTTCACCGCCATCTGTTTGTTATTCTATTAGCAGGATTAAAATCCGCCTGACAGATCTGAATGAAAGTTGGTGGCCGCGTCGGTCATGTGGCGAGGAGGAATCTCTATGGGAGTCTGGAAAGGGTCCGGATGGAGGCGAAGACTCCGGACCCTTTTTCCACTCGCTTCTTTCTGGAGGACCTGTCTGACCTTTTTTTGTCTTGGGGTTTACGAAACATGTTGAGACAGATTCATTTTTAGATTGTGGACTAGGGTTTATCATTCCTATGTGGGGGGGCAGTGCCGGGGGTCCGGGGGGCTGCTGGTTGGGGCAACAAAGAGCTTCATTCTGACCTCACTTCAGTTTTGCTACGTTAATGTTATTATTGTCCTTCATTTATTTGATTATATCATATATGACGTCTGATAGTTATATTGATTAATGACTCACAACATTGTTGTCTTTCATGTACGGCAGCCATCCATAACATTATAACCTCCTTGTGATGTTTTGGCTGGCTCTATGCCACCACTATGATGTCACTGGGAGTTCTGACACCTTTCAGTCAGAACCAGAATTATGTTGTTCAGTTTGAGCTCAAGTGGATCTTCGGTGGGATGAGAAAAACAAACATCCGGGTCGACCAGCTCTTCCTCCTCCACTCTAGTCGGAACTAACCGCTGCATCTGATGATCCGCTTTTAATTTAAATAGATTATTGTGATCGTCTTTTCACTGCTGGACTTTTAATAAAGAAGGAGGAGGCGAGAGAATATTAGCCCGGTTTCCACTCCCACATTCTTTCAGAACATTCTTGTGAATTTTAATGTTCTTTGACTGATATATGGCGCTGTAAATGGTTTGAGACCAGCCAACAAGCAGGATTTCTGGAATCTATACTGAATAAAGGTTTTGTTGAGTCAACTTAATTTCATTATTTTAACTGGTCCCATAAATTACTGTTTGACCTAATGCCAGATATAATTATTTCAGTTCAGCTAAACTTTATTTAAAAACACGGTATAAGTTGACAATTATGTAAAAAACTTGAAAAGTTTCCCGTAAAAACTTGAAAATTATCACGTTAAAAACCGAAAATTATCGTGTAAAAACTTGAAAAACGATCACGTTGGGAAAAGATAAAATTATCATGTGAAAACGTCAAAATGAAAACCTATAAAACGTGAAAATTATCACGTAAAACGTGTAAATTATCTCCTAAATACATGAAAATGATCATAGAAAAAACTTGATAATTTTTTTTCTTGATTTTCTCATAAGACACAAATCCCTTTCTGTGAAAAAACAAAAAAACATCCGGGGCCACATAAATAATATATTCTGTGGTACCAGTAAACTTAATAAAACCTAATTCAATCAATTCTTTTTTCTGCATAGATTTTCGAATGCTGTGATTTTAGATACGAAACATTATTCATGCAAAAAAAACCAAATAGACGATGCAGAGGTTTCTAACTACGCTCCCAATAGTGGTATGAATAAATAAAGTTGTGTTATCATCTCACACATCTGCTGTTGAGAGTACCGTCACTGTTTCGGGTCAGAGTCTATGTGAAGCCACAGAACCTCTACCAGTGTCTTTACGGTAGGGGGAAAGAAAGTAAGTAACTATGAGAGAGTAAATAAGTAGTTGGAAACATTTCCTCTGACTGATGGAAAAACCCGGGGTGGGTTTCTTCACGACTGACCGTTGCCCCGGTGACGAAGGTGACTGAACATGTGAGGACAGAAAACCACCACCTTTGAGTCAGAGCACCACATGAAGATTCTCTCGCAGGAAGTCAACAGCGCTGGTGGGAAATTGAGAAACAGAACTGATATATTAAACCAAGAAACGAGAAAGAAAAAGTTTTTTTAAAGTTTTTTTATTTCCTTTTGGGAGCTTTTATTCATTCTACAAGACACGAGACTTTTAATTTAATTTGACCAAAAAATGATAAAACTGTTTGTTGAAGTTGTTTTTTTCTCAAAAAGATTATTTCACAATGAAATTCTGTTCATGGGAAATAATCAGCGTTCGTTAAATTAATGTAACCTTTTTCAAAAAGCAGATTTTTCTTAGAAAACTCTAATAATAATAATAATAATAATAATATATTTAATTTATAATGCACTTTACATTTGGATCAAATCTCAAAGTGCTAAATAAAATAAAATAATTTTATAATATAAAATAAAAATATATATAAAATATATATAAAATATATATATAAATATATAATAATACAATTTTTAATAAAATAATTATTTTTTAATAAATCCTCACATGCTTTAATATGCCAAAAGAAATGAAAATAAAAATCTACTTATCAAGTAGGACCTTCTCAATAGTCACTGCTAATGTTTCCCCCTCGGGACCCCTTTGACCTGTGGTGTCCCCCAGGGCTCTATACCCGGCCCCTTACTCTTTCGTGTATACATGCTGCCACTGGGTCAGATTATAAACAGGATCAGAAATGAGCGGATGATCGGGTCAATTAAAGGGTTAAGGTCTTCCTTCCATTCAATCTCGCCCCTCAAGTCTCCCAGTCATAGAAATGTTCTATAAATGTTCTCGTCAGACGATAGCAACTCTCAAAACGACATGCTTTGCCTTTCTGAATAAATTACTCCCAATCTGAATTCTAATTGGAGTGATAAATGTTTGTGAAAACGTCCATCTGTGATCTTCATTCCACTTCGGGCAGAAACACCTTCACCCTGTTTCTCCTATCAGCTGGTATTTGTATAAAACTCACGGAAAAAAGAAAGTTAATATTGACTGTTTGATGCAGAAAGCAGCATTTTCCACCAGATAATCTGTTCTCACTCCACAGTGGGCGAGCCCAGTGGACCCGGGCCCACCCACTTTAAGTACTGCTCCACTCTGACTGACAGTTAGCACTTATTACGTCTGATTGAAGTTGTTTAAATTAACATTTAGACACATAATAAAGACTGAAACAAATACTTTCCTCAAACGGGAAAAGACAAAATTTAGTTTTTATTCTATGTGAAATCTGGACCAATTAGAGCGACCCATTTTATGTTGGTCCTGCGTTCTGCTAGTATGTGTGTGTGTGAGTGTGTATGCAAGTGTGTATGAGTGTGTGTGAGAGTGTATGTGTGAGTGTCTGTGTGAGAGTGTGAGCGAGTGTATGCGTGTGTGTGAGAGTGTATCTGTGTGTGTGAGTGTGTGAGAGTGTATATGTGTGTGTGAGAGTGCGTGAGAGTGTATATGTGTGTAAGACTGTACATGTGTGTGTATATGTGTGTGTGAGTGTATCTGTGTGTGTGAGAGTGTGGGTGTGTGTGAGAGTGTATGTGTGTGTGTGAGAGTGTATCTGTGTGTGTGAGTGTGTGAGTGTATATCTGTGTGTGAGAGTGTGTGAGAGTGTATATGTGTGTGTGAGAGTGTGTGAGAGTGTATATGTGTGTGTGAGAGTGTATATGTGTGTATGTGTGTGTGAGACTGTACATGTGTGTGTATATGTGTGTGTGAGTGTATCTGTGTGTGTGAGAGTGTGGGTGTGTGTGTGAGTGTATCTGTGTGTGTGAGAGTGTGGGTGTGTGTGAGAGTGTATGTGTGTGTACGTGTACATGTGTGTGTTAGTGTGTGTGTGTGTGTGTGTCCTTGGACTGCAGCTATCTCTGTGACAGGAAGCACCTGCTAACTTTCCCGGGGACTATCTCAGACAAACACCAGGGACCCCCAGAGACTTCTAGACTCAGCGGTCCAAAGGTGATCTCAACCTCCGACCATCCGTGTCTCACAGATTCTGGTGTGAAGAACTGGACCTTCAGCACCGATGAACTGAAGCTCACCTCCGGACCACCACCAGCTTTCACACTACTGACATGTTTCTCCCTTCATCTAGTCTTCTCCGGTTCTTCTTCCTCTCTTTTATTCCCTTTCTTCTATTCTCTCTCTCTCTCTCTTGTTCTGCTTATCATTAAAATTATAATAAAGTTAAGGAAAATAACTGAATGGTTTTCAGCAGAACAAAAAACCTCTGGTTGATTATTTGTGGGACTGGTTGAAACATAAATGTTGATAAAATAATAAACGAGCGTTTGGATGATAAACTTCAGGTTCAGTTCTTCCAGATTCCTGTCGGAGCCTCTGTCAGCGGTTCTGTTTGGACCCGATAACAGTGACGGCGTCTGACTCTGATCCCGGATCCAAGCCGGCACGTTTGAATACGGAGTGATTATGGAAGAACCAACAGGCTGACAGGATGTTGGCCCGCTGCAGGAGAAAACAGGACAGAACCAATATTCAATATTTACCTTCCCTTTACAAAGAAATCCAAAGAATCTCCAGGCGTCCGCCAGGATTCATCTGCATCCAGATACCGACGCTTGTTGTCCCGCATAAAAGACTTATTATACACACACACACACAGACTTCTCCCTCTTACGGCACCGGAAAAGATGCTTAAACCCACATTAGTCGGCGTTTTCTTTTCAGGATGGGATCAAACACGGCGATTGGAAGAACAAGAGATCAATCATCTTTACTCTTCCCTTCTTTTTGTTCTAGCTCTATATTTGTCCCATCTGTAAATGCTTTTCTAAGCATGAATTATATTTCACAAACAAACCCACAAAGTCCTGTTTAGTGGATTTTCCAGAAGACGTAGATAAACCCGTTACATACCGACAGACATGGGTTACCCAGAATGCCTCCTTATGGTTCGGGCTAAGGCTCTTGGGAAACCCCCCAATCCCCTGCATAGAACACAAGCAATCCCCCTCAGTCCAGTTATGATCATGGAGAACCTGCAGGATGGCTTTCCTGCAGGTTTATCCCGCATCAACATCCGGATAAATGTTCACCTGCTGCCAGATATCAACAACCGACTGGAAACCAGCCAGGTAAAGAAGGTTTCCCAGAGTTTTCAGTGGTTGTAATGTTATGGCAAAACAGCCTGAAACGTCAAGGAAGTAAGAGAAACCGCGTCGTCATAGAAACCAGACTCCAGCTCAACCTTCAGGTTTGTGATTAAACAAACTCCTCATATCAACTGAGAGCACAAACCTTCCCGTCACCAACCGTTTTCATATCATCTTTATTGAACGTGTCTCAGTTTTTAAACATATTTACAGATACTTTCATTTTAGTTTCTTCAGTTCAGTAAAAATACAAATACAGAACACTCAATTTTCAAAAGCGGCGCCGCTCCCAGCGACGCCACGGACGACGCCCGGACTTCCTCCCTATCAGAGGGAGGTGGTCATGATATCAGCGTGATGTCAGAGACTCAACTGCAGCGATGAAGCGAGGGATGAAGGTGACGGAGGGAGAAGGATGAGGGGAAGGAAAAGGCGTTCTGAGATAAGATTTAATAAAACGAACCGGAAACGGTTCGTTTTATAAAATAAATTAAAAACCTGGCTCTGGATAAATCACACCGTATGGAGGAAGTGAAATATTCCAGCATTTACAGAGAAGAAGAAGAAAAACAAAAGAAGATGACTCAGCACATTTAAATTATCTACAACGGCGGCGCCCAGAGTGCTTGATTTGCTTTATTTGACTTCTCACAGGCATGGATTTCCTTACAGATATTAACATTCTGACGCCTGAGTCTTGATATGAACGTTTGGCCTTTAGTGTTTGGAAGATAAAGCAATCAGCCATTACAATATAACCACTGAAAGGTGAGGTCGGAATAAAGTTGATGGTCTTGTTACAGCGGCGCCGGTCGACAGAGATGATATGTAAGGAGCAGGAAAATGTTCTACAGTCAACTTTAAGGAAATCTTGAGGCAAGCTGACTGGATGGTCCGAGCCCACAGAAGAGCAACTTTAGCACAAACGGATGAGAATGTTCGTGCTGGTTCTGACAGAAAGAGGTCACAGTGACATCACAGAGGGGTTAACACGACATCAGAGAGGTGGTTTTATTGTTAGGGTTGATCGGTGTAAATCCAAAGTCCTCCAGCTGCAACTAATAAACAAGATTCAACGTTCAATGACGGAGGGATTGACTTCCCTCTGTCCGACCAGCGTGCTGCCGTCAGCGCCGGTGGACGGATGGAGCGAGTAGAGAGGATGGAGTTGGAGGATAAACAGTTGACAAAGTATTAAAAACACAAAAAAGCTCTGAGCAGAAATTACAGAAATAGTCCAGGCTGGTTCTGATAGAAAGGTGACATCACAGAGCTGAGGTGGCAAAAAGGGGGGGGCGACACAATATTAGCCAGGTGGTTTTAATGTTATGGCTGATTGGCGCAGCTGGAAACGAACAGAAGCTTTTGTGTCTTGATATTTTATACTGGACAAATTTATTTTTTTCATGATTTCAAAACGAATCTGAGAAATGAAATACATGAAGTCAGCGAATAATGAGAGAATGCAGTTTAAAGAAAAACATCTGCAAACATCCTCATGCCTTCAAGAGGCTCCGACAGGTCATGTGGGTCTGAACAGAAGCAATGCATCATGGGAAATCAGCAGGAAAAGCCTTCATTTATTCGGGTCGCTCAGGGCTTCATCTCTGCCCTCCTCTTCTTCAAAGCCTCCCCGTACAAAGTGCACAAATACAGGATTTATAGGGGAGCGCGCACACACACACACACACGCACACATACGCACACGTTCTCAGCCACCCATAAAACAGAAGAGAACATAAGCGATTGAGTGATAAGAAGGAAATGGAAAGAAAGCGGCGTCCGATCGAGCAGCAGCAGACAGTTTGGGGGAAAAGTGACGTCTCTGACAGGAAGAGGAAATGGAAAGCTGCGGCGAGGAGGAGGAGAAGGAGGAGTAGAGATGGGGAGTCCTGCTTTGACTGTTCGGATTATGATGGTCCACTTTTCTGAGGAGGAGGAGTGGACTTATGCCAAACTCCGACGGATGTTGTGATGCTGCCAACAGGTCAAAGTTCACTTGATGAGGATTAAACAGGGAGTGGAATGGGGTTTGATCCAACCCCGTCCCCAGGAAAAAACAAAACACACGCCTCAGGGACCGACCCAGTACCGTCCTCATGTGTCTGTGTGGAAAAATGTCGCTTTCATCAGTGCAGCGTCAGACTGACTGTGTAGTCCTTCAAGTGCACGCTCAGCGCCTCACGTGCACACTCAGCCCCTCACGTGCACGCTCAGTGCCTCACTTGCACTCTCAGCGCCTCACGTGCACGCTCAGCGCCTCACGTGCACGCTCAGCGCCTCACGTGCACGCTCAGCGCCTCACGTGCACGCTCAGCGCCTCTGCTGGAGTCTGTACAGGAGCAAAGTTTGGTCAAATCTCAAAGAAACACTCAAAATAAGAACAAGTATCTAAATCAAGTCTCCGGGTCCTGGATCTCGATCCTTCAGAGAAAAGAGTTGATCGGAGCCGGCAGCGAGGCCGAGCAGCAAACCCACCGTCTTCCTGATTTACGCGGAGAGTCAGAGAGTGAAACGCAGAAGAAGAAGAAGAAGAGGTTCCTCTCCAAGCTCTGTCTCTCCGGTTCCTCTGGTCTGCAGTCCAAAAGCAGATGAGTCGTGTAGAGCTGAATCAAAGTCTGTCCAGTGTTTGAGGGTGGGTTTCTCAGACTGGTGGCGCCCCCCGGTGCTGTGGTGGAGGAGGTGCGCGTCCGTCTACCGCTGAGCCGGCTCGCTGCCAGGCAGTGTGATGTTGCCCAGGTGGAGGACAGGAAGTGGGTGAGCCTCGGTGTTGAAGACCCAACTCTCCAACGGCATCAGGTCGTCGCTGGAGAACAACAGGTACAGATACCTGAGGGGGCGGGGATAAGGGGCGGGGGAGGGCGGGATGTGTGGGGAGGGGTGAGGATCAGAGAGATTGGGCGAGGATGGTGAGGAAGAAGGAGGGAGAAGGGAATTAGATCACTGCAAGTACTTTGTACTTTGTGCCGATGCGTTGAAGTGTGGGTTAAAAGTACAGGAAAATAAAAGACAGTGGGAGGAGTTTAATCATTATACATATACTGTGTATATATACACATATATATATATATATATATATATACACATATATACATATAAATATATGCATATACACACATAATATATGTATATTTGTATTTCTAAATCAAGACTGTGTACAATCTCCTTCATCCTGGTTCTCCATGTGGGTTGAAGAATTCTTCAGTTCTCAGAACTCAAAACCCAAATACTATATCTAAAGTGATATTACAATAAATACCATCATCATATGTTTGCTTTCCTCTGAGTTTGCTCAATGTGTTTTTTGTTTGACTAAGTCTTTAGTTCTTGGATTAGAATCTGGGTGTGAAACCAGTTTGCTCCTACAGACGGAGCAGAGCCCCGCCTCCTCTGTGTGAGTGACAGACAAAGTTTCAGAACCGACAGGCCTCCTGTCTCCTGGAGCCCTGAAGGAGAAGGATCTGGTTCAACACCTGGGTGCAGGAGGACACGAGGTCCATCAGGTGTCTGTGTCTGGGATCCTTTACAAACAGAACCTGAAACAGATTCAGGTTCTCCCTCCAGTCTTGAAAATCTTTTCCTGTCGGCACAGAGTCCGTTCACAGGTCTGCTGTTCAAAGTTCTGCCAGTAGAGGGGACCAGAGTCCAGCCCTCACCCATCCTCCTCCATCCTTCATCCTTCAGTGAAGATGAAGCTGCCCTTAAAAATACACGCAGCTAAAGAAAAAAGAGAAATATGTGACGGTAGATTTTGGTGTCTTTATTACCCTCAGGACGGGAGAGCTTCTGGGCTCAGGGGACATCAGATAAGGCCGTCGGCGCCACTCATGATTAATCTAGGAAGTTTGACATGTTCTTATCTCTCATGCAGATTATTCAGATCGGCAGGTTTGAACCTAAATTCCTCCCTTAGCTCCAGAGCGGATGACTGAGGAGACGACCCCCGGTGTGACGAAGGCTAAGTTCTACGCTGGAAAAAGCCTGATGACGTTTTTAAAGCTGTGTGCAGCGATGAGCCGTCTTTCCAGGAAGCATTAAGATAGCAGTGAGTCTGCAGAGGAGGCTAACGGCTGTAGCCCACGTTATACAGACCCTACTCTACCACCTTATACACGTCCTCTAACAGTCAGACCTCCATCTTCCTTTCTGCCTCACCTTTACATAGATGTCTGATCCACATCTGTTACTACCTCCCCCTGTCTCAGAGGCGCAACAACTCAGGACCTCCCCATCACTCCTGCCCTGTGTTTACACAGAGAGGAGGGGCAGAGTGAAGGGAGAGGGTCTGTCGATGTCGTCTCGGACACAGATATGTAAATACACAGATTCATCTTTAACGGGTCGTGCACAAACGACCTACGACCCGCAAACCTTTCAAACACGGCAGAGATGGAAGCTCAGCGGCTCCTCGTGGTGAAGAATTGGAATCAGGCATATTTGGACCGGATACCTGAAGATACGTCACCTCACCTGTCACCCACCCAACAAATGTCCCCTGATCTGAAAGGATTGATTGACACATGGATCATCTGACTGAACTGGCCGGAGACTTACTTGAGTGTCTCGGCCAGGAAGAAGCTCTGCTGCACGTCGTCGTAGGTGGGGTTTGAGGAGTAGACGTCCTTCACCCCGGAGAACCCACCACTCACCCGGCAGTACTTATCAATGGCCTGGAGGAGGACAGGGAGAGAGAGAAGGGAGGAAAGGATAGAGGAAGGAAGGGAATAAGAAAGGAGAGGAGGTGGAAAGACGAAGACGAGGAGAAGCAAAGACGAAAGAAAGAACAGGAATGGTGGACAATGTGAGATAAAAGACAGGATGTGGGAAAGAACAGTGTGAAGGAAGGATGTAGAGGAAGAGAAAGAGAAGCAAAAAGAAAAGAGAACATTTAAATAAGCTTTCAAAATCATCCTGTAATTCATTTCTCTGCTTGAGACGGATTAGACGGAGCCCTGAGGAGACGCAGGCGGGAGAAACAGCTGCTGGAGAGAAAAGGAGGAAAAGAAGATTACCACAAACACCTCCCACCACATTCATCTTGTTTTCTTTTTCTTCTCCTCCACCAGAAGCAGCTCCGTGACGAGGCGGCGCATTCACGGCGTTCGTTTTAAGCTTGTTTGAGAGTTTTGCTGTCCGCGGGAGAGAGAGAGAGGGGGCGGAGCTTATGGTGGTCTGATTCTGCCAATCCCCTCATCACGCCTCGTCCTCACAGGTTTGTCTGCAGATTCTTCAGCAAAGTTCCAACCCGAGGCGTTTCTGTCTATCCTGCCGTTGTCGTCCTGTTTCAGCGGCTTGTTTGTGTTCAAGAGCCATTCAGGCGACGGCGTCTGAACGTGTGATCTGTGTCTGCGGTTCTCCTCCGAGGTCGGATCAGTAGCAACCGGACTTCTCTTGTAAACTGAGGATGTTTCCTCTCTGATTCAAGAGGCCGCCTGAGGGCCGACTGACCTCCTTCACTCGCTTCAGGTTGAGAGGGATGGAATGAAGATCCACACTACCACCTACGACCAGGACCGTTCTAAAAACGCTAAAGTTGTCAAAGCGACGCTCCAACACACGGATCTGCAGAACCATGAAAAGTCTGTAGTTTGTCTGCCGGGCCAGTGTTTTCAAAATCAATAGCACAGAAGAAGAACCACCAGGAAGTCTAGATGATCTCCACTGATCAGAGCAGCGGCGCCAGAACAGATGGTATGTTATCATGTCCCTTATGACGTCATCACAGGTGAGGTTTGAGGAGTAGACGTCCTTCACCTTCATCCGTCACCTCACAATTCATTTGTGGAATTCAATCAGTGTGATTGGGGACTTATCGGGGAAATTCCTTTCCTGTTTGCGATGACAGAGTAGGTCTAATTATTTATTTATATTATAGGAGTCACGGGTGACATCAGGTGCTGAGAGAGGGACCCTCCAGGTTTTCAGTTAGCTTTATATCATTCCAATGTGATGAGCTTATCATCCCAGAACTCCCTGATTGTTTGCCTAGGAGCTTTTGTTCCAACCACAGATGCACCTCTGCATTTTCTGTAGAAGGTTGACAGGAGGGAGAGAGAATGAAGAGTCGGAGGAGACAATAGGGATGAGCAGGTCCGCAGAGAGTTAGACGGAGGAGACTGCAGCATAAAAGAGGAGCTCTTTCATCCCGTCATGGAAGACGGGACGTTACTTCCTGTTCCACTTTCATCACGCTTCCACATCAGAACAGGAAAAGAAGAAGAGGAAGATTGAGTCACTAAAGGAAGCTGGAGTTCTTAGAGGAACCAACAAGGTCCACCCATCCTCTACACCGGGAAGGGTGTGAAAGCTACAAGACGTCAGACCACTTCTTACTGCCGGCAGAAGAACCAGAACATCCCTGTGTTCTTTTAGAGAGACGACCAAACAAACAGAACTTGTTCCAGAGTTCAGAGATGTAAAGAAATGTTTTTGTGGAATCTCCTCATACTTCTAAACGCCTCCAGAGATCAGAGTTAAATTCACCCAACACTCCTTTCTTCTCCACTCAATTCCTGCTTCGTACCTCCAAGAACTTCATGTACCGGGTATCTCCCCCTTTGGATCAATGATGATACATTTAGGAGGAAGAATGGACCTGAAGAAATCTGCACATTTCCCTTCAACAATAAGGTGAATGATAAGAAAATAAGACTTTATGAAACCGTGAGGCTCCAAACATTCAAACCGGACCGGGCGGTTCTCCCTGATTCTGATGGAGTCGGGCCTCATTAAAACCCTTGTTTTTTGGAGTTCAATTCAGACACTCTGAGCTTCTTGTGTTCGGAACAACCGGACCTCCACATGTCATTTACCTGCGCCGCCTCCCAGCCCCACTGCCGGTACTTGGGGTCGTGGGTGAACCTCCACATGTACCAGTAGGTCTCGATGACCTCCGGTCGCAGGATGTAGTACTTCTCGTTCTGCCGTACGGCCACCGCCTCCAGGCCGCTGTCGAACTTGAACGCCTCCGGGCCGAGCTTCAACACTTCAGGGAAGAAGGTGGAGAAAAGAAGAAGGCGGAGAAGAGAATTTTAAAAACGTGATTTAGATAAACCTTTATGACAGACATCCTTCATTCTTTGCCATGAAAACAGGCCGACTGTTAAAAATGTCCGCCAGCTCAACAGGAAGTTGGCTTTTCCCTCCTTCCCTCTCCTCGTTCTTTCTCCAACTTCATTTGTTGCCATGGCAACCTTTACTTTTTCTCAGCGAAACTTCACAATTTCTGACCACACCTGCAAGCGCACACACACGTACAAACACACGCACCTTTATCTAACAACTATTGATCGCCTCTGGAAAAACTCCCAAGCAGGAATGTTTGAAAGGACTTCCTCAAATACACTTTCAGCGACAGGAAATGTGAAACCTGCTGAAAAAGGATCGATCTAAGAACTTTAAAAGTGCCGTTTTCCCCCTGGGAAGGACGCAGTGAGTTATTAGACCTTGGATATGAAGCGTTTTCATTACTCACCTGCTGCAGGGATCGTGTTTGGGTTATAGAGTGGATCAGATAAGTTCTGCTGTGACGCACTCACAGATGTGTATTTATTACCTTCATGCTTTGAACCTGATGCCGCGTTCACACACGGCTGCTGACGCGGCAATTTTCACAGCAAGAGACCGATCACTCATTTGAAAGGAGATTATAATACCTAAATCCTAATTTTAAGACCGTTTCCGTCCTTATAATTACAACAAAAATGTCACTGGTGACGCTGACTACATACATATGCAGTAGAATTTAACCAGTGGACTCCTGGTCCTATTTACAGTCTTAGACTTTGAAGATGGAAAATAATTAAGTCAAGCTCAAGGACAAAGAAAAAAAGGGTTTTTTGTTTTTTTATGAGAATCTGCTAGAGGAAAAGGTCGTAGAATTAAAGGTCGGGGTTACGGGAACTTCACCAAAGATTAATCGAACCATTTGAAAACAATCTCTGGATTAATCAATAAAAAAAGAACTGGTAGTTGCAGCTTGTTACGAATGTTTCACAAAAGCCAAACAAGGGAGATTCCATAATATTGTTCAATCTGAAAATGAGAACTTTTTAGTACTAGAATGATAAAATCACTTGTTTTTTTGCTCCACTAGGGGGTGCTGTCGCTTCATCACCTTCAGTCTGGTACCAGTCAGATTTATTTACAGGACAAATCTGTTTTCTGCTTTGATGTCAGTTGGACTCTAAATATATATAAATATATATATTGAACTATATGAACACAGGTGTGCCTACATGTTTATGCGTGCCGGCCCCGCCCCTCTCACCTGTCCTGTCGTAGGACTCGTGACAGGTGTGGGCGACCTCGGCCCCCAGCTGCAGGTAGTGTCCCGCCTTATCGTCGGGAGAGCCGTCAGCTCCCAGCGCGAACATGCCGCCGGCGAAGCAGGCCAGGTGGCCCATCTTCCTCTCCAGGTGTCCGTTCTTCCACTCGCCAATGAACGTCAGACCGCCGTTGGATTTGCGTATCAGGTGGCGTTCGATGGCCTGGAGGGAGAGGGAGGGAGGGGGCTGCTGTCAGACAGGATGTGTGCAGAGGTTACGGGAAGAAACACGTGTTCGAGGACGCGTGGAATGCGTTGTTGACGTATTTGTGATGTGCACTGAGGTCTTGAACGGTGGCGGTGAAGACAATGGATGGACGGAAGGAGTAGCTCTTCAGTTGGATCGGACAATACAGATCAAGGAGCTTTGGCGCCAGTGACCCAGTTGCTGGTTCAGTTCTTAGAGCTGCAGAGCGGTAACACCCAGTCCTCTAGACATCACAACCATGTCCCTCCTCTGACAGGTAACCATGGTAACAAGATAATGTTCACCTGCCACTGGTTCTGATGTTATGGCAGCGACACATGCAGATGGAGTTCTGTACCTCTATGGCGTCGTCGTAGGTTTTTCGGGCCTCTGTGTCCGTCTTGTCTGACATGAGCCACGCCTTCAGGAGGTACTCGTAAAAGCTGTCGCCAAGTCCTCCCACTGACGTGTGGTCTGGAATAGAGAGCAGAAAATGAAAGTTCAATACAACGATGGACGTTGTTTAAATCGAGAGAAAGAGAGGAAAAAACAGTCAGATGGACGAACAAGAACGCCAAAATACATGATTCACTTTTGAAGCTGTGCCTCTGAGGTGACACACGGCACCAAAATCATCCCTGGACGGTTTCTACTTCCCTGCAGTCACAACATCAAGGCAGCAGCTTTCCTCTCATGTCCTCGTTTGTTCTTCCTTCTCACATTTTATTAACTCCAGCTGCTCCGTGGGAAACTTTTGCACAGCTTTCACCACTTTCCAGATTCACAGGATGGCGGTCTGCTGCCAGAACCCGATCCGGTCAGACACAGCGCCAACATCGGCGTTCATTCAACACTATAAAGCGTCTGCGTTGGTCAGTTCTACCTGGATAGAACCCCCCTGTCCTCGGGTCTGATTTAACACTTTAAGAAGCTTTTTCACCAGAACCTAGATTATTCTGTTGAAGGTTCTATACGAGAATGTTTTTATTTAATTTATATTGACGATATTACAAAAAAAGTTTTCTTTTCCGCTGGTTGAGCAGGTTTGCAGAGTAACCATTAAAAAGGTGGGTGTCAAACTTCCACAATTAAAGGAAGGATACCAGGAATCTTCCTTTTGGCGCTACTGTTGCATCATCACGACCTCAGAACCGGAGTCGGGGGAAGAACTCCTCTCTGAGTCGGGCTGGAATAATCCTGCGGGTGTACAGATCACATCAGATGGATGTAATCGGATACCATATCTGAGCAGGCTGCTCCGCGCCTCCAAAGTGAATCTGTGTGTGGAGCTGATTAACCTGCCCACAGGTGAGTGAAGAGATATGCAAAGACGGGGGAAGAGGTGAGATGAAGAGGCAGATGAAGTATTCACCGTCTGTCAGAGAGAGGGTTCACGACCTTCAGAGACACGTGTGGGAGTCGTGAGGAGAGAGAGTGTTCACGTCTGGACCTACGGCTGATTGATGACGGATGAAATCCTTTCCTCACATCACAGCAGTTTCCTTTAAACAGTAAGTCTCCAGTAATGTAGAGGAGGCGTCTCCATCACAGGGAGTAAAACCACTATTTACTCCGCCCGGTACCGTTCTGCCGGCAGCAGTAGATGCACTGGGTGTTTTATGATTCCCCTAACGGCACCAGCAGGTGTTCCTGCAGCATCAGCATCTCTCACCGCTTTTCTGGGGTTAAACGGCCAAACGCACTGAACCAAAGGTTATTTCCAACGATTCCCCTGATCCGAACAGCTACACCGACGCTTCAACCCTACGTGGGAAATCACCTCCGGACCCAGATGACCGCTGACCTAGTTTGTATTCAGCGCCGGTATTCCTGCTCCTCGGAGGCTCTGGCAGGTCACCGGCCCTCTTCTGGCGGCGCCGCTCCGTCTGTAATCATCAGTCTTAGCCGGTAAATTATTGTCAGGGGCACGTGAGTATTTTTGGATGCGGGAGGTGAAAGACAAATATTGATTGCGGCTTCACTGCGCTGAGGTCACCTTGGCTGAGGAGAACACAGGAGCGTATGCAGCTTGTTAAGGGTTCCTAATTAGAACTGAAGTCTGCCTGCTTCTAATTACACATTACTCACATCAACAGGCGGAGCCTTAAAGGTGCTGTGGAGAATTTAGAAGTGTCTATTGGGGACGTTCCAGAAATACAACGTATCATTGAGTCTCAGTTCGACCCGATCCAAGAATCTGGCCTTCGAGCGGCCAAATGATGTCATCAAGCAGCCGCCCGTGAAGTCGGAGTACGTAACTACAGCTTTATTTATTTAGCGCTTTTCTACACAGAGGTCACTAAAAGGAGAAGGTAGAAGAACCACAAAGTAGTGGTCCACTGAGCAACATTGAGGAGCTGGTCCCTGGAGGAGGGGGTCCATCTTTAGGTAGATATAACAATGTGAACAGGACCAGAACCATTAGCTCCGTAACCAGGTGAGCCGAGGAGCTGGAATAAATTAAGTATGGGGGTCTATCTTGAGCATGACTGCTGATCTGCACCAACAGTTCAAATAACGGATTCTCCTGTGGTTAGTTAGTCTCAATCTTCACTGGGGAGAAGGTATGGAGGGAAGGAAGAAGGTAAGAGAGTCATCCAGAGAAGAAGGCCTCCGTCTGACCTGAAGACGTCCTGAAAGAACTCAGAGCTAGAGTGTCCACGCAGAAAAAAAGCTACTCACGGAATTTGCTGAGTAGGCAGAGCAAGGGAGCTTCTGGTTCTGAATCAGAAGATCCAGAGCGGGATAGAAGAGTGTCTTCAGATCTCCATACATGTGGCGTTCTCCTACAAACAACCCTCTCGCCATAAGAGTCTTCACAAATTTCTTCCGCTGCATTCCAGCCTCTGAATTTAGAACCTCTGAATACTTTCCTGCTGTGCTAACTTTGTTTTTTGGACAGATCTCCTCCTGACTGAGCTGTCGTCAGATATTTTGAATAAAATACAAAATGTTGTGACGCACAGAAGCAAAGAAACACTTTGCAGCGCAACCTTTCAGGGGAAGACCAAACTAATAGGAAGTGTAAAATTGCAGCAATTGGAAAACAGCATGAGGCCGGCCGGAATAGAAAAATACACAACGTGAAGCTTCAGGGCTCTAAGGAGGAGACGGAGAGATCTCTGCACAAAAAGAGGATTTCTTCAGAAAACTGAAGGTCTAACACCCGGGACACGAGGACAGGAAGGACGCCGAGGTAGAGCTTGTGACAGCAGGTCCGCGGGTTCAGCTTCCAGACTTTATATCAGGCAGCAAACATGTCGCTTTCACTCGCAATGAATGATGATTTATAAAGGATGGGCGTCTGTGAAAGCATGAATGCGTGAGCTGTAACGATTCGATCACACTGAGCAGGACGCAGGTTTGTTGTGTGGAGATATTTACTTTACCTGCAGATGTGACGCCACAGTAGGAAAAGTCTATCAGCATTTACGTCCTCCAAATATGCGTCGCGTAGGTGAGCAGGTGGCTTTAAGGGTCTTTCGGGGTCCGGCTGTAGAGGCAACTGTTTGTGACTCACTGTCTTCCTTATAAGGAGGAGGACATGAAAGAGGTTGCATGTTGTGTTTTCACTCCCGTGTGTTTGTTTGTTTGTTGTTGTTGACATTCAAACGGGATGTTGTATTTTTCATCTTTCTAGACGGTCTGAGTTGCTGTTATTTGGGTTGAGAGTATATAACAGAAGTTATAGAACGCTTCTTCAGATGACTTTCACCGTATGAACAGGAAAATATGAAAATCATCAATGTATGAAAGCACAACTGCATAAAGAAAACAAGTCTGGGAGTTGTGCTCTTTGAAGACGGAGAAAAGCTTTGAAGACGGGAGTACTGTTATGAATGCAGACATAATTGTGCTGCAGCAGACCCAGACAAATGATGACAGTTGAGGCTGAAATAAATATCACTACTGTATAAAAGTAGGTTCAAAGTCAACTGACGGAAATTAGTCAGGCAGAAAGCAGAGAGAACGTCAGTCTGAGGTGAAGACTGGACCGACCTAACATCAGTAATGGAGTAAAACCGAACAGGAATGCTGATCATTGGTCTACCAGAGCAAAGGGTTCAAGTATCTTGGTGTCTTGTTCTGGAGTGATGGGAAAATGGGCCGGTGGAGACGGACAGGTGGTTAGGACCACCTGTCCGTCTCATAAGAGCTGAGTCGTACGATAAGGATCTCAATTTACCGATGAATCTCCGTCCAAACCCTCACCTACGGTCAAGAGCGGCAGAGAATGAGGTTATGGAGACAAGAAGCTGAAATGGGATTCTGTCCGCCTCCCATTGGAGGCTTTCCAGGCGAGTCCAACTGGGAGGAGACCCTGAGGTAGACCCAGAGATCTCTGGTGGGACTTTATATCTCATCTAGATTGGGAATGCCGTGGGATCCCCGGGATGAGCTGGAGAGCTTTTTAGGGGAGAGGGATGCTGCCACCGCGGCCCGATGCTTTATAAATAAAAAATAAAATGTAGGGAAGGATGGGACTTCACTTTTTACAGAGCTGCATGTTTGTCAACAGAAGGGTAACATCATTCATTTCATCAACTTTGCCGCCACCGAGTCATAAATGAATTAAGTTTAACCTCTGTAAAAGTTACCGAGTGGATTGATTTCTGTTTCAGCATTAATTAATTCTGCTTTATGGAAATCCAGAGATGAAGAGAGCAGCTTTTGACAGACGGTGTGTGAGTGGGCGAGGGAGTGGGCGGTGTGTGTGTGTGTGTGTGTGCGTGTGTGTAATAGTAAGACAGGGGTGTGTGGGAATAAGGCTGTCAGTCACAGCGGGATCTCATTAAGACAGAGGAGCTCAGCCTCATTCCTCATTAGTATGGCTTAACTACTGTCTACACACCTACACCCCATAATAAGGCAGCCGCATTAACGTCTTCACTCGTACATGCTGGAACCCTCCACTCATCGTCTCCGGCACAGGCGCGCGTTCACAGACCCGTCTCACCCAACGTTCCATGTTCATAAATAAAAACACACAGACAGCTGGAGCCGACGCCCACACAGACGTCCCCATAATCACTACTGATGCTATCGTGTACGAGGGTGGAAGTATGGACTTGAAATACTACTGCTGAAGAACATTACACCTCCAAATCTGTTTGTTTTTTATACTCGTCTCAGAAGCTGGATTCAGGAATACTCCGGCTGGTGGACCGTGTTCTTTCAGGGCCCAGATACGGGCTAACGTACATCTAAACGGGGACGACGGCGCTGCTTCTCCTCATTCCTGAGAGCTCAATCGCAAATAAATTCAAATTGATGTGTCGCTGTTTGACTCTACAGCACTGACAGATGATCAAACATGACAACCATCCTCCATCCATGGGTCCATTAATCACAACCGGCCAGAACGCATACACAGTGACGATCCACCTTTCTTCCATTGTAGTCCTTCAAAATAGAAGCGCTTAAAATGTGCTTCTCATTATGGTTTTAAAACATGAAAAAAGAAAAAGGTAAAAAAGGAATCACCGCTTAAACTTTATAAAAATATATTATCGACCATGAAAATGTCACAGGGGAACCCCTAATAACAATAATGTTTATCCTACATCTAAGCTCTGACCAACCAAACGTTTTACAAAGTAACTTACTAAGTAAAATGTCTAAATCTATCTGTCTAAAGTAAGCTAATGGCATGAGCGAACACTTGAAGACCACCATAGATTCTTGGGTGGTGCTGGTTGAGCTGA
This sequence comes from Lophius americanus, assembly GCA_037951165.1. Taxonomy (NCBI): domain Eukaryota; kingdom Metazoa; phylum Chordata; class Actinopteri; order Lophiiformes; family Lophiidae; genus Lophius; species Lophius americanus. The sequence goes on from JBBDHG010000245.1 coordinate 380,391, forward strand.
GGTGAAACATGGTAGGATTCTGGAGCTGGAACACAAGACGGCACCAAGTTCCACTCACTGGACCTGTTCTAAATACATAAATATAAATATATATACGTTCTTGTCGGTATGTAACTCACAGGTGAGGCTTAGCCTAAAATAACCGGTGGGTGGAGCAGAACAAGGAGACCTACCAACTACTGGTTTACCGTACTTTGCTTCTATTTTTTGTATAGATGCTGGTTGTGAGGACTAAATATTGTATTCAGGTAGTTGTGATGTCACTGTTTCACTTAAGTCTAATACTCTTCATCCCATAATGCACTGGAGAGAGTCGTCCGGCTAACGGCGTCCATAGATCATCTGGAGTGGAGGGTGATGACCTCATAGCTCGGACCACCAACAGGGAATGTGCTGACATGAAGGACAGATGAGATTTTCTAATCATCAGAGGCTCTTCTCTTCATCATGTGTTATTTTTAAAGCAGTCAAGAGCATTTTCCTCTAAGCCCCTTTGATATTACACCCATTAATTACATTCCTCTCACCTAGCCGCCCCCCCTCACCCTCCCCCCGCCGCCACCTTCCTGAACTCTATTATGCAGCCTCTCTGTGCAGAGCTCAGGGGACACAACAGCAGGTCGGGTTAGTTTGGAGCAGAGATGAGCTTTAATTAAACCGCCGCTGCTCGGCTAACACACACTAACACACACACACACTAACACACAAACACACACACACAATTAGATCAGAAGATGTGTGAGCTGCTTGTGTTTATGTGCAACAAAAGCACAATAAAAAGTAGCTTTTTATGGCTCCAAGTTCGAGTCGCACACAAACATCCATCATCACCGGCTGGCCGGCTGACCAGAACATCTGTTAATGCGGTCATCCGTCAGTCCATCAACCATCCACCCCTCTCCATCCTCCACCCATTTGTTTCTCCCAAAGTCGGTGCTCTAACAAGTCCATCAGTCAGACAGCCGAGCCACCAGCCTCCTTTAACGAGCCCCTCCATCCATCCATCCCTCCATCCATCCATCCATCCGTGAAAATAGATACTTTGTCTGACGAGACGGCAGCAGGAGCTGCTTGGAGGGTGGAGACATCTGTTTACTTTGATGGTGTATTTCAAACGTCCCATTTACCTGGGAGTTGCTGGGAAATAGAGTTAATATACTTCAGTATATATATATATATATATATATATAGCTTCAAACACACGTCTTACTCTTTCCATTTCCGCTGGTGTAAACTCAGGCAGACGCTCGTCTGTCTGATGGACGGGCAGAAAATGACAGGCCTCATTCGTAAGAAAAAAGAGCAAGTCCATTAAAAAAGGAATATTCTGATATCCACAACGGTTCAATATTCAGTCGGAATGCTTAGATAACAAACCGCAGCGTTCGACGTATCCATCATTCGGCATCTTGGTCTATTTAAAATCAACTCGCAGGTTCAAAACTGGCCCCAATGAAAGCTGAGAAATAAACAAAGGGAATATTTAATATTCCCTCGTAAATCTTGGACGAAGACTTGAAACATCCAAATGAACATTTGAGGGAATATTCAGACAAATGAAGGTTATTCAGACTAAATGTTAGGACACTGTATAGCATAGATAAAACAAAATGTGATACATAATCTGCTTTGACGGATACTGTATTTAATTGAAAAAGTCTACACGTCTGTTTAACCTGACCTTTGTTTAGCGTGAATTTAATGAGCAACACATTTCCAATGATAATAACACTTTACTAAATCTATTGATGGTTATAATCTACATAAATGATTAGTATCTAAATATTGACCCCAATCAGGATTATATTTGTAACCATAATCGTGCAGCCCTAAAACAAACATATAAACTTTAAGACGTCAGATTTACTTTATGAGTCTTAAGACTATTCCAAATAATAAAACTTTATAAACTTTTTATTTATTACTTAATTATTACCGCTATTCTTCCATCACTTAAAGTCTTGAGTAAAACTTGTCCATTTATTATTACCTCCACCAAAAGGAGGTTATTTTTTCACTCCTGTGCGTTTGTCTGTCTGTCTGTCTGTCTGTCTGTTTGTTTATGAGCAGGAATTATGGAAACACTACAGGAGGGATTTCATTTTTTAAAATGAAACACAATGTGGCTATTGCTGCCTTTAATCTTTTCTGGGGAGGTGGAACTTGGGGCTCGGTGGGCTGAACAGAGACGCTGAAGTGGAAGACGCAGAAAATGTGGCTACAGAGTATTTGAAATGACAGATTTAGAGGCTGGGAATAAACTCCGACATTAACGGAGGAATCTGAAGGTTGTATCTAGTTTGTATTGCTTTAACTCTTAATTCAGATTTCAAAACCCTGATATTAACTAGAATATAATTTTTTTTTTTACCAGAACCAGGACTGGTTCCGCTCAGATAGTTAAACAGTTAGAAGCACGAACAAGAGAGACCCTTCAGCTCCTTAAGCCTGAAGTAAACATCAACAGACGTATCGGAGGTGAACCCCTCCATCAACAATCAACCCGCTGATTTTCACTCCTGCAGGGGTTGGCATTCCCCCCCCTGCGATCGTAATTACCCTGTTTATGAGGTCATTAGCTGGTGGCAGGCTGGGCCCGATGCTGAATTACTGCCGGTGCAGTTAATCAACACAGATGTTATCTCCGCAGCTTTAATCATATATTTGTTGAAAGTGACTTGAACCCGGAATGGCAGCTTTCACAGTGAGAACAGCGAACCGCCGCACGTCCAACTTCAAGCACTTAATTTCCCCGGACAGCAAGTGGAAAAATAATCAATATGGGGGGAATACGGAGTTTCTCCCTCCTTCCATCTTCTTCTAGTCGCTTCAATTTGTTCTCATTAAATGGAGCCGTTCTTCTCCTTTCTCCTTCACTTAGCGTTGATTTCCCCTGTTTCCCCACACAGCACTTCTAGAACATGATCCTCCCAAGGAAAATATGAAGCTTCCCCCAAACGGCCGCTCGTCAGTCAGACACCGCGGTTTTATTCTTTTTATTCTTTCTGTCCAATATTGTCACATTGATATATAGTAGAATTTTTTTTATTTTTTCCCTCCACACCACTAGATGGTGCTAAAGAGTATTTTTTCCAGTTGAAGGCAGTGAAGGTAATGGTCAGTGTGCCAGAGGAAGTGGATTAAAGAAAGATGGAGGCATGGAGAGAGTAAACAGAGTGGAAAGATGTATTTCTTTTTACAAGGACTAGACGAGGGAGATGAATATGACACGATGAAGGGTTGTTTTAAATATTGTAAGAATAGTACAAACATCAGGGTTCAGACGCCGCCGTTACGGTACAGAACACAAACAACACGGTTATCACAGTCAGCTTGATGAAGCCACCTGTTCCACATGTCCATAATAATCCAGTGGTCCCAAACAGGTTCTGTTGAATCGGACCACACTGATATAACATACCGTGATAAACAACATATTGCAGAACTTCAAATATCACATATGGAGACGTTACAGTGGTGATAATAGATCGGATCGGGCCTCCGGAGAGTCCAAACCCTACGACCAGAAGTCCTCCAACTCTGAACACTGGTGTACTTACGTTGGCCCCAGCGGCCCGTGCGGGGGTTCAGGTAGTTCGGGTAGAGCCCGTTGGGTCTGTCCATTTTGGCCAGCAGCTTTCTGATATGCATCACCTGTGAGGAGAACCGACACAGAGGAAGATTTAATAACGGTAAGAATGTTTGTCTTGACCCGTCGTTTGTTTTTATTCTAAAGTGTGCCGGTGTCAACGGGTCAGAGAGTCCAACGACTCGCACGGTCAGAGAGTCCAACGTCTCGCACGGTCAGAGAGTCCAACGACTCACACGGTCAGAGAGTCCAACGACTCACACGGTCAGAGAGTCCACCGACTCACACGGTCAGAGAGTCCAACGACTCACACGGTCAGAGAGTCCAACGACTCACACGGTCAGAGAGTCCAACGACTCACACATGTCAGAGAGTCCAACGACTCGCACGGTCAGAGAGTCCAACGACTCACACGGTCAGAGAGTCCAACGACTCACACGGTCAGAGAGTCCAACGACTCACACGGTCAGAGAGTCCAACGACTCACACATGTCAGAGAGTCCAACGACTCGCACGGTCAGAGAGTCCAACGACTCACACATGTCAGAGAGTCCAACGACTCACACGGTCAGAGAGTCCAACGACTCACACGGTCAGAGAGTCCAATGACTCACACGGTCAGAGAGTCCAACGACTCACACGGTCAGAGAGTCCAACGACTCACACGGTCAGAGAGTCCGAGCTCAAATCACGGCGCTGGGGGTCGCCGCTTTATTCCCATATTTTAAGTTTCAACATAAGAGAAATGCCAAATGTCTAGCATGAGATCAAAGACCGTGCTGAACATTTTCCAAAAAAGAACCTCCCCAGTCCTGCCTCTTCCTCCTCATCATCACAGGTGATCTGTAACGGCCGATTCTTTCAAAATTATACCTAATAATAAATAATGTTTATCAATAAACTACCATTGGTTCATAATTCAATGCAATATTTACATACAAATAAAGAATTGGCACAGACACACACACACACTTACCTTCTGGTAGTAGGCGGGGTTTCCTGTCAGGTAGGTGAGGTGAACAAACTCCATGTGGAGCGTCCCAAACTCAGCCAGGATGCTGCTGCCTGCTGACGCCCAGCCCCAGTTACGACCAACGCCGCTGGAAGAGGGGGAGGAGGAGGAGGAGGAGGAGGAGGAGGAGGGGTGGGTAGATGTGGAGGGCAGAAAGAGCGAGAGAGGACAAAAGGAAACAAATGAAGAGTTGATCATGAAAGGTGAGACAGCTGGAAAAACAACTGCGCTGAGGAACCGGCACGATCAACCAAATGCGGCTCGCCGTAGGAAACATGTTTTCGCCGCTGCCTCGATGTTTTCAGAACTCTGGGATATTTTCTTTTGAGACGCGAGAAGCATTTTCTGATATGTCGCCGCTCCAGCAACTATCACCTCTAGGCCCTTTACTGTCTTCACAAAGAACAGATTATTAGACATTTAATAACGTGACGTCTTAGACACTATAATGTTACTGTTTAATGTTTTTATTCAGTAAAAAAATTCATGATAGAATTTCATATTTTTTGAAAACTATCTGAATCTTATTAGTGACATGAATCTGTTTACAGATTCCTCACATGCTTTAATATGCCAAAAAATAAATAAATGCTACTTATAGAATAGGACTTTTTCCATAGTCCCGATTAATGCCTCCTCCTCTGTGGCCCCTTTGACCTGTGGCGTCCCACAGGGCTCCATCCATGGCCCCTTTCTCTTTAGTATATACTATTAAACTTGTGTCATATTATAAACAGGTTCAGTCACATGATTAAAAAAGGAATTGAGACTGGAATGGTGTTCAACCAACCAGCTGAGCGGGTCAATAAAGGGTTTTTAATACAGACGTAGATTCTAGACTGTTACTTCCTCCACCAACACAAGTGGCTAAAATAACATCAATTATTGCAGGTTTAAAGTTTTGATTTATCGCGAGACAAAAATCTTAAGGATAAATAAAAAAAAAAAAAAGCTCCACTCAACCGCAGCTCTCTGAATCGAGTCACAGTCAGACTCTGTTCCAGGCTGCTAATCAGCTGTCGGTACCATCGAGTGGCAGATCCAACTCAATATTCATCCCCTGCGACAAACGGGTGTCAGGGGCAGCGACACTGACCTCTTCAGGTTGACCATAGCCCAGGGGATTCCTGTGGGAGTGTTGAAGGCAGGAAGAAGCTTCTCGGCTAATTGCACCGCTTTCAGCTTGAATACCTGGAGGGAGGGAGGGAGGGAGCGAGCGAGAGAGAGCGAGAGAGAGCGAGCGAGAGCGAGAGAGAGAGCGAGCGAGAGCGAGAGCGAGAGAGAAGGAGGGAGAGAATATAACAGAAAGGAAAGGTTTAGAAAGGTCACAGATTCTCAGGTTAACTAACACTATTCTGCCGTCTGCGACCCGAAAGAACCCAGAGCAATACTCCTTGAGTGGAAACTATGGGGATATAGACAAAACATAGAACAATAAAACTAATAATAATGGACCAGGTAGAGCACATTTATGAAAGAATTTTGAGATGCTGCCCCCCCTGTCAGAGATCTGCAATATTACATCTGCTTTTTAGGGTTACGTTTTTTTTTTCCATTTGAAAGTAATTGTATATGACAGTTTTATTCTTTGACTTAAGGTCACGGACAGATTTAGTCTTTTTCAACACTAAAAAATAAAAAATATATCAACAAAACTGAGCAGTTTTATATGTAATTGTTCAAAATATTTGGTTTACCTGAATAAATGATCACATTCTATTGAAGGATTTGAAAGTAGAGGTTCACAATCTATACCACCAGTAAGGACAAAATAAGGATCTCTTCAACCTCGAAGACGTTCAACACAACGAACACAATCATACACTTCAAAATTAATCACCCCAAGGATCGTAGCAAGTTAAGCTAGAGCAGCTAACGTTAGCAGAGCAGCTAAAGCTAGCTGGAGCTCAGATCCAGCAACAAGCCCTGAAGTTCTTGGACAAAGCAAATATATATTATATAACGGATTGAACTAGGCGCCTAAAGTTTTGTTTTAACCTCAAAATGTCATTCAGTTGGTTAAAGGACGGAGGGTCCATTCATTCAACAGGGGAGAATACAAACACAATGCCGACCAGACTTTGTACTTCCACTGTAATCTTTCAAAATAAGAGCTACTGATGAGATTGATACTCATTTTTTCTAATTGCCTTTGAGTTATTGTACTTTTGTTTGTGTACATTGAGTAAAAAAAGAAAGATAAGTTAAAACTAAACTCTTATATAAACAAGCTTAGAAGTGGAACATCAGGACTCTCACGTCTCTGTGGATTCTTACGAAAGGGGAGATATATGGAGTAAAGGTGGCGGCAGCAGCCCGTCCGAGAAAAACAGATTTACGGAGGAGACTTGCAGACTAATTTATGCAAAAACCCTCCGTTCAAACTTTGCAGCAAGCCGCGAGATGTCTGCATGAATCGCTTGAAGGTCAAACTCGCCGAGCGAGCAGAGGGTGGTACCAAAGTACACAGCCGGCGTTGGATTCCTATTATCATGACTGGCGTCTCATTTAGGGAGCGATGGGAGAGAAACGGACATGTGTTCCTTTTGAGATTACACAAGTCCTTCCGCTCGTCAGAAGGCATGAAGGCTGGGAAAAAAGTCTTGCAGTTTTTTCCCCAGCATACCAATCAGGGAGATAAAGAAGAAGCTGAACGCACGAGCCGAAAGATGGAGCGTGGACAGCGTGAAACTGCTCAAGAAGACCGACTAATGATAACATTCAAAGAAAACAGGAAACATGCATGAAATATTCAGGTTCCCCCGCAGCGGGTGAGCATCACTGCTCGCATACGGAACGAGGTTATTTCAGTTCTCCTGTTAGCATCTTGTGCTAATTGTTTATCCGAGAAAGCGTTCAGTATTTAAAAACTGTTTTGTGAAAACATACAAACTCTAGAATATTCAACTATATTCATACTCAATAAATATTTAACTTACAAAAAAGTCAGAGACAAAAGACTGAATTTAACATGTTGCCATGGAAATGGAAAAAATAACAGTCATAATAAAGGTTCCTGATCTGCTGAAGTGAAGAGCTAATGCTTCATGATATCTTTTTATTTTAATTCAGAATTGTCCACGAAAAGGGAAATCTCCTTCAAAATACTGAATTAAAATGAATTTAAATTGATATTGTGATGATGATGATGATGATGATGCCATGTTTATGTCCAAAGATAACAAAAAGCACATAAAAGAAAAAACCTTCAGTTATATTGGCAGACATTAATGAAAGTAGACGTAGGGATCAGGAACTGGAGTAGGAACTAAATATCCGTCACTCGTGAATGATGCGCTGAAGAGAGTCTCAATCCAAATAGAAGTATTATTAGGAGAGGGGGAACGGAAACCTTTAATCCTGGCTGATAAAGAAAACTGTCAGACTTCACGTGAAACGCCTGAGGAAGGAAAAATGTACATAAGACGAGTATTTTCCTCTGAAGAGTCTCACACTTTGAACCACGTTGTCAGAAAAAGCCTCTGAAGAAAGCAGACGACGCAGACTGTCAGCCTCTGCTCCTCTTCAAGAGCGGCGGTGTCTGTATTTTCATTTTGAGGGACAGCTGTGGGATCCACGCGCTGTGAGACAAGGAGGGATCGCAGACGAAGGTGGAGTCATCAACAACATGTCGGCGACGAACGGCTTTGTAGAAACCGAGATCGACGGAAAATATCGACGTTCTCACCGAGTGAGAGGGAGCTTTAAGACGGAGGAAGTACGCAATGTTATATCTTTAGACTGACGCCGGACTACAGCTGGTATACAGACCTGTAATAGTCCAGTACTCCACATTCTACAGACTATATCTGGTCTACAGACCTGTAATAGTCCAGTACTCCACATTCTCCAGCTAGATCTGGTATACAGACCTGTAATAGTCCAGTACTCCACATTCTACAGACTAGATCTGGTCTACAGACCTGTAATAGTCCAGTACTCCACATTCTACAGACTATATCTGGTCTACAGACCTGTAATAGTCCAGTACTCCACATTCTCCAGCTAGATCTGGTATACAGACCTGTAATAGTCCAGTACTCCACATTCTACAGACTAGATCTGGTCTACAGACCTGTAATAGTCCAGTACTCCACATTCTACAGACTATATCTGGTCTACAGACCTGTAATAGTCCACACAAAGAGGCTGGACTAGACCGTGATACAAAGAGTTCAGGAGCAGCAGCATTTCTGTCCCGACAGCTTTAGAGGACGTGTTGGTCCGTTTGACTGCTGGAGGATCCAGTTTAAACCAGAACGTCTGACTGTAGGGATGGAAAGACTGAGAACTTGATCGTGGTTCTCTGTCATGATTTAATCCTCTGACTGCTGTTTGGATCTCAAGGATGCATCTATATTTTTAATCAGCGTCTCAGCTGCGCCCCCGTCCTGCTGACTCATCATAAACCCTCACATTGATTGGTGGCCCGTCTGCCCCGAGACCCTTAACAAACTCCAATGCACTTTATTGGCAACCCTGCTGCTGATGTCATCAAGCTGGGCCAGAATCCAAATGACCCTTCAGAGGAAGCAGACACAAAAAAAGAATTCTCCACTTTGTGATAATCCTCTCCTTCTCCTCCTTTAATCTCAGGATGAAACACCAAAGCTGCTCTCAGGAACAAAGCAGAGAGGTTCTGATACAGGAACAAAGGTAGCATTGTGTGAGGGAGGCCCGCACAGAATGAGAGGAGAGGAAGGTAGAGAGTCTGATAAATTAGTGGCTGGACTGCTCAAAGGACCGTGGAACATTATCGCTGTGGAGACAAGAGGTGGTCCGCCTGTGTTCACTCCTGCAGACAAACTCCAGAGTTCAGCATCTGGGGGGAACAGACTGAGGATACGCAACAATATGCTGCCGGATGCAGCTAAAAAACTCAAGGTTTGTCCTGAAAGCAGCCGCTCTAAAAGAAACTTGGTGTTAACTCTAATCTATACAAGAAAAAAAAAAATCTATTGAGCAAAAAAATGTTTTCAGAGAAAAAAAACTATCACAAAAATGTCTGATTTTATAAAGTTAAGAATACTGTGTACAATTGATCATTTATTTCCTTAATCTTTGTTTGTAATCTCAGTTTCATCATCTGTCTCTTTCTGCTGATCTCTCATTTCTCCAATCCAGCGTTAACAGCCTCCACTCTCCCCATCCAGCCTCTCTTTTCCTCTTTCTCTTCCTCTTCCTCTTCTAGGATTAACGGCGGCCGGAGGTCACTGGGTAGTGCTCCAATGTGGCCAAAGGCCCAAGTGTGTCTTTGTTCTGTACGAGTTCATCTTCTTGTGTTGTGTTATTTTGTGGGTTTGTGTCTAGTCTGTCAAATCTTTCAGAGCCTCCTCAGCCGTTCAGCCTCTCCCAGCTGCTCCCAGCTTACGCTTCATACCCTCATGTGTAATAACTGGCTGGTTGGCCGAGTGCAGGATGTGTTTGAGAGGCGGATTACAGTGATCCAGTCCCTGGAACACAACACTGATGGACCATTTAGAAGACGCTCTCATCACAAGGTTCATAAAGGGCCAGAGTTTTAAGCATGGCTGCTCCTGAAATGAGTGAAACCCTCACACTGGAAGGGACCCAGATCAGGTACCCTACATCCCATTCTCCAACTCTGATGTACCTGCACAACCATCGTCAACAGCGCTGACAGAAGGCTGAGCGCTGCAGATGTCAGGCTGAAGACACGAGGGGTGGTTCCATCAGTTCTACCGTTTCTAACATTTAGTTCCCACACAGACGACGTCACCTGTCTGCAGCGTTCACCTGTTCCCTGTGTCAAACCTGGTTTGAACAGATGTTGGGAACGCTTTGAGTTAAGTTTAACACAGTGGTTCCCAAACTATTATATCCTTTATGTTATCGGCTACAAAACTCTTACATACTCGATATCAGTCGTTCCCAAACTTTTAAATCTTCCGTATCAGTGGTTCCCAAATGTTTACATCCCTCCTATCCGTTGTTCCCAAACATTTAGATCCTCTATGTTGGTGGTTTCTTGACTCCTTTATCCTACTGGATTCAGAAGTTTGGGGATCATTGGTTTGACTTATCTAGATTTCTGCCGCAACCTCTTTTGACTGGGATTCGAACCCCAGTCTCCTGGACCACAGTCAGGGGTGACCCACTGACCTGTCCAGCTGCCAATCCTAAACACTTGTTTGAAGGAGTCAATAAGAGCACCGTTGGATCTGTTGATCAGCTGCGGGTCACCGGTGACGTGTCATGGAGTCTCCTGAAGGGATTACGGGGTAGACTGTGAAATGTGCTGAATGAGTCTGGATGGTAAGAGGGGCCCCGGGGGGGCCGGGATTAAGCCCCTGTTATGTGTGAGTGCAGCTACTGTATGTCACATCCACGCTCCGTCACGCCGCTTCATCATCGGGGGATCCGGTTGTTCATATTGTTCAGGTCTGGATTAGAAGCAGTCGACACAAAGATGAGCCGCCGTGAAGAAAAACCATCAAATTAAATTGGCTCCATCATCCCTTCGTTGGTTACCATGACAACGACTGCTGTCAGACATTGAGCAACGAGCAGAATGGCGTCTTCTTCTGCCTCCATAAAACCAAACCCCATCCTCTGAGACTGATGTTTCCAGGTTGTGCCGTGGACGTCCCGCCTGATGGGTCCAGATGGCTGCTGGTGTTAGTTCTTTCAGAGCCGGTTCCATCCTGTCCCTTGAGGAAATACAACAAATCTGACGTTTGTGCGTGCCAGAAACAATTAAAGGGGTAGTCTGTGAAATGTACGAGTGTATAATCATGACTGTTTTTCTGTTCGTGTTTAACAGCTGAAACGATTCCTTGAATAAGTAACTAAGAAAGTAACTTGATTACTAAAAGCCTAGAGGTAAATAATACGCCTTTTACTTTACAGTAAACTGTTTTGTAGCGGGCTGTGGGAGTCTGGGAGTCACGTGCCGCCCAGCATGACTGCCAACCCAAATTTCCACGAACGGAGACTCATACTTACTATCTGGCACAAGAAAACGCAGCGGAGCGTGAATCCTCGCTGTCAAAGACGGGAAAACCTGATGAAGTGTGATAAACGTTACAACCTGGAACTTTACTGCTAGATGCCACTAAATCTTACAGACTGCACCTTTAAGTACCGATACAATATGGGACTTAGATGGAGGAGGTGTGGAGATGCTGCCGCGGGAGATTCACATTTATCAGAGTCATTCTGTCACGCTTCGTTATTAGCGCCGTCTTCTGATTAAAACTTCTTACATTTCTGGACCTGATGAGAAGCAGAACCCGTCCAGGAACTATGACCGCTCACGTCTGTATTCGGGGTCACTATTAATTCTTTCGGAGACAGAAGAATCTCTTCCTTCATTTCCTACTCGACATCATTCCTGTCCTTCATTAACTTAATGCTCTCTCCTCTCTGCCTCCTCTTCGCCGGTATTCTGCTCACGGCCCATTTTCCCCACTTCTCTGCTTGTCACCTCTGCTAACAGAATCGCTCACTCTCTCTCCGCGTCCATTCTTCACACCTCTCTGACTTAATCTCATTTGGACCATCCATGGACTATCTAACCTCCTTGTCCTTCCGACACTCCTAACCCCACCCCACCCTCCCGGTGTGAGTTCTACAACGTGGTCGGATCGAATCAGTGCATCTGAAGTAGGAGGTAAGATCTGCCGGCGCCGAGTGGAACTCACTAAACTGATGAAATAACGGAGGGATTGTTTCTCTCATTCTTTCGGTCTATTCTTGCAGAGCTGCAGCGACTGGATAACTTAAAAAGATAGAACTGGGCCTTAATTTGTGCTGATCCAATATTGGGAAAAGAAAATGTCCCAGAGACACGGTTGACATCTTCAACTCGTCCTTCTCATCGACAAAGAGGTTCACATTTTCTTTTCACATTAGAAATTCACTTTCAGAAGTTGCTGCTTCATATATAAATCATGTTTGCATGAAAGATACTGGTTTCTAATGAACACTTTCTTTCCCGCTGAGTGGACGGGTCTTAACATCCCCGCTGCTTCCTGCTCTAATCCCACTGTAATATTCAGAATTCAATGTTCAACGTTCCCTAGCATGTTAGAATGTAATGTTATTTTATTCATGCGTTATCACATGTGAGCAGTATTCCAGTCACTTGAGCTGTGGTTCTTCAACTTTATATCATTTATTTCGAACAAGAGAATAGGAGAAATATCTTTATGTGCAGCCTGTAGTAAAAACTGGAATGGTTTCATAACAGTATCCTGCGTAAACTCTGTCGACGCGTGTTCCTCTCTAGTCAAAACAACTCATCACCCCAGCTCTCCCAGAGTAACGAGACATTCTAAGAGCTGCACGGCTCACGATCCTGCAGCAATGGTTGGATGGAAATAAAACCCTGAAATTTCAGGATGGTAGGAAGAATTCTGTCAATTTCAGCTTTCAGAGGTGTTGAGAGGTTTTCTGGAGGAGTTTGGATGAGACTGGTCTTCAGTGGAAATACATTTGAATGAGGAGCGGTCGATAGTTGTGGAGATTCAGACATCAAACATTGTAAAATAACATATTTGGATCATGTGTATTTGACTCAACCGGTTGCTACTACTGACGTCTTTATGTACTGACATTTTTTTATTTCTTATAGGGAGATTTTCACAATTTCTTTATAACGACCTTCTTTTCTTTCTAAGTTTGAACGTATTAATGGTTAAAGTTGGGTATTGTAACGCCATTTTAAAAAAATAAAGAGGAAAAAATACAAAAAAAACAACCCAAACTCGTAATTGTTCTCAAGAGCGAGGTAAAGTTTCATGTAAATGAGGCTGATGGACCAAGAATTCGACTAAAAAGGTGAGTAGAACCTGTGATAATGAGCAGTGTAGCATAGAATAGGGAGATAAATTATACCTATAAAAAGGCAAACCCGGACTAGTCACATGACTGGAAGGAAGCCAAAGAGTTAAACAAAACTTTATTTTACGACGTGCTTTGGCAACAGGACGGCGGTTCATCTAGGATTCAGGACTGCAGAAAATACGTTTGGTGAAGTCGTTCTCTTCCACAAGTACCGTAAGATTTAACTGTGATAATCAAGATGAAATTTCCCAACGGTGGGAAGAATAAAGGATTAACTTATTTTACTGATAAATTTATCAGAAAGTTGGGCCTAGAATGGTGGTAAAATCAAAATAAAATGTTTCTCGGCTTAAAAGTGAAGTGAAGAAGAATATGTGTGATTGAGTCTGCAGAAAGCAGCAGTTTGTGGACTTCAGGAGTGACTCACAGTCTGGAGTCATTGTTGGAATGACATCAGTAGATTTGTTTCTGAGCAACAAACTCAGAATGCCTGCAGCGTGCCTGTGATATTTAAGGTTATGTTCTGTAGGACTTTCTCAATGCAGACTTTTATCCTGTTCAACACGTCACACATTATTGTTTCTAACATCAGCCTGTTTCCAGGTGAGCAGCTCGTACAAAGGTTAAAGGTCACCTTCCCTCAAAGAGAGGGTTCCGTTCTATATCTAGACTCTAGAGCGTAGAACAGTAGACCCTCAGACGGCGAGAGGGGGAAGGTAAAACGTGGATTAACCAAAGAGGAAGACGAAGAGAACGGAGAAAATCAACCTGAGGAAAGGTGTGAGACAAAAATGGCCGACCTGAGGAGAGAAGCTTCAAATGAGGATTCTTGGTGGCCCTAAACAGAGATGTGATTATTACTGTGTCGTTTTCCTGCAGCTTATCACAACCCTTTCAGTGTTTCCGTCTGTTATGGTCTGTCTCTAAACAAAGTCATCCCCTTTCATTGGACATTCCATTCCCGCCTCTCTCCACGCCTTAAGCTCCTTCCGTCCGACCACAGTTGGCCGGAGGCGTCCCGTTTGAGCCTGCAGGGTCAGCAGCTTTGCTATTGGACCGTCTCGTCTCATTATCCTGACCCACTCCCCTCTCTGTGCAATCTGCTGCTCCTCGCTCCAGCATCCCTCTCCTCCTCCTTTACGTTTGAAGGAACAAGGACAAGTCCGAGGCCGCGAGTCTTCATGAATCCAGTAGCGCGTTTTTAGACACTTTCAGCTGCAAACTCCTGTCAGACATAAATGCACTGCTGTCAAATTTCAACACCAGAGCGGTGCTGTCGGGCCGCGGCACAAGGCTTTCAAAATACATCATAGAAGTGAACATCAGTCAACTTTTAAGCGCATGTCCTCCCTATTCCCTCCACTCCCACAGAGAAAAGCTTTAAGAACAGATTCATGTCTGCGATACGTTCCTTAAAATACTCCAGAACCCTCTGATTAATGACAAGAAGACCGTCGATCAGGAAACAGGAGAAATCCTTGTAAAGCTTCACCACTGGCTTATTGAGAGAAATGAGGCATTATGCCGGCTTTTCATCTTCATCATCATCACATGAGAGCAAAGCCTCCAGCAGTAGAAGGTCTGCCTGCCGTTCAACAGACGAGACACGTCTGATGTTGGATGTGCAGAACAACCGACATGATTAGAAACGTGAATTTTGACAAAGCGGCAGAGAAAAGAGGAGGACAGAAAGAGGAAGAGGAAAAAAGGTCTCGTGGTCATCCAAACAAGAATGAGGGGAAGAGGGAAATAAAGGCAGATCAGAAAACTTCAAAGAAAAGTTTGGGGAGAAAGTATAAGAGAGGAGAAGAGCTGTGGAACAGACCATAATAAAAACAGAGGAGAAAAAACTAAGAGTTTAAGAGGAACTGAAGAAGATGAGAAATGTGAAAAAAAGATTTAAGTATGTGAAACTTACAACATGTTGATAAGATCAAACTCAACCGGCTCCAATGAATACTCCTCTAGAGGAAAACGAGCACATTTACACGTCGACATCGGAGGTAGTAACGGAGATGGAACGGCCTTCTGTGTAAACAGGAAGCAAAAGCTCATGATGGCGTTGTGACATTCTATATGCTTCTCTTAACCCTTTATACGCCTCACCGCGGACCCCGCCTCACGTTCACGCTGCCGCTGGTCGACGGAAGCGGCTGAAGGGTTAAGTGCCTTGCTCAAGGACATGTTCTGTGAGAGTGAAGAATGAGTCTCCCCACTCGCCCATTCATCTTCCCGATTCTCCAATCCCGCGTCTTTATCTGTGCCTGTCACCTTCACACACCCTCCGCTCATCCTCGCTGTCCCGTCCCAGTCCTTCCTCCACCCTCTCCTCTCCTCTCCTCCCTCCATCCCTGCTTTCCCACCACCCACTGGTTCTGTTATCGGCCCGCTGGGATCTGATGAATGGGAGTTTGATTTTGTGGGGCAGAAGGTGGGATGGAGGAAGTGGTTGGGAGGGAAGGAGCGGAGAATAATAGTGACATTAAGTTCTGTGGAGACACGTCAGGTCAGGCCGTTATTCAGCGTCACTGAGCAACAACGCCGTTAATCACTTTCGGAGAGATGACGCACAACCGTTGCATCGCCACCGCTGCTCAGAAAGGGTGGAGGAGAGAATCCGAAGAGAATAATCACAGAATGTTTCACATGCCGATATGGTTTCTTTATGCTGGAACCAGGAGAAGAGAAGGCATCTTCATCTGTGTGTTGTAGAAACACATAAGGACAGACAGCAGCCCACCACCACCACCACCTCCACCTGTCTATCAGAACCAACATAATCTTTCAGCACGCGTATGCTACAGCGGCTTTTCTGTTGGGTCGGAAAATACAAGCCAGTCGTTGCTCCCAACAAGCATCAGTGACCCGGCAACTCGGCACCGAGATTGAGACCATCATTACTTTAAAATGATAGTGGACAAAAAAAACATCTTTTCACTATTACATTTCACTACTAGAGTTAAACTTTCCGAAGGCTCAGTCTGTGGAGGGGGATCACAACCGATTACAGGTCAACCATTACAAGAGAATGTCCACCAGGCCCAAAAATAGACTTTGTTACGCACACATGACCTTAAAGGCGTCATGAAGGCACAGCTCATGAATACAGGCACCAAGAATGGAACAGGCTCATGCATCTCAATGAGTCTGCCTCCATGCTAATGTCCTCACGTCTCACAGCCTCAGGGACCGGGTGTTACCAGGACCCAGAGACCAGGGGCCCAGTTTAGTAGAAAGTCTGATGACAAAGACTCTGAGGGACGCCACAGGCTTCATCCTGAGGAGCTGAAGGGAATGTTGAAGCGTGAGAACCCGCCTCTCTCAACTCTCAACAAACACACCTTCAACCTGTGGTGGATTCACTGATGTCATCACACCTGCAGACGGTCAAACAGTCCAGGTTCACACAGAGAAACAGTTCAGGTTCACACAGTGAAACAGTCCAGGTTCACACAGTGAAACAGTCCAGGTTCACACAGTGAAACAGTCCAGGTTCACAGAGAAACAGTCCAGGTTCACACAGTGAAACAGTCCAGGTTCACACAGTGAAACAGTCCAGGTTCACAGAGAAACAGTCCAGGTTCACACAGTCAAACAGTCCAGGTTCATACAGAAAAAAACAGTCAAGGTTCACATAGAGAAACAGTCCAGGTTCACACAGTGAACTATACACTGACCATCGTTATCAACGAGGGGATATGACATCATAGAACCAACTACAACCAGCATGAAGCCAACAGAGGAACCAGGATGACATTTAGTCTGGCAACAAAAGATTCGACAAATTTGAAACAATAAATGATAAACATCTGTGTCACTAATTCCTTTCTCTCCTCCTCTTTGGGGTCATTAAAACACAAATCCTTCATGAAAGCCCATCTTTATACGTCCATGTCGGTTCTCTAGATTTCGGACCTCATCTCTCCAACAAGGCCCTGAGGTTCCTCGGGTCGAACACATACAGACTGAGAGCACTTACTTCCTGTCCAGAGAGGTAGTAGGCCGCCAGCAGTCCACCAATGAAACGAATGTTGACCTCAAACACAGACACTTCGGCATTCTGGGAAACAAAGAGCACAGAAACAAATGATCAAATAAAACAGGTGTTTATTTTTTGGATGATGTTTCATAGGGGAGATTCTGTTATTATGGTACTAAAGGGACGTGTTGATCTCATTGGTAGCTTTGACTTCTTTTTATCTTGTTTTATTTCTGTTGGGTTTTTTTTGTTTTACTTCAGTGCTTCATGGACTACGAGATAAATTAACTGACTTTTTAAAGCGTGGTATTAACGTTTTTTCAGAAACATCCCAACAAATTTGACGGGAACGGAGAGACGAGAGGTGGATGACATCTGATGCCGGATGAATGAGGAGGTCCCCGGCTCCCCGGGCGCCTCAAAGGGACCGGCCACCGCACTGATCAGTAAAAGATACATTATTATTATAATTAGTTTTATTATTATTAAGATACTCACGTATATTAAATTCTCTTTCTCTTTTGTTTATGGTTTTTAGTGAAATCCTCTCAGACGGAGAGAGCGCGTCCAAAGCTCTTAATAAAAGAGAGTGAAAGTTTGTTTTTCTCGCTTAAAATCATACATTCATGCTTCTAATATGCTTTTAAGTTAAAGCACCGTGTCGTTGTGTGTCGTTGTGTGTCGTTGTGTGTGAGACGCCCCCCTCCTCCGCTAATGAATGATTAAGTAGCTGCCATGTCAGCTGGAGCAGCAGTGAGTCATTGTTGGAGGCTCTGCTTTCCTGTGTGGGGGTCCGTGCGCTGCAGCCCGCTCTAAGGTGATGGATGTGTTGGCGTGCGCCCGGCGTTCCACGCCCGACTCAAAGATCTACCAAATTAGTGGAAGCCGTTAGGTGACACATTAATAACTCAGGCTATATTGACGATTTGAATCGGTGGCGGTGTCGCAGTGACGAGGACATGAATTAATGCTACCTGGCAACGAGCGTGTTTGTGCCGAGACTGGCTTCAATTATAGAGCAGCGACGGTTCGACGCCGCAGCGACGGTTCGACGCCGCAGCTCGCCAGTAAACTGTCAGATATGACACGTGACGCCTGACTGTCTTCAGGTTTGGACTAATGAGTTCTGCTGCTTATTTTTGGTGGCGCCGCCGAGCATTCTGGGTCGGACACAAGTGAAAGCTGCCACATCCTGATTACCGTACATACATACACTGTAATTTTTTTTTAAACTAGATATCATTGAGTCGTAAATTTCAGTTGGGAAAACTGAGATTTTGTAAGAAACTTGAAGAAAAGCTGAATTTACTCATGAAAATTGTTGCACAAAGAAAATCTTTATTTTAAATTCTGAAAGTACTGGGGGTTTTTTTAGGTTCATTTTGAAACAGATTTACAACCGCCCATCGTTTTAGGGTCATGTTTTAAGTAGATTAGCGCTGACGCTACGCTAGCAGATTAAGAGCGGCGCCCTGCAGCCACGTCTGAGGGTTCCACGGGTACGAGCGCGGTGAACTTTCACTCTCAGGGAGATGAAACCTGGCCCAGAGTGACGGCTTTCGTCTCCAGAATGAAAAATTCAGACCGTGCTCTCGTTCTTGCCTCAGAGCTCTGACGTGGTGCGGACGCAGCCTTTGAAGAAATCTTTGATTTGCACAGGGGCCAAGCCTAAGAAGCTTTTTCTCTGCCAATTACGTTGCCAGGTCACTGCAGACTTGTGGAGCGTAGCTTCCTATGATCCGTGGAATTACCTGCTCGGTAAAAACTAGAGTGACGCTGTGGTCTTATTCCAGCCTGAGCAGGCTGGAAGCCACTTTTAATGCATATGTTCAGAAGAGCATAGAAGCAAGCTCCGCCCCCTACCTCTCATCGCTGCTTTCATTCATCTGGAGGCAAAAGCGTTTCTCCACTTCTTCTGCTTCTAGTCACTCTGCTTCTAGTATGTTTTATCCAGTTACATTAAAAGGCTTTTTAATACCTTTTTAAGACCCTTATAAATCAAATTTAAGATGGATTCTACGTCCAAATATGTAGAAAGAGAACAAAATATGCAAAAATATTGCTTATCTCTCCACAAACTCATTCTGAAGTGTGACCAAAGAATTTAAATGAGCATCAAAAAAGCGTTAAATAAATGTAAGCCAAAATTTAAGAACTCGTAACGAATCTGTTAAATAATGTTTTACCTTTTTCTGAAGCCTAAAATTCAGATTATCACATTTTAGACTTTTTAAGACATTCTAACGTTTCAATTTAAATGAGACAGATTTTAGAGCTTTTTTTAGGCTTTTGGAAACTATATTTTAGACCCGTCTGAGAAAACATAGCTTTTCTGAAAAGACTTTTAGCTGGAACCTCTCTATTCAGTGAATTCAAACGTAGCCATGATATGGCGAATGTTTATCTCCATTATTATTACCATCATATTTGTGTTCTGCTGAGTTGGACCGCTTCAGAACCGGAGCAAGTTTGTGAAACGATCTGCCGTCATCTGTTCCTTTCCACTTCCATTAATATCAAATCCACTATTTCTGCCTTTTCTCATCAAACCCCAATTTGCTTTATCTGTTTTTTTTTAATTTTCCAATCTGCTGTCTTCCATTGCAGGAGAACCGTATGGGAAACCTAAACCTTATCATTTGAGTGAGACAGATAAAATCTGATACATGAGACATTATGGGATGGTTTCCATAAAAAAAACTCCCTGTAGCTCCAGAGGGAGAGAATACTCTCTTTACATACCAGGGAGTTCAAGTTTATAAAAGATATCACAATACCGGAGCTGGGAGTGTAATTGCTGTGTGCGGAGGGAGTTATAATGTTATGGCTAGATTCTGTGAGTGGAGGTAGTTATAATGTTATGGCTGGATTCT
The DNA here is from genome assembly GCA_037951165.1 of Lophius americanus. NCBI lineage: Eukaryota > Metazoa > Chordata > Actinopteri > Lophiiformes > Lophiidae > Lophius > Lophius americanus. The sequence goes on from JBBDHG010000245.1 coordinate 400,652, forward strand.
GTGTGTGGAGGTAGTTATAATGTTATGGCTGGATTTTGTGAGTGGAGGTAGTTATAATGTTATGGCTGGATTCTGTGTGCGGAGGTAGTTATAATGTTATGGCTGGATTCTGTGCGCGGAGGTAGTTATAATGTTATGGATGGATTCTGTGTGCGGAGGTAGTTATAATGTTATGGCTAGATTCTGTGAGTGGAAGTAGTTATAATGTTATGGCTGGATTCTGTGTGTGGAGGTAGTTATAATGTTATGGCTGGATTCTGGGTGTGGAGGTAGTTATAATGTTATGGCTGGATTCTGGGTGTGGAGGTAGTTATAATGTTATGGCTGGATTCTGGGTGTGGAGGTAGTTATAATGTTATGGCTGGATTCTGTTTGTTGAGGTAGTTATAATGTTATGGCTGTTAAAGACGGAATGAAAATGAAGGAGGCTGTTATAGATAGTTTTACAACCCATAATACTCGGACGCGCCTGCGTGACGTCACCTGATCCTCACAGCTGTGTTCCGTAACCTCCTCCTCCGTTATGGCTAACAACAGTCGACGCCGACCGCGACTAATTCGCGGCTTTGGATAGTTCTGCCTCGGCTGTCGTTATGGGGGGCATAAAACCCGCGGCGGCAGCGATGAGAGATTTAGAAGGGGTCGTAAAAAGGAGCCGGCGCCGACACAGTGAGAGGTTTCAGCGACACCTGTGTCTTCCGGCGCTTTAATGCTGAGTGTTAATGCCTTCATAAGGTTTTACTGCCACACTCAAAAACACAACGGCGTTCGTTATGGCCTGTAGAAATAGTCATAAGGTGGTGGAGATGTCACTCATCTCCCAAATACACCCTGGACACCCATAACATTATAACCACCTGCCTTATATGGAGGGTTGCACCTTTGCCACCAAAACGAGTCGCTGATGTCACTGTGTGTTCTGACACCTTTTGTATTGGATCGCCTCCTTCTTCATGGTCTTCTTCAGATCACTTTGGTAGATAAAAACCGCATCAGGCCCAGAAACCCAACAAGACCTTCAGTTCTGGAGATGCTCTGATCCAGTGGTCACAATTTGGTTCTTGGAAAAGTTGCTCTGATTTGCATCTTCCCCTTCTTCCCTGATACAGACACATTAACCCTCAGGACCAAATGTTGGTTCGGTGCCTGTAGTACGTCACCCACTGAGACGGTAGTGAGGTGCATTATAAATTAAATGTATTATTATTATTATTATTATCACTGTTATCCTGAGGTCACCTGGCAGTGGTTATAATGTTATGGCTGACACCTGAACAAATCCTGGAATAAGGACATGCGGTAGCGTCAGGGATCGTTGGATGTGATCAGTAAAGCGACACATCGATGAATACTTTCTCATAATGTTTAAATATTGTTGGTAAATGGTTAAATAATGTTTAAATGGAAGAATTTTACGACATTAGATCTCTGAATGCAGAAAACCACATTTTAGATTCGTCTGTTGACAAATTGAAACTGGAGCTATAAAACCTGTGATATATTGACGTTGAGAGTGAAAGAAATGTCTCCCTTCATCTCCTCTCCTCCTCTTCCTCACCTCATTTTCTCTCCTCCAATCTATCCAGCCTTCACTGTTCATCTTCATCCACCTTTAACTCTTCAGTCTGTTCTCTCTCCCTCACTGATGCTCTCCTTCCGTTTTCCAGCCTTTCCCTCTATCCTCCTCCTCCTCCAATAAATCTCAAACCTCATTTCGCTCCTTTCCCTTCCCCACTTCCTCTCCGTATCTCTCTTTCACCAGCGACTGTGAGGTCATCAGCCTCCGACTGTCCGACCGTTAGATCCGCTGCGATTGCCTCAGCGTTGCGGTCGGAGGGAACGGGATGGAGGCGGGGACAGAAGAATGATTCAGAGGGAAGTTTGGAGGAGAAGGACATTAAAAATGGAAAGAAAGGAGGCAGGAGCCCTCATGTGAGAGGAGAGACAGGGGAGGAATGTTAAGAGGTAAAGGTAGTTGTGAGAATCGTTAAAGGATAGAAGAAGAAATGCTTTGATCTCAGACAGGTGACCATGAAAGACATAAAGACACGCCTCCGTCCCCCCGTGGAAACCACGAGACAAAAAAAGCTAGTTTGACACAATAATGTTTCTATAAATGCTGAGCGGCGTCTGATCAGGACGCCGAGGAGGAGATCAGAATGCATACACAATACCCACAAGGCTGGTCGGGATTGTGTATGTATTCTGATCTGTTGAAATGAACGTACCTCCGTCCTTTCACCAGTTATATGACAGTTAGAAGTGAAAATAAAGCTTTCTACGCCTTCAGTCCGTTACATGTTATATATATTATACATGTTGGCTTTGTTAAAGGGCTTCAGGGTTCGTGGCTCTGAGCTCCCGCTAGCTTTAGCCGCCCTGCTAACGTTAGCGAAACTTGCTTTGTGATTAATTTGAAGAGTGTGATTACGATCGTTGTGCTGAACGTTTTTCGGGGCTGAAGAGATCCTTGTTTTGTCCTTACTGGTGAAACAAATTGCGAGCTCCCCTCTAGTACGCCGTTAAAATATAGCGCGTGTAGAAAATTATAGGGCTGGTAAACTTGAATGAATAGGATGGGATGAAGGCAGTGGTCACAGTCAGAGACAGACGGGGGAGGAGGGGGGCGGGTTGATGGGAGGAGAGAAGAAGGAAGCCGGTAACGAGGAGATGTTGCAGGGCTGATGGACAGCAGGTGGGAGGAGGAGCTAGATAAAGGTGGAGGCAGACAGGAGGAATGGAAGACAGACAGGCAGGAGACAGTGGTCAGATTGTGAAGAGATAAATATTATAATATGATGCTGCTGTGAGTTTGGATCTTTGTGATCCAGACCCGCGAAGAACCGGTAACGACTAAAACCAGCGTTGAGTTCCATCAGCCGACTTTAATTAGATCGTATTCCCGCGGGATTCCCTGCGTCTCCTGGAAACCTCCGTGTTTATTTACCAGACTCATAAAGGACTTTTGGACTAAAGTCATCCGCCATCAAACATCATTTGTTTCTTTATTTATCCAGACGGCGCTGATGAGTCGGCGGTTTTGGATCGTTAGGGTGGAGCTTAGAGTGGAGATCACAATGATTTTCAAATCCGGAGAAAAGTGTTTACACTTTCTAATTTAGTCAAAATAAAATGACTTTATAACGTATGAACGTTTCCTTCTATACTATGAATGAATGAATGAATGAATGAATGAATGAATGAATAGATAAATAAAGGGAGTACGGTACGGACCACGCTGAAGTCCAGATTCTGTTCGATCCACTCCTGCCCGTCCTTGAACTCCTCGTGCAGACCCATGATGTAGAGCGTGTCTAAGGCGTCCACGATGCTGGCGCCCAGCTGGGAGTTACCTGCGGACAAAATGAGATTTATTCACCGTCACAAAAGAAAACTCTTCACCTCCAGAAAAAAACGACTGGAAGAAGATTCAATCGCTCAGATTTGTGAAGGAGACATTTACTGTATTTAAGAAGAACATCCTCAAAACCTTCAGAAAGAAAACACACCCGGCCAACCATAATCCAACATCAGCCAAAACATTACACCCACCTGCCGCCACCGAATCTACTCTGTGATGTCACAGTGTGTTCGGACAAACCTTCTGCCAGAACCAGCACCAACCTTTCCAGCAGTCTGTGTTACAGTAGATCTTCTGAGGGACCAGAACATACATGCTGGCCCGCCCATGAACCGCTCACCCGGTCCCCAGTTGTCCTCACTCGGACCACACAGTGGTAGGTTCTAGACCAGGAACCCAGAACTTATAGAGATGACTTCATCTTCATCTTTTCTCACTCTCTGCCAACCTCAGTCGCTCTTCTGAGAACGCATTCTTACTCAGTTTCCTATTTTCATTGTTTATTGTTGATACGATACACTTTATTTATCTTGCGATAGTAACGTTACTGTATTTTTTTTAATATATATAATAAGTTCCTTATGCTTCATGCAGCGGTTTGGGCCGAAGCTTTTCAAATAAACCCAAATGGGTTCTGTCTCTTCCTGCACTGAACACCATTCATCTCCTCTGACACAATTTGTGTTCTGTGTATTTTTTAAATCGTGTGAAATCAACTGAACTAAACTCCTAACTGGAAGCGCCCCAGAAAAAGACGGGAGCGGATTCTTCAGCTGAGATTCTCTGGTGAAGAGAAGGTGCGTGTTAATGTCTCCTCTTATTAATATGTAAAACAATGCAGCAAGGTCTTCCAGGATCTCCTCCTCCACGCCGCCTCGCTTCCCTGCACAAACTCCCACAGAACATACTCCAGGGGTAAAAGTCGGCGGCGCTGCCCCTTTAAATCCCCCCTAATTTCAAATCAGCTACAGTGGATGCTGCTGGAATTCCTGAGCTTCCCTCCATCCGCTTTTATCTGCGACTCCATTCAGAGGAGAGTGTCTTCAGGGGCTGCAGCGTTATTATCACAATAGACAGGAACCGCTAAATCACTCTAAAAATACGCCGCGGCCCGGCTGCAGCAGGCAGGCCCGATAGCAACACGCCCTGGCTGCCTGCCTGATCCTGACAGATTGGCCCGACTGTTAGTGGAGCAGAGCCACTCCGCTGCTGCTGCAGCACCAGGGCCCCCTCCCCCCCCTCCCTTCTGTCATTTTCCTCCCCTGCAGGTACGCTTCGGGCCGTCTGAGCCACGTGATGCCGCCGAGGCAGAGACGGAGCCGGGTCCAAGTTCTGGAGCGAAAGAATATTCATTTGGTATCAGCTCCAGTAACCCACCAGAGTGAGTCAACGATTCCATTAAGATAATTGAAAATGTGACACTGACATTTGGTAATTATGCCATCTTCCCCCGTCTAAATGTCCAGAGACACGGTGGTTATTATTTCACAAACGTTCTATTAGAACCGTCCTGCCAGCAGAGTAAACAATAACCCTGTAAACAACAGCGCGGGCTGTGCTCCGTCGCACTGACATCATACTCTGATGCAGCGTTTGGCCGTGAGCCCGGGCTTTTCAACAATATACACCATCAGCCATAGCATTAAGACAAGGACCCCTTAAGTTGCCAGAGCGCCTCAGTGATGCGACTGCGTGTTCTGAAAACCTCTCCATCAGAACCAACATCACATTATTCAGCTAGTGTAGTTTGTCAGCGCAGTCCAACATCAATACTGAGCCACCGTAGATTCTTATATACGCCGAGGTTTATTCTATTGGTCCTAATTCGGAACCTCGCTGTTAGATGCCACAAAATCACACCGGACCTTTACATTTCAGGTAAAAAACTATCTCATTTATTTTCAACAGAGAATGGGTGATTTGACTTTAACAGTTTGACGTCTCCCTGACAGTCCTGTGTACTGGATGTTCTCCATGTTCTCCATGAATTTCACTTTTTAGGATCTTACTCATTTACTCTTTTTTTAAAAAGGTGTAAATAGTGACCTCTTCTCACATCAGAAATGAACATGAAGTGTAATTAACAGGGACCACATAAACTCAGCAACATGATTTCTGCTTATTGTGATTACATGCCACCGCAGTGGGAGAATCTGAGGATCCCGCTATTGTTGTTTGTCACAAATCCCCTCCAGTGGGTGGAAGTATAACCAGTCGATGACAGAGGTCCGTGATAGGACACGCACCAAAGATCTGACGGCTCTAAATGACTAATTTGCCTACAACGTGAAAATGTCCATTTTGTTCTTTTGTATTCAGCTTCAACCTTTCAGCCTTTGTTCCACTCTGTTAATCATTGTTGGATTTCAAGTCGAGTAGTTAAAGTCGCTGTCAAAGCCTGCTCCACTAAATCTGGTGAAAGACTGTATCATCTGCTCTGTTCAGCTTTCTGCCTCAGAGAGTTACCGGTCGGACCGGGCCTCCCGCTAAACACGAGTCCTCTGCCTCCCCGGCCCGACTGGCTGTCTGCAGGCTCGGTGCCAAGGGGATTCAACCCGCATTGATTTCACTGTGGAGAATTCCCTCGGTTTTACCACGGAGGGGAAATAAATGAGACCAGAAAACTGTGACATATTTCGGGGAACTCAGACATGTCGGTATTTTGTTTTCAGACGCATCTCTGACTTCCAGGACAAAAACAAAGCAGCGGAGTGAAAGAGTGGAAAGAAAGGTTTCATGTGTGGAGGAGAGTGCATGTTGGCGGATTTGCGTTAGTTATCTTTGCAAGTGAGCGCAACCCTCCAAAGGTGAGGTTGGCGTGAGTACAGCAGTGAAAAACTGCTTTGAATGCAGTATTTCAGCAAGGAGAACAAGGTTTTAGAGGAAAAGCTGTGGGACAAAAACTGCATGAAGAAGACATCAGCGAGGAAGAAGGCCTCGCTGATGCAGGTGAGAACGAGATGAATCCAACTAACTAAACCAGATCGGAACCCGACTCCTGGTGTTTACCTCCGGACGTCCTGGACAAGCGTTTGGGAAGAACAGCGTAAGAAGAGCAGCAGGTGAAAAGCTGTTCGAAACATTTTCTCTCAACAGTCAACGGAGCTGCAGGTCTTAAGACATACGAGAGAAAAAGAACGCTTCTGAGAAATATAACTGCTAAGTGTTCAATTTAAGTGCAGAAGTTATTGTTTCGGTGAAGAAAGCATTTAATTTATTTCGTTCACACCTTCTCTTACTTCTCCCTGTAGTAATGAGGAGAAACCAGACCGGCACCAGCTCCTTCAAGAACCCATTTTAGCAGAAAAACAAACTAACTATGGCTTAAGGACATTTTCCTATGCGTTTAAAAATGTTCTACCGACACAAGACATTTTCAGCAAATGCAGAAGAGTTTAAACTTTATATCTTGAATAAGTTAAACATTCACGCGACAATGTTGTGAAACGCTCCTCGAACACAAAGATCCACACAAACAACCTAAAACGCTGCAGTACTTATAACAGGCCAGGAGTTGGCGGTGTAATGTCTTTTTAAATCACCACCACTAATGAAGAACCAGCAGGAAGTGCAGATGGTCTGGTTTGCATAAACAAAATAATTTTCAATAATTAATTTAATTATGTTTTGTTGTTGTTGTTCTGTCAACTAATACATGGCTATCAGGCTAATTATGACCTTAAAAATCCCAAACCCCCTGAAACCAGTTCGAAATGAATTACTCAAAACCTAACCATTGTCATAGTTCTGTAATGATGCATTCTGGGTAATGTTTCCGAATGAACTTATTGGGGATTTTTTTAACTACCTCTTGATGCAAAAATCAGGAAAAACTCAAACTCTGTGTGTAAGACAACGTTTTGAACTGTGTTTGAGGAGATAAGAGACGCCCCTGCTGCTCTCAGCGGAGGACAGATCCGTTTCCTGCAGTCCAATTTGGCGCCGAGTGCCCTGCTCAAAGTTTAATCTGTATGGAAATAGGCGAGGGAGGGAGGGGGCCAGGTCGGAGACTTCTGAAAGAAATTTGACATCTAGTCGTGAGCAGAATAAACTTCTCGTCTGTCTTTTTCACACTGTAAGACTAACAACCTAACAGAGTCTTCAACCATACAAATAATGTAAAAGTCGAGAACTAAATCCAAAGATAGTGGTCCTCGACATGAAACAAAAGGAACCAGGAGACAAAATCTTGTTATTTTGTGTGATGCCTCCATCAGCTTCCTCTGGCACACTGACCTTCATCTTTGCTGCCCTCACCAGAGAGGAGACTCTATAGCACCATCTAGTGGACGGACTTTATCATTCTGGTACTAAAAAATTGGATCAATATAATAAAATATCAATACTTACATACAGCACGATGCAATGAAATTCCATTTTACTTTCAGCCCCCCCCCCATCTTATCACATGCGTATAATAATATAATTCAAGATTCTTGAATGTGGACATGAAACAGGAGAGTCATTTAACAACACTGAATAAATGCTTCACTATACTTAAAAGAAAGCATTTCCTAAATCTAGGCAGGTACCAGGTTGTCCTATGGTAACTCTTTACGTGGTCGTTGGTGGGGGCGTAAAAAAGAGGAAAGGCAGCTCGCTCTTCCAGGGCAAACAGACATGAAATAAAAATAAAAATAATAATAATAATACGGCGATGTTTACCCTCTGACCCACTGTGGCAAAAAAACATTAGAGAAATCGATATCAATAAAAACCACCAAACATTATCACTGTAAAAAGCTTGAATTCAGGATTAGACTGGGAAGCTTGACTTCACTAACAGAAGGGTCACAGACTTAGTGAGGGGTAAAATTTTAAATCTCATACCGGCCTTTGTAAACGACCCCATCAAGATTTCTGCATTTCTACCATGTTGTCTCCTACGTTCCAAAACCATGATCTCTGCCTCCTCCTCCTCCTCCTCATACAGAAACATCTTCGGGCCCTCAGGCAGTCATTTCAAAGTGATTATCAGTGAAACCTCTCATCCCACTCCACCCCTCCTACCTCCTCAGCCATGAAGGCATCCCAGCCCACAAATCAAACAAAGAAAGGGGATTAAAAGAGCAGAAAGCCTGACGTGGATTCCTCTCAGGCATGTCACTGCTGTCACCGTAACAGCCTGCCTCTTTGGATCATATCCCACCAGTGAGTCAACAGGGACACCAAATGTTGTCTGTGGTTATAAGAATGTCGGCATGACGTGGGATTTTAATCAGGGGGGGGTGGTTAAAATCCTGGTTAAAATAACCAAGTGTGAGACACCTGTTACCAGGTGTGAGTCACCTTTTATCAGGTGTGAGTCACCTGTTACTATGTATGGGTAACCGGTTACTAGGTGTGAGTAATCTGTTACTAGGTGTGAGTCACCTGTTACTAGGTGTGAGTAACCTTTTATCAGGTGTGAGTCACCTGTTACTAGGTATGAGTAATCTGTTACTAGGTGTGAGTCACCTGTTACCAGGTATGAGTCACCTTTTATCAGGTGTGAGTTACCTGTTACTATGTATGGGTAACCGGTTACTAGGTGTGAGTCACCTGTTACTAGGTGTGAGTCACCTGTTACTAGGTATGAGTAATCTGTTACCAGGTATGAGTAATCTGTTACCAGGTGTGACCGGCACATGTGTACAACCAGCCTCAAGTGAGGCTGATTTAATCAAGGTAGTCTTCCCGATCGATCGGTGCTCCTCTAATTATTGCAGCAGTGAGTTCTCCTGGTCAGTTTACACAATAATGTCATAGTGTAGGCGGCTGGATTTGGACCTTGACTCCTGTATTCTGAATCCATATCTATGACTGTTTGGATATAATTTATGCTTCATTGGTTTCAGGTATGGGAGCGTTGCCTTGTTGCTGAGACACAAACTTTTCCCATGATGCAGTGGTTGGATTTACCCTGAGAGGAAAGATGCTGAGGGGGATTAGAGCCATCAGAACTTTATGACCGTGAGCAGCAGCCGACTGCAGGACTGGGTCAACAGGAGCCCTGCAGAGATGTTCCGAGAGGAACAAATAACTAATGGCTGAGCAGAAGATGTCCATTGATTAGAAAAGTGGGAAATCAAAGCCCCCTTTGATTTAATGTGCGGTTTCATGGCTTTCTGGAGGAGGGGCGTAAAATCAATGTTGAGTTACCACCAAGTGGATCAAAGAGAAGGAAATTCCCCTGGTGCTGACAGGTGTCAGTCAACTCACACAAAATGTTTCCATGGAAACCAAATTTATAGAAAATTCAAGCTATCAAAAGAATGCCATATGGCAAACACACTGAAGAGCCAAAACAGAGAACTCAGAACCCACAATTGTATACACTACGTAATTAACACGAAGTATTCGACTTATTATTCATCATGAAAGAAAAGTGGCAGCCAGCCGCCATGATGGAAGGAAAAGAGCGATGCATCCGTCTTTACTATGTTTCTTCATCTTACTTCTGTCAGTCACTGCAGGATGTTCATTGACCCCAGACTCCATCTAAGGTTGAGCTAAAAGGTCTATTTCTGACCACTCTTCAACCGTTACTTCTCTTAACACGGCTTGAACTGTGTTTCCTTTATGCGGTCATGTGAGATCCTTTCTTGAATTTCACACCTTCCAGACAGAAGCTGGGTTTGTGTGTGCGTGAGAATCCTCTACTCGTTCTCCACAGAGGGCAAGAAAAAAGAGAAGAAGCCCCCTCTGTCCCCCGACAAACTCATGGAATGCATATAATAATGAATTTAGCGTCTGTGTCAGGGAAGAAGACTCTTTAGTTACAGCCAGACAATAAAATGATCACAATCAGCAAGTCAGAGTAATTCCAGAAATCTTTGGTCCAATCCTCTTTGTCCTTGTGAATGTGTGCATGATGTCTGCTCCATCCCCAATATACAGCTTTCCCTTTTCTGCTCTACTCCGTCACGCACACACAGACACACACACACACAGAGCCGGGTTCTGTAGGAGGACAGGTTGCGCCTCTTCAATAATGGAAGTGTGTTTTGTGATGAGTGTGAGGGCTGAGTCTTTGTCTTGTGTTTTAATGGCTAACCTGTGGCTAATCACCTGCAGACAGAGGCGATACACGAGGTGGGAGACAACACACACACTCACTAAAGATATTGAGGTAAAACACAAAGACTGGCTGCAGATGAACGGGCGGACACACAAGAACGCCGACAAAAGGAAAACGCACATAAACAGCTTCTATATGCCATTTAGCAGCAGCTCGTAACATAACCGGCGCCTCCAGCCAATTTACCAGACAGAACATTTGAATTTTACACAAAAGCTTCATAAGCGTTCATCCTCACACACACATTTACATACAGACACACATTTACATAAACACACACCACAGGCCCACACACACACATTTACACACAGACACTTACATAAACACACACACACACACACACAGGAAAACAACAGATTCAAACTGGAGTCTCATGTAAACTCAGTATCTATAGATACTGAACCGTGCACCAGAGAGGCTCCGCCCTCTTCCTGACCTAACCCTTTCATTCATTCGTCTGGCTTACCGAAGATATTTGTGGAATGCCCTTTCTTGGCGAGGGGCTTCAGCTCGTTGTGACCCCAGCCGTACTGTCTGTAGCTGTCCCAGGCGTGCTTCATCATCTGGAACAAAAAGATGAAGACCAATCAGCATTTTTAGAAGATGTGAAGGCTCCTGATTTGGCGAGACAGTACCGTGACATTACAGCCTCAAATCCAGCGTCTCACATGATCGGACTCCAAATAATGGGAATCTTGGGAAAAGATCTTTGAAGTTGTACATTTTTATTCTGGACTGATACACCATCAACAGTAACGAATGTAGTTTCCTCCGGCTTTCATCAAACACCCACTAAAACGAGTCACAGCTACAAATTGATGCAACCGATGCAGAGGGGAAAAAAACACAACATGATTCTTATTGGTTGTTAGATATATTCATGTATTTGAGACATTTAGGCGTAATAATTAAGCTTTGCCCGTGATACACAAACTGCTGCCCCTCCACTTAAGTTTACATTTTGGCATTATGACATTTTCGAAATGTTGGACTGGACCAACTCTCACATCGACAAATACCAGCGGTAACCTAAAGTTCGTGCTCGGTTCTGATTGTAGGGATCATTTCAGCAGCCAGAACTGTAATAAGAAAACCATAACTATGCCAAGGAATAACGCTAAAAAAAAAGACGGCAGTTAAAGACATCATTTTAGTGTGCGATGTAGAAGATCGTGACCAACGGGAGCTGGAAGCTCCTTGAGGGAATGTTGATGTTTCTGATGGCATATTCGTGGATGGATTTATGACTGAATGGTACGTGATGGTGACCGGACCGATGACCGGCATATATTCTTAATCTTGTTTGATAAACTACAGTCTGACTGCACATCTTATCAAGAGAAGGACATAATGTTCACTAACATATCTCACCTACTGACAGGAGACAATGTAATGAGATAATCAAGGTTTTTCCCCTTTACCTCAGTGGTTATAATGTTATGGCTGATTGGTGTAAACTTATGAATAATTCCCCATTATATGCATGAGTTTGCAGTGGAATGGACGGGGCGCCCAGGAGTGGCCCCGGTGTTATTAAGGTCATGGTCTGCTGGAGATTAGAAAACTCACTCTTCCTCCCACATGATGAGCCTGAGAGGAAAAGAGTGAAGAATGCAGGATGGTGCCGGTTCTGATGAGAAAAGTCAGCAGCAGGTCTCATTTGAAATGAATTTATTTTGGCCGGCCCGCCTTAAAACCTATTTTTTTGGCATTTCCATTAAAACGGTCCAAAATCTCAAAGTGGCGTCTGAATTGCCGCCTGATTTTAAAGTGAGTCCAGACGGTACCATAATGAGCCCGAATGAGACGGGTCGTATGTCTGGTGCGGCTCAGGGGAAACATCTTGATGCTTCTGGCTAACCTAAGGTCAACCACAACAAAGACACATCGGATCCGAGCCCAAGGCCCGCTTCGTTTGGACGACTGCAGCATTGAAGAAGAACCCGTCATTCAAATGTTGCTTTAAGGCCAATTTAACAGTGAAAATATTTTATACCTAATACCTAAAGAGTTCTATTATTACTAACTATTTTGTTGGCTACCTCTTTGCAACAGAACCAGCAGGCCTTTAATCCTTCTTAAAGTCGTTTTTTAAATGAATATTTGAAGTTGCAACATGTTAGTTTGTTATTATTCTATGTTTTTACAGAATCTTTTTATATACTTATATATATATATAGTTTTGACTGCCTTCAGGGTTTCCTCAGCCCAGTTCCTGTTTTCATAGGTCCATTGTGTAGTTGTTCCGGCTCTGATGTGTGGACGGGGATTTGAAGCAGGGGTTTATAGATCTTTTTTTGCTCCGTTTTTTTATGATCCATTTTCCCCCTGTGTGAGGATGGCGGTGGTGGGGATGAAGGGAAATGTTTTTTTATTGTGTAAAGCACTTTGTGTTCCTTTTTTATGTTTAAAGAAAAAAAAAAAGAGTTATTTTACGGCCTCTGACAAAAACACGCAGACGACCGGTTGGTGAAATATTCATCACTCTCCTCAAAGCAGCGGCTGAAAACAAAGCCGGGACTTTTGCTGTTGTTTTCGCATAAATATTTATAAGGGTGGTCAAAGTACGAAATACATTTGATTGATTAATAATACAAAAGAAAAACAAATGAAAACTGTTTGATTGTTTCATCTCGGGTCCACACTCCGACAGTAGGTGGCGCTAACACACCGTAACGCTGGTTACCATCTGCCATAAAACACCGGAGAAGAGGAAGACGACCAGCCTCATCCTCGGCGTGGAAGAGATTTTCAGACGGAGTAAATCAGCCGGGGACAGACTAACCAGCCGTATGGGCCGTGATGGAGCGACACAGTGACGGAGGAGAAGGATGGAGTTACAGAGGCTCCACAGATGAGAACCTCTGACACAACTCAAGGAGAATTACCACTGCGTGCAAAATCCAACGGAGCAAAAACTTGATTTATTGGTCGAAGCCAATCACAGTGCACTGAGTGGCTGATCATGTGACTTAGGTAAACCAATCACAGCTCTCTGGGTCTACACGCATCTTCTGTCTCTTACAGGAACCATGAAAACCATCATCTGATGGTCCAGCTGAGCAATTTAACCTTTAATGGGAAATGCTTTCTGACACGCGCAGACGATCCACACTCCCGTTCATAAGGTGGAAGATAAAGCTACGATGAACTGGGCGCCAACCGCCTGCAAGCGCCCAGAAGAAGAATAGGACAAAGATGGCATGGACAGGAAGTGACTTCTGGTCCATCTAACCGTCCAACTATGTTAAATCTTTCACTGTTGCGATGAGTAAGTGAATCTCCGATGCAGAGCAGTGCCGTTTGTTGAAGTCGCCATATTTAAAACGCATCACTGAAAAAAAACTCAGCCAGAATATTGCGTGACGACGCTGGTCATGAACAGAAACAGCGCTTACAGGAAACAGCGCTTACAGGAAACAGCGCTCACAGGAAACAGCGCTCACAGGAAACAGCGTTCACAGGAAACAGCGTTCACAGGAAACAGCGTTCACAGGAAACAGCGTTCACAGGAAACAGCGTTCACAGGAAACAGCGTTCACAGGAAACAGCGTTCACAGGAAACAGCGTTCACAGGAAACAGCGTTCACAGGAAACAGCGTTCACAGGAAACAGCGTTCACAGGAAACAGCGTTCACAGGAAACAGCGTTCATGAAAGGACTTCGACTACATCCTCGCAAAGGAATGAGATCTCATTCAGAAAGGGACTTCTTTGGAAAAGTTTGGTCTTTACATGCAAATCTTTTTCTCACGTTTAGGAGTCTTTTTCAGAATCTTGTTGTTTTTATATTGTTTTTTTATGAGTAGAATTGCATATTACATTTAGAACTTTAACGGTTTTATATATCAAACTAGTCACTGATTTATTGACTGACCAAAAATCCATTTGAAATCAAACGACTTCTCAAGTTTTTTAACTGCAAATATTGACATATTGATTAATTCAAAACCCACGTTTGATATTAATTACATTTTTTATCATCTAACAGCCTTAAAAAGTGATAAACATTTGGTTGTAGAGCTGAGCTGGCATTGTGAGCGGCTCTGAGTGACCTGCAGTTAGTTTGAGGGATTTAAACTCCTGTCCGCCGCCCTTGTCTTTCTCATCTCCCTCCAATTCCGCCTGTGGACGTTTCCCAGCTGGCTTAGCGACGGGAACATTTAGAAGATGCATGACGGTGCCGACACGGTGACGGATGAAGTGCTTCTTGCAGTAAATACATTTGTGGCATTGAAACGGAGTGGCAATAAATTTCACATGAATATCCGCGGCATGAAGCAGGAACCCGGACTGCAGGGACCGTTTTACACGCCTCCTGATCCAAGGTCGCGGACAGGAAATGGACCACAATACCATCACCGCAGTTTCAAGTATGCAGCCATAGAAAATTCTCTGCAGCCATTATTATGTCTGCTGTATACCAAAACTAGTTTTGTAATGAGGTAATGAAAAGCCACATTTTGACCCAAGTGATCAAACTTAAATAAACGTATTTGTGAACTAGTAGTTTTTTTGTTTCCAGGTAACCGTCCTTCTAATCGTCCCTTTATCTGTCCCACTCAACTCTTTGGTTGAGCACATTTTCAGACACTATTTCTTAATGGATAAGGTGACTGAACCTGTTTATAAAGTGACCCTGCAGCAGTATGTATGTGCTAAAGAGTAAGGGGCCGAGGATGGAGCCCTGGGGGACACCTAAAGTCAAAGATATTTAATTAATTTATCCCCCAAAGAGGTTAAATGCTTTTTTTTCTCAGTGAGGACACTACATGGTTAAAAGTGTATACATTAAAATACACTTTGCTATGGGTTTTCAACTAAAACACATGACCCCTGTTGTCCTGAAATCTCTAATATACACCGACCGGCCATAATATTATAACCACTGCCAGGTGAAGTGGATGATTGGCTCAGAGGATCTCCAGACCTGCAGGTCTTGTTGGGTGTTCCAGCTCTCCTTCCTTGGACCACTTTGAGTAGGGAGTATATTTTTATGGAGTCCACGGCATATCGTGTAAAAATTCTTTAAGGTTATTGCAAAAATATTAAATTACAACTAAAATTCAGTGCAGGCCCCCTCAGTGGCAGAAGGTTAAAAATAAAATGACACACAAAATAAACCAATATTTCCACAGAAGAATTCATGAATAAATAATGAATAAATAGTCAGAAGTAAATCCTCTATTGTCCTAAGAAACAGGCCTTGCTCTCAGCTGCTCTTTGAAGAGTAAAACAAATATCATTTTTGAATAAAAACTACGTATGATTATAGGTGCGGCGGCGCCGGGAGGCTTACTTTTGATGAAATCATCAATCGGCGGCCTGCGGCGTACACGCACACCCAGAATGATCTACCACGGCGCCAAACATCTTACAAGTAAACCAGAAAACACAAAGCTCACAATTTATAACACCAGTAAGGATAAAATAAGGATCTCTTCAACACCGAAAACGTGGTTGAAGAGATCAACAACAAACTTAACACACACTTCAGATTGAATCACCCCAAGGAACATAGCAAGTTAAGCTAACGTAAGCAGAGCGACTAAAGCTAGCAGGAGCTCCGAGCCAGACACGAGCCCTGAAGTCCTTCAACAAAGGCAATATATAACATAAAATGGACTGAACGAGCCGTAGGAAGTTTTATTTACATTTAATGTCATACTATTGGTGAGAGGAACGCACGGCGTTGTTTATACAACATGTCAGAATACACATACATTCCACAAAACCCACCAGCCTTGTCACTTCCGCTGTAATCCTTCAAAATAAGAGTGCTTAAAATGCATTACTCATTATGATTTTTAAACTTTAAAGGAAATAAATCAGTATCAGGAGGTTAAACCTCATAAAAATCAGTGATTGGCCAAAAAAAACTGCTTTCAGTGCATCTCTACACAGTATAATAATGAACAGAAGTTGTGCTGAAAGAATTCTAGAAGAATAAGAATGGTACGTCATGAAGAGGTCATCACAACTGTTGCTGATGAAGACCAGATGCAGCTGCTGCACAGTAGAAGCCCTTGCGATGGACCGACTGATGAAGGAAAACTTCATCGGTGAAGTAGCAGTGGAGCAGTAGTGTGTCTACTTGTGGACTTAAATGCAGACTTGATTGCAGCTGTCACCGGGGTGGGAATGAGATAGTGGTAGAAGTATGTATAAACATCGCTGTGCTCCAGTTTCTTGATTGCTCATGGCCATGTGTGCGTGCTTGTTGGGTTATGAAGGTTTTGCTTTTAGCCGTCGTTCCTAATGATGAGCCGGCATCTTAAACCCATGACATCTAAAACCCGTTTCACAAGTTCAGTTCAATATTTACACCACTAGAAGCTCCATCACAGCACATCGAGGTTTAAGCGTCCCACACACTCAGTATTTCTGCCTGAGGACCCTGAGAGAAGTGAAAGATCTCCACCTTGTTCTTTGGCAGCAGACGTCAGAGTTATTAGAAGCGTTGAAGGCTTTATGTCCTGCCTACACTCTCCATCTGTGATGACCTTGTATGCAGGTTCTTTTATCTTTATCTCCTGTAAGTGATGCACGGTTAACATGACAAAGGCTGTCAGGCAGGCCGCCTTATTAATGCATGAAATGCACACGCACAGGAAGACATTTTACAAACAAGCAAGATGAGGGTAAAATCTGTGAAAACGCTTCTCTCCATCGCCGTGTGATCCTCGCTGATCCAAGCGGAGAAAGGACGATATTGATATGGTGTATCAATTTCATAAAATCCATGAAATATATAAACGAGCTATATTAAGATTTCAGCTGTACTACAACTCTTAACCTGGACTGACACGGTATGACTTTAGAGTCGTGGTTGTTTAATTTCAACTCACACTGTAGGAATCAAACGTTTGAGGCCCTCGCTCCGAACGACCCGTCCGGCTTCTGCAGTCTGATGACGTTATTCATGATGTCAAGTTTCCTTTCAAAGCTCCGAGCCAGATATAAAGTTTGTTTATACAGAAACGAGCTGTCTTGATTATGTTTTGCTACCCTGTGCGCCAAAACTTCTCTTTTTTTAATTTAAAGTTGCTAGCTTGTTAAGTGCTAGCTTAACTGTCCAGAACGTCGTGGACGGTTTGGCTGGTCTATTGAGGCGAGAGAATTGTGGGTAAGCGAGGTACATTGTGCATTATAAATTAAATGTATTATTATTATTATTATTATTTGACTGTATAGACTCTTACCACCTATAAAGCAAGCACCGCTCTGACAGCAGTGAACCGCTCTTATTCGTCCTTTCTTATTCGCCACAAAATGCACTTTCTACTTCATGACTACCTATTACTTATTATTTATATTATCACAACACGGCGTGTCACTATGGCAACTCAGATGCCACTTCTGACAGTTGCAGCGAGTAAAGAGGCGCTGAAAGTCAGCCAATCTAGTGGAGACCCTGCCAAAATTTCAGAGAACCCTTCGATCTTCCGATCCCTGAGAGGGAGCTGCTTATCGGCCGTCGTGACCCTGCGTACACTGAACGACAAACGACAAACACCGTCAGACGGGCCGGTAGCCCTGAGGTTTATTTGCAGGTGTGAATCGGCCTCATATCATATCGAGTGTACGCCCAGCTTTACCAACACTTCTGATCACTCCAATGTACTCTAATCAGCTCATGCTGTCATTTCAGGCAGAGAAACACGTAGCGGTCAACCTCTGACCCCTACACCAAACAGCATCATCAAAATGCAGGCCACAAAACACAAAACAAAGCACAATGCCGTTTCCATACGGTGTGTTATTATACGGTAGCTCCAGTGTTAACAATAAGAACCTGCACAAACCGAGCCTCAGAGTCTATCGATCTGTGTCGCCTCCCCTCAGCATCTTTTCTTATACATAATAGTTCAATAAAGTCAACCAATGGAGAGGAGATCCAAAGCAACAACTGCAACAGTAGATAGGAACCAATGAGGCATGATGACTTTTGCTGCCTCGTTTCCCTTAGATGAAATTAGAGGCGAGTTGCTGAGAACATATATATAAGTTTTATTTATACACAAGATTTGAAAATAACCCTGCTGTATGATTTTAGTTGGAGCATGTGGGTCTACTGATCAATGACCTCCTGTGTTGTAAAGACAGGATGTGTTGGAGGGATGTATGACCTGCTGGGGTCTGTATGGACTCAGCTGCAAGCCTGTGGTGAAACGGAGAAAACAATACTGGGGGTGTGTGTGTGTGTGTGTGTGTGTGTGTGTGTGTGTGTGTGTGTGTGAGTTGTTCTCTAATAAATGTTCCACTTACTGATTAAACGCCAGTTATTGGCATTAATATGCAACGCTTTGTTTGTTGTGTGGCATTTAATGAAAATAAATTGTTTTGTAAAATGCTTTTCACAACGACAAGAGATGTGATCAAGAAATCAAACATTGCAATTCAAGAAGTTATTCATTTACCCTAAAGCAAGAACAATGATTAATGAATTTCAAATCATGAGAACCGACTGAACATAATTGAGGTAAACAATGATTTCTTGACTGAATATAAATGTAACCATGGGGGGAAACGTCACTTTCTATGCGCCCAATGATACAGAATTATCGCAATTTCAAACATCTAACAATATTCTGTGTATCGTCATTATCATAAGATGTTCTGTTTTAAACTGGATCCAGCAGGAAGGCTGACCAACACGTCAGAAAGATCTGTCAGCACAGAAATGTTAATGTTTCTGACAAACTTCACCGTTTGTATCACATACTAGTCCACCTTCACTGAATGTAAACATGTGTGGAGTACTGGACCATCACAGGTCAGTACACCAGCTCTAGTCTGCAGAGTCAAGACTACTGGACTATCACAGGTCAGTACACCAGCTCTAGTCTGCAGAGTCAAGACTACTGGACCATCACAGGTCAGTACACTAGCTCTAGTCTGCAGAGTCAAGACTACTGGACTATCACAGGTCAGTACACCAGCTCTAGTCTGCAGAGTCAAGACTACTGGACTATCACAGGTCAGTACACCAGCTCTAGTCTGCAGAGTCAAGACTACTGGACTATCACAGGTCAGTACACCAGCTCTAGTCTGCAGAGTCAAGACTACTGGACTATCACAGGTCAGTACACCAGCTCTAGTCTGCAGAGTCAAGACTACTGGACTATCACAGGTCAGTACACCAGCTCTAGTCTGCAGAGTCAAGACTACTGGACTATCACAGGTCAGTACACCAGCTGTAGTCTGCAGAATCAGGACTACAGGACTATCACAGGTCAGTACACCAGCTGTAGTCTGGAGCACATGGACCGCTGGACTATTACAGTTCTGCAGACCAGCGCTACTCTGCAGAATCAGGTCTACTGGAATATTAAAGCTCCGTAGACCAGAATGAGGACTACTTAAATATTGCAGGTCCTCTGTTAGATACTTACTGACACAAACTGTATGAATCCACAGAAGATGAAGAGACAGATAAATAAATACTTAATGGATCCAAAAGGAAATTAAGCAATTCAAAGATATTTTCATTATAGTGACAAAAGGTTCTATTAACATTTTCAATCGATCAAATATAAATACTTGACAATAACAAAATTACCACACGAAATCCTGAGACATTATTCTGTAACGATTCCCGACCCCGAGCCCGTTACCATCTACTATCAAACATTCTTCAGATCTTTGGACACTTGGTTAAGACATAGTTGGTTTTTTTAAAACCATTGAGGAGCCAAACTTAATTGAAAGTGAAGAGTGGTGTTGTAACGCGGCCCATTAACCGCATCAGCCGGCTCACTTTAACAGCTCTGGGCCAACGATAGCTCACGCTGTGACAGGTGAATAGTACTGGAGCTGTTAATAGTCATTTATTCCATTTCTGTTCCTTTATTACCCTAAAGCTTTTTCCATCTCCAGATGAAGCCTTAATGGCCACTAATGTCCAGATCGCATAATTAGCAGAAGAGCAAAAGTGCATGGAGTTCTCTGCTGATGGAGGTGGTGGAAAAAGGAGGCTTTTGTGACCCTGACTGTGGATGAAATATGTATTTTGTAGGCATAAAAATTAATTTTATTTCTACTTCTAGAGCAACAAAGGAGCTGAGAGGAGAAGCTGTTATATTGTGAAAATTGCAGATGAACCAAACATGATTTAACAGCTTCCTGTGTGTGAGAATCAAATTAAATTCACGAGTCTCTTTCCTGTTCTGTAAGTAATTGTCCCGGTTAACGTCTTAACGGAAAAAGCAAAACACAATGCAGCATTTTATTTTTTATTTTTTTAAATGCTAATTTTTAACCAGCTTTGTGTCACGAAATCAGTAGAGTTTCCTCACAGTAAGAAAGTTGTGGGTTCAACACCACCTCTGGCTGTAGGGCCTTTCTGTGCGGAGCTTAAATGCTCTCCCTGCGTTTGCATGGTTTCCATCCGGGTCCCCAAGTTTCCTCCCAAAGTCCCACCACCGGCAACTGAACTCAGAGTGTGAATATTTGTCTCTATGCGCAGAAACGATACGATACAGAAATGGATGGTGATGAAATCAAGCATTCATACATGGCCTTGGTTCCAGCCCTCCGTTGTATAGCGTTACGTTTGATGACGTGTTATTCCTGTGACTCACAGCGTGAAGTCTTAATGGAGCTAGTAGCGGTTCGCGGTGACACCGACCAGATGTCACTCATGCGAGGGACACGGCGCCAATAGAGACGTTAGTGTTTGCATCGGTGTGAACGCAGTATTAATTTATTTAATGACAACATTAGAACTCTGTCCCAAAACTGTCCTCACTGGTAGAAAAAATAAAAGGTCAACTTGATCATGTGGTTCTTCTCCAATTAGTCGTGACTAACTCACGTCAGCCGATACAATCATTCTTCTCTTCCATTATGATCTTGTCGGACCGGGGGATCCTCATAAATTCTTGCCTTGTCTTCGTCGTTACAACAGTCCATTCAATCTCAAGTCAAGTCATGTGACGCTGAAGAGGGGGCGGGAACACTTTGTTCAGGGACGGAAGAGAAATAAAAATGACTGCCGACCCGTTCACGGACGTCACGAAAGAGACGCCTTCTGTCCTTCAAGAAGAACTTGAGTGATGTCATTGCCATATTTCATCAAGCGTTTCTCGTTAATCATTGTTCCACGTGGAACCAGCGACAGCACTGGGTCCACCCGGACCCACGCTGGTGTTCTCCATCAGCCTAGTGGTCAACTTCAGAACAGGTCGGGAGTGTTAAGATACGATTCTGACATGCTAGATTTTGTCAGCTGGTATAATGGAGAATGCCAAACGACACATCGCTGACCAACCCAATCATGGATGGGGGAGTATGAAGGAGGGAAGAATCCCCCACTGAAGGGACTTTGTCAGCAACTACTAGGTGGCGTTAAAAAAATCAGGCTTAGACTGGACCCGGCCTTGAGAAGCAAATACTGCTTGAGGTGATGTTTACATAACCGCGCACCAAAAGGAAGAATAATTCGGCTCCTGATTCTCCGGCATTAAAATGCCGGCCAAGCGTCCGCCTACAGCCAGGATTTCTCCAGAGGAGGAAAAAGCAGCTCCGGGTTTTTAGTCGCAGTCTAAAGTGTGGCAGAGTGTGATTATGATTTCTCCTCGGAAACACGAGGCAATCAGGAGAATAGGAGTGTTCTGAGCCGCAGTCCGTCCAGCTGCTCTCGTGCGTTCGGGCGATCGCGGCGTTCTCTCTGAATGGTAATTATGAAGGGAACAATAGAGGCATTTAGAGACAACGGTGGGTTTGGATCGAACGGGCCCGCTCCCAGAGTTGTGATTGTAAATGCTGTTTCAAGGAGATGATGGGAGGTAATAATGCTGGAGAAGATGAGGAGAGAAAAGAGGAGGAGGAGCAGAGAGAGGGAGATGGGCTAGGTTTGGCCTAGTGTCCATAAGGAGCAGGCCTGACAGAACCATCTGTATTCAGCACCGGCGCCGTCTGGATCCCTGTGGCACCGTGAGAGCCGGTTCCCCGACAGAGATCAGGGCCGGAGATAAGAATAAAGACACAGAGTATCCTAGAGTAGGCTGTGGTAGACTGTACTACAGTGTAGTATTAGTATAGTAGACTGTACTACAGTATAGTAGACTGTACTACAGTATAGTAGACTGTACTACAGTGTAGTATTAGTATAGTAGGCTGTACTACAGTATAGTAGACTTTACTACAGTGTAGTATTAGTATAGTAGACTTTACTACAGTATAGTATTGGTATAGTAGGTTGTACTACAGTATAGTATTAGTATAGTAGACTGTACTAAAGTATAGTATTAGTATAGTAGGTTGTAGTACAGTATAGTATTAGTATAGTAGACTGTACTAAAGTATAGTATTAGTATAGTAGGTTGTAGTACAGTATAGTATTAGTATAGTAGGTTGTAGTACAGTATAGTATTAGTATAGTAGGTTGTAGTACAGTATAGTATTAGTATAGTAGACTGTACTACAGTATAGTATTAGTATAGTAGACTGTACTAAAGTATAGTATTAGTATAGTAGGTTGTAGTACAGTATAGTATTAGTATAGTAGGTTGTAGTACAGTATAGTATTAGTATAGTAGGTTGTACTACAGTATAGTATTAGTATAGTAGGTTGTACTACAGTATAGTATTAGTATAGTAGACTGTACTACAGTATAGTATTAGTATAGTAGGTTGTACTAAAGTATAGTATTAGTATAATAGTTTATAGTATAGTAGAATAGGGTAGAGTAGCTTATAGTATAGGGTTGTATAGTATAGTAAGATAAGTATATATAGTATTATTCTATTATTATAGAATAATTTATATTATAATACTACTATGAATATAAATTATTCTAGAAGAATACTATAGTATTCTTCTAGAATGACACCAGACTAATGGAGAAGGTGGTCTGGAATCACTTAGTGATATGTTCTTAACTATCATGGTGGAGGAAAAGTCCAAACATGTAGCCCTCCACTCCAGTGGAACATGTACACCAATGAGCCATAACATTAACACCCCCTGTATATATGGTTCATGTCCCCCTCCCCCATTATATTCTCCCTATACATGTGAGGTGGAAGAATCCAGAGGCCCTCAGGTGTCAAAACGACGTCATCCTATTTACACTGTAAAACTTTAGGTCACAGCGAACATCCAAGATAGAAGACTGTTATTATTATTTGTTGAATTGCAGCAGCTTGGACATTCGTAGTGGGGTGGTAAGGAAGGAGAGAGGACACAGCAGGGTCCAGACTGGAGTCACCAGTCACCTTCATCCCCCAACCTTTTCAGGCCAACCTGGTTCTGAATATTATATTATATTCACTGCAAGAATTACTCCTAAACTTTACACAGCGCACCTTTAACTTTGACACTTCAAACGTCAGCTTACCTCTCTGATCTTGTCCCGTTTTTCTTTAACTTTGGGCTCTGGGGGCTCGCCGTCACTGACTCCCACCACTTTGGGCATTGGGACAGGTGGCAAGGGTTTGGGCCCCGCATCCTTCTTTTTCATGTCAGCCGCCACTTTGTTCTTCTCCGTCTGGATCTCAGCCTGCAGCTCCTCACGTGACTTTCTCAGCTTCTCCTTCGCCTCCTGCAGCGCTCGCTCGTGGTCTGCCCGAATCTTGTCCCGCAGGCTCTCCTCCTCCTCCCTGTAGGAGGCAGGAAACAGGCAGGAGGTAAGACTTATTTATTCACTATTCTTTGTTCGGAACCTTATTAGTGGCTGCTCCTCCTGCGGCTGGACATATGGAGAGGTATTTAAACCAAGTCAGGCTCAAAAGCCCAGGTTTCAGACGAAGCAGGGCGTGCGGCGGGATTTTATTTTGAAATTATTTAAAGCTTAACGTTGAACCTCAACAGTGAAGTTCAGGAACATGGAGATGGAGATGAAAATAAGGAAATGTAAAAGCACTACGGCCCGCTTGTGTCCTCTGGAGGTCCATAAGGTTTGATGCAATAAAAACAAGGCGATGTTACAAACAATGATGAGGATCGTCCTGAGACCGACACTCACCCACTTCTAACTCACACCATTAAACAAAAAACAGAATCTGTTATGGAAAAACCAACCTTCACCTCACAATACCCCAAATTTACATGAGCGCCAGGAAATAGGGCAGGAACGGCGAGAAGAAGCAACAGGTGCAACAGGCGCCAGGGTGACGTCACAGCTCTGCCCCATGAGGATGTGGGTCAACGCAGAAAATGAGACGCGGCGGGACGCCGAGGACGACCCTGGACTGCTGCGCCGCCGTTACAGACGTAAGAAAAATCTTTTAAAACCTTGTTCCATCCTGCGCCGCTCTTGCAAATCCTGGGGCTCATACTGTTTGTCTAAGCCTCGTCACTTCTACTGTAGTCCTTCAAAATAAGAGCACTTAAATACATTACTTTCAAGGACTGAAATCAGTATCGCCCCGTCAGACTACCTGCATCCTGCCAGTCCTGTTCTGCCAGAGAAAAATGCCATGTTGATGTTGGGCCTGAATCTACGGCGTCAACTCCAATAACCAGAACTTTGCTTTGGTATTCCCCAGTTGCTTAAGAGGCTGCGTGACTTCTTCATGCGAGCTCCATTGTTGATGTAGTTGGACTCCACTGTAGCACAAACAGCAACATTTATGTGCTGACAGGTTTTAAATGACGCACTGGTCCGTCTGTCTGCTGGAGGATCCGGTTCAAACCAGAACCTCTGACGGAAGACATGAGAAGACTGAGAACTTAAGCTCATAGAACCAACGGAAAAAAACAACTGTGTCTGATTAAATGTATCTAAGTCTAAATATATGGATGTATGTATTAAATATGTGTTAGTCCTTCATTTCTTTAATAAATACTTGTATTAGCATATTTATTCATTCTTACCTAATTTGTATGACTGGTTACTTGTTTTCTTTTGGGACTTTTTGTGTGTGTGTTTTGTTTATTTCACATTAGAAGGGTTTCTGGGAATGATGGGGAGGGAGAAATAAGTCTGTTAATAAGTTTGAAAGCTCTTTAAATGTATTTTCTTCAAGTGTCTTTTTTTTTTACTTAAAACTAAATCCATAAATAAATTGTTGAAAAAAAGAGAGAAGTCTGAGATCTTCAGCTGAGTGGAAAAAATGTTTTTCCTGCAGGGATATAATTTGCAGCTGAAAAAAAAGTTAATATATTGCACTGAAATAAACTGCATATCACAAAATGCCTAATATCACAAAATAAGGTTTTGTCGTACCCCTCCAGATTCTGCTCTTGGTGCCTGAATCTTGCAGGAACAATAACATAAAGACTAGAGGTAGAAAATCTAGGAGAGAATTGGAGGCTGTTATCAGCCTAAGATGCAAAAATAATTGAGTGCCAGAGGAGAGGCGATTATACGGGGGGGGGGGGGGTCGTATAATGAGCTACAAGAGAAGCAGAAATGTTTATGTGTGATCATCATGCATCAACCACCTCTTTTCTATAACTTTGGCTGTGGTTCATGTGGGGCCGGAACATTACCCAGCATGCACTGGGCAGGGTAAACAGAGTGAATTCGGACACACGTCGATGACAAGTGTGTCTGGGAGAATGAATAAAACGTGTGTCTAAGAACTGTAGAAGAATAAAAGGGAAATAGAGTGAAAGAAAGACAGACACAAATGTGTGCGGTAAACAGGAAAGATACGGGCGTTTCCCACTAAGTATCCCTCACACAACAGGATCTGCATACTCTTCATAATTCCATCATGACGCTGAATGTGGAGTCAACTGAGACCAGAATAAGACCCTTCAGAGTTATACAACATCGCTCCGAAGACGGATCATAAATATTCAAATCACAACTCGGCGTGTGAGACTTTAATTGATGGGAAAAACATTTCTGGAACCAACATGCCGGCTAACGTGTCTGCTGGCGCCAGTGAACGCACCGCAGTTACAAGACATAGTCTGCTGCGCTATGTTCACTTTTAGCGTTTCATGTTTATGCGTAGTATGCCCGTGTGTGTTTTCAATCCCAAGGTCTGAGATGAGTTTCCTGGGCACTGCTGCCGTCGATCTTGCGATCTGAGTGAGTGCGTCTACACCCACAGGGTGTCACACCGAGTGTGCGCCATCCTCTGCAAGTTTGCCTTCAGCAACATGCATTTAAATGTGACATTTAGACGACTGCCCCTCGGTTAACTGGCTAATGTCTGTGTGAGCGTTCACACTTACGAGACGCATGAGGGCGAATGAAAGGAGGACGTACACACACACACACATATATATACACATACATGTATTTATACTCGTACAACTACATAAATACACACACAAAAACATATATATACATACAGTATATATATATACACTGGTGTGCATATGAACACAGTCGGGGCCACTGATCATAACTGAGTCCCAGGCGATGTCAAGAACCAGGACCATGTAGGGTTAGGGGTGGGTGGACTGGAGGCCTGATGTCGGCTGAACAAAAGTTGTTTTTTCATTCATTCCTGTTCAAAGGAAGAAACTATCATTATGCCTCTTGTTACACTTTAACACTCGAGTTTCAAATACATAAGAATGTGATCGATCCTAAGGTTTCATTTAAGTCAATGAGCAAAGACCTTCACATTTCTTGCTTTGTAATTTATAATAAGTACGATATTGATTCTTTTTTAATAATACAAATACCTTCCTACCACAAATACCTAAAATTTCACAAAAGCAGTGAGAGCCCCCGGTTTCCTAACTTCACGTTCCAGTCATCACTTCGTCAGGTTCTCAGCTTTCCTGCCTGCTAATGGAAGTTCCTTCTTCAGCAGCATCATGAGATCTGCTGCTCAGGAAAAACCGCCGCAGCTGGAGAGAAGCAGCAGTTGTCTGACTGCCCGGTGGGGTATCTAAGGGATTGGGTTTTTTTTTTTTTTTTTGAAGCACAAGGATCTGAGGGGAGCAGCAAAGGCTAGGAGCCACGTAACCATGGAAACAACCGAGGCACACACATACACACACACACACACACACACTGACAAATAGAGGTCATAGACAGGAAGTCAAGTCATTTAGGGGAGGGAATGGGACCGCTGGGCTATTAGTGATCGTACAGTATTTGGACGGTAGTTGTTCTCCGACTACAGAGGGAATAACAAACATGGAAATTGCATTTCAGAGAGAAAACCCGAGTTAACGAGGAACATCGCCGGCAAACAACAACGCCGGCAAATCTGCTTTCACCCTGGCAACAGAGCTGCTTTGAGAATAATGAATCATTCTAAAGTGTTCAGGTGCTTTTAAGTATCTAAATTTGAAAATCCACCTACAACTGCAACAGCCAAACAATGCGGGAATACACACCAGCCATAACATTCTGACCGCCTGCCTTATATTGTGTACGTTCCCCTGTTGCTGCTTGAACAGCTCCGGCCCGTGGAGACATGGACCCCAGCGGACCTCTGATGGACTGCTGTGGTATCAGCAGCAGATCCTTCAAGTCCTGGAAGTTGTGAGGCTTCATTAGAGGCTTTACATTCAGTGTCAATGATTCTGAAATAGTATGTAAATGCTCAATTAAGAAAAAAATAACTACATGGAAACAATATGGAACCGTTTATGACAAAAGCAGGATGTTGCTGAATTGTGGGGCACCAGCAGATGTAAATAACTGCAACTACAAACAACGATTAGTCACACCAAATAAATAAATTCTGTCCATAATAAGCAAGAATAAAAGGGCAACTGTCAATCAATGCTATACGCTGCAGGACGATGATCGAGGACTGGCATCTTAGGACTCTGAACATGGTTTTGAAACTTTTCCAGGACAGAAGAACATAAGGAGGACAAAGAGTTGAACAAACCACTGAACTGTAAAGAGTCTTAATGCAGGAGGAATGCGTTGCCACTGTATTATTCAGGAGGTCCATGAAGGAGCGCCTACAGAAAGGTTATCCCAGCATGTGGGCAATTCAACCTAAAAGTGTTTACTTCTAGCAAAAGCTCCTGTGGGACCATTCCCCAAGGTTGAGTCATGTGGACAAGTCTAACCTCCGGTGATCTCAAAAACACCTCAGTGAAGAAAACAAGTCCACGCTGGAGGTCTGTGAGTCTTCGGAGTCCGTAGATGTGGAGGGCCGGGTTTTCGTTTGTGCGGTCGTTGTCACAGGTTTAACTGGGAGTGTGAAATACAATCTGCATTCTATTATTTCCGAGTTACAACCTCGAGGTGACGACCACGCTCACGCCTCTCCCTCAGCAGAATTCAAAGCTTCTTTCTTCTGTTGGCATCTTTGCTTTATCCTCCCCACACCACTTCAACGTTCTCCATGTCTTATTAAACAGGACCTCTGTGGGAGACAGTGGATGTCTTTTACCCCCTCATCATGTCTCTACACCAATCTATTATCTGTGCACTAACTGTAGCTGCATGTTTCTCTCAACACCTGAGCCCTGTGCGGTCCGGCTCTACCCGTGTTTACATCCGTTCCTTCTGACCTACATCATGGCTGGCTGACTAAAGCCCTCACACAGAGACCAGGAGTCCACATCCTGCAGCTAGCATCAAAACAAATCAGCACCAAACCTCAGTGGTTGGCTGGATGGTATGGAGGTGAGTCAGATGATAAAGATCTTCAATCATTAAACCCGAAAAAAAAAATGTTTAACCCAAATTCTTGAGGAACAAAAACAAACAAATTTGAAAAACTATTTCCTGACTCAATAATTACTCAAAATAGTCCAAGTTTAGTGCAATCACCATGATGGGAGTATTTCTGGGGAGCTTCCTTGCCTCAGAAGGTTTGGAGAAAACCACATGAAACACAAGAACATGTAACCCTCTTGCCCCGTCCTCAGACCAGCCATAAATCCAACATTTCATCTTCTGATCCGGCTTATGTGGTTGAGCTGGTTTCTGAGAAGTGGGTCGGAATTGAATTCAAACCGGTTTATAGGACATTATACTTCAGACACCTTCATTTGGCCGTAGTGGACCAATTGTGAATGTAGGAGAAAGGAGTTGCTTAGAGTTTCGTGGCCCAAAAGTGACGTTAATATGTTCATCAGGTCTCAGTCATCGTATCGCTTTGTTGGAAAGTCCAACATGTCCTCAGCGGCGCTGTTGTGTTTGGCTTGAGCACTTCTATCCATGATGTTCGTGGTTATCGATGTAGATACTTGACACCTCGAGTTTTTAAGAGTCGGTGGAAAGAAAGGTTCATTCTCTAGTCGTAGAGGAGAATCCAGAGGAGAGAACATCAGTAATAAGCGCCAGTCAATCACCCAACGGTGGACAAGGATGTGAAAATAAGCGCCAGGCCAACCGTTAAAAAGCTTCCTACTGAGGTTTCAGATTCTTTCGACGATCCTGCGCTCATTCATACCCGTTTAAACAAGTCTGGTTTTTCTGGCTTTTAAGAAGTCTCGTCACCATTAATACACTCAAGAAAAATATCCAATCAGAGCGAAACACAATTCTCACACACACACACACACACACGGTATTGTTTTCTCCCGTTCTCAGCGCCGTGAATCTCTGCAGAGGTTTACAGCTGAGTCCACACACATCACAGCAGGTCGTCACTTTGTCCCGCACATCCTGCAATAACTCCACGAAAGGTCAATATTTAGCACTCAAGGGCAAGGCGACATACACCGATGAGACGAGACTTGTATTTCACAAAGGGTAATAAAAATATGCAGAGGGGTTATTATTTAGTCCCAGCAGCAGAGAGAGTGACTGGTCAGGGGATTAGTGCGTTTTTATGTGGGCCCAAATCCTTCTCTTTATTTTTACTTTAAGGGGAGATTTTGTTCGGATGAACCTGCAGGTAGTGTTTACCAAAATGACCTACTCAGTTTAATATACGTCTACTCTCAGTTTCTTGAGGGTCCGTTTTGGCGGACAACGGCGAGTTTCTACCCTGAGCAGAGCCGAGTCGGACAACAATGTTCAAACGTCTTTCTTTACGTGTTCAATCATTTCTTGAATTACCAAATGGATCGGTCCGTCCTTTTGTTTGTTCTGAACCTGAAGCAGAGCCAGTATTGGGATCTGGTGTCCCTCTAGCAATGACTGTGATGAAATCAGGATTCCCAGCTAACAAAATTACGAGTTTATCCTCTGTGTTGATGCGGCTGTTGTAAATGACACATTTCAAAATTGCGATTCTAAATATCATTCCTTGACTAATACAACTTTAACAAAACAGTTAAAAGAGTTAAATACAGTACTTCTCATCTGGAGAGGGAAAGTCTCGGTTTGGTCTTCTGCTGCATTGTATTACATCGACTGCTGAACACTAAAGGGGTTCAAAGATTACCGGTCTGATCATTATAGGATGATTACCATACAGTGTCACAAAAAAAACCAAGTCGACAATCTAAACTCACTTTCAAACAACAATTTTCAGCCCAGCAGTATTTCATGTTTACATGACGTGTGTTTGTACCTGGTATCCTGTTGAAACATTTGTTTTTGATTTTCTTTCTTCACTTTTAACATCTGATCGCCTCTATTTTTGTGTGGAAAAAAGAGTTTTCTCTTTGAGCAAGCACAGATGATGACATGCGTCTTTCCCACATAACAGCACAATGACATTTCAAAGATGTGATTATGTCCAGCCCTTTTCTGCTGTCTCCTCTCAGTCCTTTGGGTCAATGTCTGCCTCTTTAAGCATGAATGACAGGCAGCTATGTGCTGGCTAACACCCAGCAAATTGAACTGAGAGGTGATACCCGTCACATCTAAAGTGAACGTATATATTTGTCAGATCACACGTTTGAACTTTCAGATGAGTTTGAAAGATCGACTAATTGCATGCACTGAAACCTGTCTGAAAGAAAACACTCACGTGTCGCAGAGACAAATTCCTTTTAGGTTTTTTATGTCACGCCGGAAAGAGAAGCCACTTTTACTCAGCCTTTACGAACCTATTGTGCCTTTATTCCGTCAACCAAATCTTTATTGACACACTAGAAAAACACTAGAGAGTCGGCAGCAGAGGTAGTTACAGAGATGAAACGGACATCTGTGTAAACGTGAGGGAGAAAGGTTCACCAGGTCTGCGGCTCAAAACTGGAAAACAGGTATTAGCAGTTATTGGCTAACTCAAAGAAAATCAGAGAATCAACTGAAAATGTGTATTGTACCGCTGAACGCTAACTGAACGCTGTTTCCCCATGTTTAGTTCTGACTCTGGGGACACCTGATCCAGATGACCTGAGAGGTCTGGAGGGTTCAGAACATAGCAAACCAGACTTGTTTTGAACTCTGGCTCAATCCATATTTGGTGGGTGGGGTTACTGACAGTGAAACTAGAGATGGTATTTTTGGTCTGAAACACTGAATGATATTTATATGTATCACAACCTCAGCTTGAGTCCAGGTCCTGGTTCACAAACCACCCACCCACACACACACACCCACACACACAAGCTGCAGCTGTGTTCTACACAGAGAACAACATCGTGATGTACACACACGAGAAAGAACAACAGGAAATGAGACAGAAAGAGCAGATGTGATAATACGCCCGGGTGTTAATGAGGAGATTAGGTTTGATAGTCCACTCCTGGTTCTACAGGCTGTTCACTCCGGCACCGACTCCACCAGATAGAATCTCCTGACGGACAAATTAATTAGGATGAGTCGAATTATTATGGACACGGATCTGAAGGTGAGTTTAAATGGAAACCTCATTCTGCATGTAGTGATAATATGTTCTGAGACCATTACAAGTAAGGAGTCTAAATGGACCAGGATATGAGGAACGCCACATTTCTTAATTATTCTCAGCATGTTGGGTTTTTGTAGGCACGGTATCTTTTGTAAAGGTTATGCCTTAAAATGAAAGACTTTGTGAAATGTCCTCCATCAAGCTTCGGTTTATGGAGCCGTCTTTAAAAGGTTTGACTTATTGGAAATCGACAAACTGGCCACAAGTCAAAAACTCACTCCTTTGGAAAAACACAGTAAATCACCAGAATGAGAAATCCTAGAATCAGCGCCTTACGGTTGGATGCCTCCGCCAAACACTCCAGCAGCCGTTTAAATCCCTCTCTGTCCAAACTCATAATGAAATCCACTGTGTGACTAACAGAATGAGGAGGTCGTTTCATTTACTCCACCTGCACACTGACAACATGTGAGTATGAACACTCATGTCTGCACGCCAGCTTTATTTCTATGCAGTGACTACGAGTGTCAAAACAACGCCTACAATTCCATTAGCCGATTATAGAAAAAAATAACGCAATAAAAACAATAAACCCAGATTAATTGCATTCTGTGACGACCTTTGACCCCATACCTCACTGAACACGGAGCTTAGACCCCAACAGTAACTGGCAGTAACGAAGATTAATAAAAAATAAAAAAATAATAATAATTTTGCCTAGTTAATTGTAAATATTGATCTATAAAATGGTTCCGCTATTAGTTTGGACCAGTTGATGGAAGATGTTTTAATTGGAACCGTCGATAGAACCCTCCTTTGAAGTAATGAACTTTGGTACAACTGGAGAACTGAAAGCCTGAACGCATCACCTCAACAAAAAGCATTCATCACTTTTTTCTCCTTCTCTCCTCATTAGCGGCTAGCTGCTCAGTAAGGAATTCATCTTGAGAATGACATTGCCAATCTTAAACCTTCTACTCTCTTTCCTTCTGATAAATGACCTGCTTTCAGTCCATGTCTTGCTGCCTGATGATGGATCTCTCTACCGGGTTCCATACATCCTCTTTGAATCAGGAAGCAAAACCGTTCTGTGGTCGTACAGGTTTCATGAGGAGCGTGGATCCTGGTCCGGTCCTTACCCTCTGAGGCGAGTAACCAGACGTCATTTTGAAGGCCTCCTCAGGTACCAGCTCACAGGAATAATAAGGGCAAGGTCCAAATAGTGAAAATAGAGAATTCTGATGCTACCTGAGGGGGTAATCATTGTAACTTCTTGAATTCTTATCTCTCCCAGCACAGTTGGTTAGTGAAAGCCTCATAAAAAAATGAACATTTCTTGTTTGATTTTTTGGCACATTTTCATTTTCAGAATGGAGGACAAGCCTGCGGTGAAACTCTCCACCATAGATAGACTTTATGAAAGTAATTGCATCGATGTTATCCCTTCATTCAATGTTCCACAAATCATGTCCTTTGAAGGAATGGGAGATTATTCTGGGCTACATGACATTTTCTTTAATTTTATGTTGAATAATATGAGTCTTGAGAATAACCAAACTGAAATAAGTTAAATACAAAATGTAAGAGAAGTGCATCTTTTCAGAAACCCAACTGAAAAGACGGAGAGGGAAGGAAATAATGAAACAAAGATAACAAGATTATGGTTGTAAAGGGATGCAGCTAGCATTTATTTTCTAATGATTATATTTTCTAATAAATCTATACATTATTTTCAAATTTGTTGATTAATCCTTTGTTAATCGTTAAAACCTTTTATTAAAGAATCTTGTCATAGCTTTGCGAGCTGCTTTTATTCAAGCATCTAGAGCAAAAGCTCTACATTAGCGCTAGCTTTGCTGTCTTGGTGGTTGAGGCTGAACCCTCATGTTTGTAATATTTCATTCTATATACCTTCATGACATCAGATTCATCCCTTCATGTTAATTATTCAAAGAAGGTCAGCACGTTTGTTTTAAACGGCGAAGGAGTTTCTTTACTTTCTCTGATGCCGCCATCTCTGTTTCATCAACTTCTTTAGCCACACGGTCCGTCATCTTAGCTGCCGTTACCATATATAAAATCTACAGCACCATATAGTAGAATTTACTATTCCCCAACCAAAACCCTGTAGCGATGCCAGAACCCCCACACCCGGACCGGACTATCTGTATTAGGAGATCAGTCTTCGGCTGTGATAACCTTTTCAAATAAGGGTATGGTGTTGGCTTTATTTTTCAACCCTGATGCAAGGCATCCATCAATCATTCACGTAAATGTTCAACCACAGCTAAAGCCAGAGGAAAATGCCAGCACCACCTTTTCGTCCTGCACCCCTCCGTATAATACAGCTGAATGCTGCGACTGCGACTAACTTGTTTTCACCACTTATTGCCTCGCCAGTTATTGTTAGCGTTGCAGGCCCAGAGCTTTAGCATCATGATATCGCCATAAATCAGCATCAGAGCCCCACAGATCTGGTTTAAGACCGGGGCCAACATCAGAGTGTTCTTATTTATCATATTTAGGGTGATCTTGGAAATCATTTCCCTGCCTTCATGCTTGATGTACCTGTCAGCTGTTTAGTACATCCAGGCCTGGCTGTGTTTGTGTATTTTCTTGATGTGTAGACTCTGTTCTTGTGCTAATAAAGGCGGATGGGATATGCTGGGGAAACTCACATATTTGAGTTCTACGCTGTGGAGCTATCTCAGTCTGCAGAGAGCTCATGAAAGCCTCCATTCTGGTTTGTACATTCAACCGGCTATAGCTGCTTTATAATGATTGTTGAGAGCAAATGTAGGAGTGAGTCTACCTCAGCCACTAAAAAGTCTTTTCACACATCCATTACCATTTTGAGTACAGCCATATGTCTTAATCCAATGCCAGGGCTCAGTCTGTCAGGTGTAGAGTAGAATACCTGGGAACCTGGAATGGGGCTTTAGAGCAGTGGTTCTCACACTGCCCAATAATGAACTCCTTAAGAATGACCTTTTCAGCCGTCCAGGGGCGTTTTGTAAATTAAACTGGAGACATAAAAACGTGAAAAACAAGGCCCTTCAAGATGGTACTCTGCACGTTTTGTAAATCAGAACCAGCGTACCAAATCTCAAAGAAAATATTGCGGAGCTCTCCCAAAGACTATGAGAAACTGTGTATGTTGGACATTTTGTACCGTATGAGAATATATTAAAGTAAAAAGTACGTCAGCCTCAGGTGTAAAAGGACCTTAAACCAGCTACACACTCTGAAATGAATGTCAGCACCTGGAAAATGAACATATTACCTAATACCACGTGGAATGATGAACTTTTTTTTTGCTATAAGCTACTTTAAGGCTATTAATAATGTGAACTTTCTAACAAAGAATTGGTTCCGCGGGATTTTCCGTGGCAAAATAAAGTAAAGCTGAAATTATTACAAGCCAGCCTGTCCTCCTGAGGGTCTCTTTAAATGCTAGCGCGTCTCGTTTTCCAGAGGCGGTTCTAACCCCGCTCCTCTGGAAGACGCTGTGGTGATTTTAAGAACCGCTGAGGGGACCGCGGCAAACTGCAGATTGAACGTATATCCATACGCTGCGAGAAACAGTGGACGAAATGAAAACATAGCACATCACATCAATGCTTATGTATGGACTAAGGTGGTAAATTTGCATAAATCTAATTATTCTTCCTTCTTGAAAGCTTAAACATTAACCTCTCGGCGGCCACCACTTATTGCTCTTCTTATATGAGCGACTACCAATTAAATGTGTGATCAAATTAGAAATGTTATCCTTTAATTCATAAATAGGTTCAGCAGATTTCAAGATTACTTTAAGGACTCACTAGTAAACCAAAAACACAAAGCTCACAATTTGTAACACCGGTAAGGACAAAATAAGGCATCTCTTCAACCCAGAAACGTTCGGCACAACAAACTTAATAACATACTTAAAGGTTAGCATGTTGAGCTAATGTTAGCAGAGCGGCTAAAGCTCAGAGCCAGCCACGAGCCCTGAAGTCCTTAATCAAAGTCAACGTTTAACATAAGTGACTGAACGAGGCTTAAGAAGTTTTATTTTCACTTTGAAATACCACAAAATTGGTTAAGGGAACCAACGGCGTGGAAGACGGAGGATAGATTAATTTCGAAAGGTCAAAATACACACACATTACACTTAACCGACCAGCCTTTGCACTTCCACTGTAATCCTTCAAAATGAGAGCACTTAAAAATACATTACTCATTATGATTTTTAAACTTTAGCACCTCTAATGAAAACCCAACATCGCCACGTCTGCGTTCACAACATTATCCGAAAATGTGCGGGCCACAACCAACTTCCTCAACCACCACATCTACGTCAAACTCACTTCTGGAATGTGTGACTTCTCGCGATTCACAACTCTGAATAGCATCATGAATATCTTTCACCCGAGTTGAAAATATTCTTCATGAACTTCGTAGATAATGCAAGTACCGCTGATCTGTTTCATCTATGTCACGCCAATCACATCCTGCACACTCCTGTCCTATCTGGGCTTTTCATAGACTTTGTGCGTAATCCGTACTTTATATAAAATTCACATTGTAGTCGGTGGAAGGAGGCTCATTTAAACCACATTCTTTCAGTCAGCGCCCAGAGCTCGTGACAGTTGGTGAGGAGTGGAACATTTTTCAACTGGTTAAGTGAAAACATTGCCTTATAACTCATCTCACTCGTACTATTGAGATGAGTGTCATAAAAATTTGGCCCATCGTGTCTGCTGCTATGTCGAAGCAATGTTAGTCGCCGCGTGCAGAGCGGCGTGGATGAAAAAATTAGCAGACATTATTTGTTGGCTAATCCAACTAGATCCAGACGAAATTGGATCTAGAAAAAAAATAACTGTCACTTCAGGGAAGAAGCCAACGAGGAATAATAGGTCAAAACTCAAATATGACAAACTCTACAAAAAAAAAAACAAACTCAGCACCTAAAGGTAACACTGCTGATTTGTTTAATCAGTAATAAATGAGGAATGCAAGTTTACAAAAAACAAACCTGTCACCAACAGGAGAACGCCATTCCAAATGCAACGGATCTAAGTAGATGACAAGCAGATGCACTTGTAGATGACATCATAAAGAATATGGCGCCCATAGCGACATCATCGCATTAAAAACCCTCGACAAAATAGGTACCATCATGAAAATATTTTGCCAAACAGCTGTACCTAACCCCACAAAAAAATATTCAACATTAAAATAAATCTTGTCTTTGGAATGTCTGAAACATTTTCAAAGCTCCATTTCTCATTACTCGCGCCATCCTCTATTGCATGTGAATCAAGCTGCAAATGCTATATTCCCTTAGACGAAAAATAAAGAACAGTAGGTGGACAGGATCATCATATGTGGAGCGTCGCCTACGTGGCGTCGAAGGAGACAACTCCTTTTGCAAAGCACTGGGAGAGGCGTTATAAGCTATTACTCACACAGTTTCACAGCGGTGACTATTTAGCCGTGTTTCACTTCCTCTGTTGCATCTTCAATTTTCCTGCCTGTAAGTCCTCTCCAGGTCGAGATTCCACCTGCTGGGAATATCTGAATTATTGTCATCTGGTGCCTCACAGATAGCAGACAGCACCGGGTCTCCTAGTTACAGCCTCTAGGGCTTTGTAAAGATAGAAGGCATGGAGATGTTCATGCTTCTCTAGAGGTGGTGATTTATGGCAGGGATAGAAAAGGGACTCTGGTTGCTTCTGGTCTTCGGTATTTCGTAATCCCTGCCTCTTCCCAGTAAATCATAGACGGTATCTGTATTAGTTGAGCTTGTTGTTCTTGGCTAATGCGTCCAACTTTGTTTAAATGATATACCAAGTTCTTTGGCATGTTCCCCAGGATTCATCGACAGACAGCAGAAGATAGGTCTTCCTCTGTGATTAACAGAATAGGGTTGTTTAGCACCAGGTAACGGGTTCTCACCCTCTTCCTCTTGGTGTTGGGAAAGAATGGAAAGTAACTTTCAGGCAAGGAGAGAAGAGTATAGGCCACAAACACACCGTAATGTCGTCAATGTGATGAAACGAGAATTTGCTTTGATGTCCACATAAGTTGAAACTTTGGTCTCTACATGTAAAATGAAATGATTTGCTCATGGTACATAGATAGAGTCGGACAGAAAGAAGAAAGAAAGGCAGTCATTAGCCTTAATTGTTGATGTGCGACTGACCCAACTAAAATATGAAAATACTAACGTAACTTGAGGTCAGTGGGAGGAACCTTTGGCGACTCAACATTAAACTTGCAGTCACAATGATTTATAATAACAAAAGACAAAAGTTTGACAACGTTAATTTGGCGCAGAAGAAAGATATGAGCCTTAAAATTATGTCCGGTTGGCATCCAAAGAGGTTGGACACTCCAACCACCAGAACACAAGGCCATAGCCAAATTTTAAACAACATTTGGCTCACGGTGAAGAACAATTCCCCGGCCTGTTTAATCGAGTCTTTACAAACAGACTGTCTGTTCTTGCTCATAAAGTTCAACCACTTGTGTTTGTAGGGCAGATGACATTTCTGTAGATAAACAATTACGACAAACGGGAGAAGCCAGAGATTGAACAAAAGATGAACACCCAATGCTGACTTGGATCCCATCAAACAGGTTCTTACTTTACAATCTCTGCAACACCACTGGGTGTCACGCAACACTTATACAACCGATACGTGTCAGTACCACTATCTACGACTATGGACAAAAATGTCTCCCTCCTGAAACGGACAGGAAGTATTATATGTTAATAAACTTATCCTGACTTGGTTATAACAGGCGATTTTAACCGACATCAGTCCTGGTCATAAATAACAAATATAATATTAATGGGTTAAATGGGTTTCAATGTGGACATTTTTGTCCTTAACAAGCTGTAAGGAACAATATTTATTGAGACAGAAGGATTTGAGGTTGAAAGGAAGAAACTGGATCTAAAACACAGAAGCTTTTTCTGTTTAAAAAAACATTTAAAGAACAAAATGTCCGTAGTGAAATACGAGGGTGAAGATTTGAAAGAATTCAAAAAGGTTCTATGGTGGGTCCTTACTTGTGTCTGTGCTCATCATGTCCTCCCTGTCCGTGGATGATCACCTGTCCAGAGGCGTGCTTCCCCTCTTTGGGCGAGTCGATATGAGGGATGAGCACATCCTCCAAGCCGAGGTCAAAGCGCTTGTGCTTGGAATTGTCTGGGAGGAAGAAGAAGGCCCCGAAGCATAAGGTGATGAAGGCACTGAGAATGAGGAGGAGGATGAACTTCTCAGAGAGCCTCAGTGTGGCTCTGTGATGCGGGAAAGAGGACGCTCCCGGTGACAGAGTGGGTATCCTGCGGCCCGACAGCGGCAGGAGGGCCGGTGTGGTCATGTTTGGACCGCTGTAGTGAACTTAGCGTGGGGGTGGAGTCAGGAGGGCTGGGTGGGGTGGGTTCAGAGGTGGTCTTGTAGCAACATGCACAAGCTGGTTAATGTTATTATCTCATCCCAGAATTGATTAATCCGGAAACCAAAAGGCGCCGAGTTCCCTCAGCGAAGGAGTGGCTGGTCAGCGGGAACGTTGTCATGACGATTCTGGAAAAAACGGGAACATCACAAGAGAAGAGTTAGACCCGAATACAGAAAAGAGCACCGCAGAATCTGACACATTTATTATTCAGCTGTTCTTTTCTGCTTAGTATAACCTCGTCTACAACCGTCAGGCTCATATCAAGACTTCTAGAGACTCCCCTACATCGAGTGATGAAGCTGAACCATTAATGGGACAGTGTGTCAGAATGATTTCATCCAGTATCCTGTCGAGTGACGAGGCTCCTTTATGTAGATATATTTATAAATTGCAGTCTTTCTTATTTATCCTTCAAAACTATAGATTTAAAAGTTATGTGTAAAAAAATATATCTTATTATGACTGGTTGCACCAGTGGCCTCGTCCCTTACCCCCTGGTGAAGGGGGGCGAGAGTAAGCAGCGAGGATTCTGTCAATGAACCAGGAAGCAACAATTTCCTCTGGCCATTATGAGCCACAATCTCTCTCCCTGAAAACCCCCGTCTTGAGTCAGTGTTGCGTTTGTCTGTTGTTTGAGATATTAAGGCCTCATTCTGCAGACTGAACCTTTAAGAGCACTAAGTAGTCCTTCTCCACAATATGGTGGGCATTCTCATAAATAAACACAACAAACCATGATCTCTTCCTCGCTCACACACAAACCAAATACTTAATCTGGAAAAAAAATATTTTCCAGAGGCTTAAAGTATGAAGTTGCTGTGAAACAGCTGTGGGACCACCGAGAAACAGCAGAAGGCCTTTTCTGTAAGGATTCACATCACAAGCTCAAAACCTGGTTCCTGTTTTGATGTTTTAAAGCGACGCAGTGGCGTACGTCAAGCTAAGAAAAAAATACCCGGATCAGCCATAACATTATAACCTCTCTTGACCTCTTCTCTGAAAGCTGCAGCCAATTACTTGGACGTTCAGCACATTAAGTCAAGTAATGAAGTGGTGGCGAGTTCGCTATATTAGTGTCATTAGTAGATCTAACTTTACTTTTCACTGCTGCATTAGTGAGAATCTCTTCCTGTATTTTATTATCTGTTACCGTTTGTGTTAAAAACAAAATGTGCCCACATCGGTTTTACTCTGAGTCAACGATCTAATTGATGTATTCTCATTAAAGAATTAAGCTCCTCCAGAGATAAACAGTCAGAGGTGCTAAAGGCTAATTTCATTGTCCATTTGTGCCAGATAAAGCACCCAGCTTACATCATCATTAAGCACCAGTCAAACATCACTGGATACGGTGGAATGACGTTCCTGTTTCACGTTTTACATGGTTGGTTGATGAAGATTAACACAATTATTAAATTAACTGCAGTTCACTATAATAATTGTGACCAGACGGGGATGTAATTTTGTGACGGACCTAGTGCTTTGAGAAAAAGTTATATCCACAAGAATGGCAGGAGCCCGGGTTTTCCAAAGCATCACTCTGCGTCCCTCAACTCGCATCCGTATGATGCAAAAGAAACATAATTCATCATAAAAGACCAGCTTCTTCCTTTGATTCATGGTCCACTTCTAACTGACATGTCCATTGTACGAAATTTCAGCAGTGGACTGGCGGACTATGTAGCTACAAGCCCAGTGATGTCACTGTGTGTTCTGACAGCACAGCATAGAGATGAGGACCTGATCAAAAGACAGGAGGCAGAACTGAAAATGTTCAGATGTTCTCTGGGAGTGAGGAGGATGGACGGGATGTGAAAGGAGCACATCAGAGCGACAGCCCAGGTAATACGTCTTGGAGACAAAGTGAAGAGGAGGGATAGTGGATCTACTGGTAGAAGGATGCTGGAGATGGAGCTGCCAGACAGGAGAAAAAGGGGAAGACCAAAGGGGAGGTCTCTGGATGAGGCGAGAGAGAATATGCAGATGGTTGGTGCAACAGAGGAACATGCAGAGAACAGGAAAAGATGGTAACAGATGATTCGCTGTGGTCGGGACCACTAGAGGGTACAGCCGAAAGATGATATAACCAGCCATTTGTGCTACGGTACCTCTTCTGTGGGATCGTATAACATGGGCTAGCCTTTGCTCCCCGTGAGCATCAATAAACCTTGGACCATGACCCTGTTGCCATCTCACCGGTTGGCCTTCCTTAAACAGTTTTGGTAGGTACCCACCACTGCAGACCAGGAACACACAACAAGACCAGCAAGAGAAGCTTTGACCCAGTCGCCTGGGCATCGCAATTGGATCCTCTACAAAGTAGCTCAGAACGTCATGCTTCCAACATCAACCTCAGAACAAAATGTTCGCTGGGTAACAAATACAGCAACTGTCATGACAACCAGAAAATCAATGTTATTCTAACTCAAATGTTAATGTATTATGTCATGGCTCGGTGGGGAGTAATAACAATGACAGAAATGAAGAACAACGTCAGCCCACACAAGGTCCTCTTGACACTGATTAGGATTCACAAGAGCCTTTGCAAGAAGAGGTAGGACACGCAAGCCAAACCCACTGCATGCATCCCCTAAACAATCATTCAAGCAAAAAAAATATTTAAAAAAATAGGTACTGTTGCAGTTTAATGTGTACATGCTTGATCCCACAGTCGCTGCCGATTCTAAAAGAAGACGTGCAGCAAATGTTGGATTTCCCCTCTGCAACTACTCAAAGTGCTTCCAACACTAGCAACAATCTCATTAATGACCGACAGCTAATGTTTATGTGAGGCTTTTTTATTCCAGCCCCCTTCTTTTTCCAACTGCTCTGCAGAGAGATGCGATGTCTCCGTGCAGAATACCAACCAACTTGCGTTCCTGGCACTGCCAGTCCGAGGAGCCGATTAGCAGATTCACGGTGCTAACAGGCTAACGAGCTCTTAAT
Organism: Lophius americanus; assembly: GCA_037951165.1. Taxonomy (NCBI): domain Eukaryota; kingdom Metazoa; phylum Chordata; class Actinopteri; order Lophiiformes; family Lophiidae; genus Lophius; species Lophius americanus. The sequence goes on from JBBDHG010000245.1 coordinate 443,052, forward strand.
GCAGTCAGCTAACGTCAGCTAGCTGGAAATAAAGTGACACAAAACGCAACCGAAAATGACAGTTTTATCATTTACGTCTACTCACGTATATATGTGTGCTCGTTTTATATCTAATGTAGCCGTAAAGACCAAGCTATAAAGCCTCCAAGCTGATGCTAACGGTGCTAGCTCAGTGACAGATGTAGCGTCTGCTGCTGCATCACCTTCTCTCTCATTCGCTCGGTGAAAATCGCTGCCAATTAAGATTGCCGGTCCGCCGTTTAGAAGAAGTGGCTGTAGCAGCTGTCCTCATATCCACAATGTTGTAACGCGCTCAGGTTAATCAGTTTCCCGTCACCTCACAGCCTCATAGCGAGTCAGGATGAAGAAGAGTGGCCGCTCTGTCAGACTGCAGCGACGGACTGACTGAACCTCTTCTGCTGCTCTGGCTTCAACTACTCAGCCTGAACGAGCCAGAGACCGTCTGACAATTAATTTAAGCGTCAGTGGGGACCATCTGACAATATCTCTACGCATCAACTTCTCTACCTGAAGGAGGTAGGGGGCATCTAACAATTTACATAAGCTTCAACTACTCAGCCTAACCCAGTAAAGGACCGTCTGAAAAGTTATGTAGGCTTCAGTAACTCAGCCTGAACAAGTTAGGCAACTTAGGACTGAACAAGCTGGGGACCATCTCACAATATATGTAAGCATCACCTACTCAGCTTGAATTTCTTAGGAACAGTCTGACAATATATGTAACCTTAAAAAAAAGTCAGGGACTGTCCAACAATTTGTATAAGAATCAATGTAAAGTGTGTTATAAATTAAATGTATTATTTATTATTATTGTTATTATCAACTTGAATGAGTGAGGGATTGTCAGACAAGATATCTAAGCATAAACTCAGGGATCCTCTGACAATGTATCTAATTATAAACTTAGGGATTGTCTAACAGTTTTTTAGACAGATTGTGTGAGATTTATGTAAGCATTAATATTCAGACGGCCAAACTTTGGGCTGTCGGAAAATTTATGTAATAATCAATTAAGGGATCATCTCTCCTTTATTGTAAGCCATAAACCAGGAATTGTCTAACAATCTATGCAAGCATCAACTTGGGGATTGTCTGACAATTTGTATTCATATCAACTACTCAGCCTGCCCAATTTAGGGATTGTCCGACAATTTTTGAAAGCATCAACAACAACAACATCAACACCATCTTTTCATTATGATATCACAACACTTAGGTGATAAAAACGGATATTAATCCCACAATAAAACATTGTAATGAGGTCATGTTGAAGGTTCATGAACAACATAGGATTTCAGATTATAAAACAGAGGTTCATGCAGCAGCTCACAGCTCCATTCCCCTGAATATATACATTGTAAATGCTAGTGCACAAAATGTAATAATCTTATCAAAGGCACTCTCCTTTATCAAATGCAGTGGGAGCTGTTTTGCCGGGAAGGCCACAGTTTATCATTTTAATACCTCCCATTTATCTTAAGGCCTCCTGACAATGTGCGCTCTGTCTTCTTCTTTTTAGCAGAGCGACACCGCTGAATAAGAGACAGGTGTCGCTTTGCTTTCAGGAGCGTTTCTTTGACTCACAGGGCAGTTCTCCAGGCGCAACCAACAACTTGCTCTGTTCTCCCCTCGAGAGAACGCTGTAATTTTTTTAGAAACCTCAATGATGACACTTCTCCTGCTGTTGAGTGGCGGGCTGTCCTGTGGTGTGACTTGGATGGGGGCCACAAACCGGACTGAGCCTCAAACTCTCCAGGGCACGCCTCAAAAAGTTCCACTTTGTCAAGTCTTAGATCCCTGGATTCCTGTAGAACCGGAGTCGAGTACAAAGTCACCACATAAACATAAAACCCACCATCTCAACATTGGTACATATTACAGAGACGGATGATTGGTAGCATGAGGAGGTCTGTAGGCTTTGAGAAGAGTTAAGAAGGTGTGGGAAAAAAAGGGAAAAAAAGGGACGAGAGCCTTTGCAGCACCATTGTGATGACCTTTGAACTGTTTTAAAAAGGAATTTAGGCGAAAACTGAACTCTGTGGAATGTCCCGAGTATCTGGGATAAACAACACAAATGCAAATTTCACAACATGAATATGGACGTTATAATACATCAACAGAAGAAACAACATGACTGCAAAAGTCATAAGACAAGTGAAAAAGTCACAATGTGAATGCAAAAGTCACAACACAAGTGAAAAAGTCACAATGTGAATGCAAAAGTCAATACACAAATGCAAATGTCATAACACAAGAGCAGAAGTCATAATATGAATGAAAAAGTCACAACACAAGTGCAAAAGTCCTAAGACAAACGCAAAAGCCAGAACATGAAAATTCACAAGACAACTACAAAAGTCCCAACACAACTGCAAAAGTCACAACACAAGAGGGGAGTCAGAATATGAATGCAAAAATTAAACATAAATGCAAAATTCACAACATGAAAATTCACAAGACAACTACAAAAGTCACGACACAAATGCAAAAGTCAAGACACAAGAGGGGATTCAGAATATGAATGCAGAAAATAAACATAAATGCAAAAGTCACAACACAAGAGCAGAAGTCAGAATATGAATGCAAAAGTCACAACACAAGTGCAAAAGCCACAAAAGTGCAAAAGCCATAAGACAAAAACGAAAGTCACAGCATGAAAATTCACAAGACAACTACAAAAGCCCCGAAACGGGTGCAAAAGCCATAACACTAATACAAAACACACATGTCACAACAACTATAAAAGCCACAACAAAACGATCAAAGTCACAAGGTGTCGACAGAAGCTCAGTATGAGTGCAAAAGTTGAAACACAAATGTAAAAGCCACAACACGACAACAAAAGCTACAACTCAAGGTAGCATGAGGCTCAAACCGCCGCTGTGCGCTGTTACAGTCAGACAGGAAGCCTCTGAGTCCATCAGCAGGTCGTTGAGCAGCAGCAACACCGGGACCGTAGAGACGAGGGATTTACAGGACAGCCCTCCTCAGAGAGGGAATTAGAGGCTGTCCTTCCAGGGGCATCGGCATGAGTCACCCTCTCTGGTCGGCCACGTGGGCCGCTGGGGCCCGGCTGAATGAACCACTCAGAAAACCTCCAAAAGAGCTGAGTCGACACAATGCAGACATCAGATCTCAGCCCAGGTTGAGGAGAAGGAGGGTAGGTGGTGGAGAGAGGACACATGGTGACCTCTGGATTGCCAGGTGGGGGAGGCTCCATCACACGTCCCCCTGCTGCAACGACTAACAGTCATCATTAGTAGAGAGCAGGATGAAAAAGCTGCTGCTGGGAACCAGAACCAAAGGCCTTCTGTCCTCCAGCTCTTTCTTGGACTGAACTTGTGAATGATGTTCTGCGCCAGAACACCTCAGGGAACCCATCTGTCATCTTGCAGACAAGGTCAACCACAAACTCTGGCTATGGTGGACGGTGGCGTGTGTGTGCATATGTGTGGAGGCAGGAAGTGTGTCTCAAAGTCTCAATCCCACGCTCCGGTGGGAACAACAGCACACGGAGCTGAGGGGGCGGGGCCACTTTTCAATTCTGACATTCCAGTTAATGGCGCGGCGTGGTGATTTTCCACACTGACAAGAACAGTGAGTCCCTGCAGAGAGCAAGGAATGATGGGTAGATAAACATGGCGGTGTAAAGCACATCTTTATCCAGCAGAGTGGAAATACTCACCTTTCCAACACATGGTGCTCAGGGATGAGGATCCCAGCTGGATCCAAAACCTCCACTCTGACCCGCTTCCAAATATTTTCATAGCAAGGACTGAACGCAGCGACGTTCCAGGTTTCTGTTCCTGGAGAGAATCTTGAATGGGTTTCTTTTAAACAAAGACGACCACAGGAAAGGAGCTGAAGCTGGAGTTGCAGATACACAGAGTATAATGAAAACAGAATATCTGGCCGAGTTTGTTTCTTCAGAAAACGCGAGAATGAAGGAGAAACTGTGACCCAGAAATCATGTAATCCGGACAACATGAATAGACCGTCCTCTATTCGCTCAAATTTAAAACAGCTTGGAGAGATTTTTGGAACGATTCTGTTTGGCTTTATAGCTGAAATTATTCAGCCTGTTTAAAATAAAGGCCTTGCTTTATGAATTATGTTTCCTGTTCTCCCCCATGATCTGGTTTCTACCAAGTTTTTGCTCCTTTTTTATTTATTGTACTGTGTACAAGGCTAAATTAATAAAAGCACAAGTGTATGTCAGAGTCAGAGCTTGTAGTCTGTGCCTGTAGCTCCCTCTAGTGGACAGAGAAGGTATTTTACAGCCAAAATCCCATTTCTGTCCCATTTTGGGTCCATTATCTGTCCAGCTGGTCCAAATAGAGAGTCCTTCTGGTTCTGACCCACAGAAACTGTGTAGAAGAACATGAACTTTGTGGTATTTCTATCAAATGTGATGCAGAAGTTATCAAAGAGTTTCTGAACAAATTCACTGATTGTTTACTTTTATGTTTCTCAGAGGAGAAAAATATTACTCACACACGGTAACAGATTACTTACAAATTGTTGGTAAGACATTACTCACACATAGTAACAGATTACTCACACATAGTAACAGATTATTCACACATAGTAACAGATTACTCACACATAGTAACAGATTATTCACACATAGTAACCGATTACTCACACATGGAAACAGATTACTCACCCATAGTAACAGATTACTCGCACATAGTAACAGATTACTCACACATAGTTACAGATTACTCACACATAGTAACAGATTACTCACACATAGTAACAGATTACTCACACATAGTAACATATTACTCACACATGGTAACAGGTACAGTGTTACTGACACAGAAACACCTGATAGTTTCGGAGATATTTTTAAGTGATATAGGAGATTTAATTCAAATGAAATAACCGAAGAGTGGACCCGGTAAAAAAAAAACATTGGACAAAAAAGGAAAATTTGTGACCAAGAAGTCTAGAAATGTGGGGAACATGATTGCTATGAAGTAGATCTGCGTCTGTTTGTTCTCATTTACAACAGATTGGTGAGATTTGAGGAATGATTCCATCGCTTTGCAGCAGCTTGCATTGATGGAACATGTTTGGACATAATTCAAGTCTCCAGATATCTCCTGCTATTCCCATCCCTGGTTCATTTTCACACAGCTAGTATCAACTTGTCCAGGCTCCTGCAATGCGCCATCTATAAATGCAACAGCACGTCCTGCCCTCCAATCTGAATCTGTCTGCAGCACCATGGAGATGTGGCACCGGCTGCAGGGAGTCTGGTGCCAACATTCAGAGAGGACCTGCTGCTCTACGTCTATATTAGCTATAAACAAGACAAAGTGGGAAACATCCATCTAGGTTTAATTGATATAAAGACATTTTAAACACTATACTCAGTGATTCCAACACCTTATATTTCCATAGAGTGAATTAGAAGCTGATTTTCTCACATCTCACGGTAGATTTCACAGAAGCATTATTTTACCACTCAGTCCTCTCAGTCAGTGGAATTTGATTTATGATTGATTAAGTTAAGGGAGGACATTTTCACAATTATTAGTAAAAACAAATGTTATTATTCTAACTTTAAAGTCAGAAATTGAAAAATGTATCAGATGGCTCTAATTCTATTCATTACATTATTAAAAAACAACAACATTGGGAATTATTTTATTTATTTATCCGATATTAAAGTACAACTGAATGTTTCTGAAGACGTAAAAAAAAAAAGATTAATTAACAAAATCTGACTTCAATTTCCATTTGCTTTAAAAAGGATTTACCGACCAAAATCTTATATGATTAACATAATTGATAAATATTAAACTACAATTACTGTATAGTTTTTGACCAGGTGTCTTGTCTTTCACTTCAGTCAGAAAAATGATTAAGGTGGATTCTGCACTTTGTATAAAAATGTTATTGTCAGTTTACTTAAAATATATTTCTTTAAGTTAAATGCTGTTGTTTTTTCCAGTAAAGTAAGTCCAGTAAAGTTGTTTTTGAATAATCTAATACATAATAAATTGAATTTAAGTCAATATTTACATTTTTTTGAGTGTATTTTTTAGTTTGCTAGGATCCATTTAAAGATTTTATGAGAATAGAAGGATGGAAGATGGGTTTCTATATATGTTCCAGCAACATTTGAGCCAAATTTTCATTTCAGCCTTCATTCTGCTTGAGTCGACATCTCGGACACTTTTTCACAAATAAAACTCGTCCATTGAAGTCAGAGCAGATGCGATGAGACACTCGGAGAGTCCCAAAGGCTTCCAGACGCTCTCTCGTAGTTACAGAGAGGTGGAGGCAGATGGTGTGCAGAGACAAAGGTGAAACATCTAACATGTAACAGTAATAATCAGGAGAGCGACAACCACCATGTGGCTGGATGGAACTCAACTCAGACGGCCACCAGGACTGCAGCCGAACAGGCTCCAGACCGGTCTGACACCGGTCCAGGACTGTGTCAGTCCAGACCGGTCTGACTCCAACAGCACAGTCTTCATAGAGCGTGTTTGAAGAAACAGGCTCACAACACATGATCACATCTCAAGAGATGTCATTATCTATATTCCCTCTGGATCGTGAAGCGAAGAATCTCATCAGACCGTAAAAAAAGAAAAAATCACAACCAACCAAGTATTAAAGAAAAATAGAAAAAACATTATATTATTATTCATAATCTGCTCCTGACAAGTTGAATTTTGGTGTCTAAGAAGCCACAGAAATAAAAATAATTAAAAACTAAAAGGCAGGAAAGAAGACTAAATGATAATTTGCTGGCTGGAATGTTTATTGAAGGATTATTTCCCTTTTCAATATAAAACAAAACTATTCCTAAAGACACAAATGATGATTCTTGCTATGTTAAACAGACAGACAGACAGACAGACAGACAGACAGACAGACAGACAGAGTTCCTCCGTCTGTTACGTTAGAAATGTAAACGTTATTTATTCATAATGAAATATACGGTTTTACTACGAATGTTAAAAATACTTGTCAGCTGTAACCTGACAAACGCCAGAAATATAAAACATAACTCTAAATTCATCCTCGCTTCTAAGCTTTCCAGGACTTTTAGCTAACTAGTAGGCTAACAAGCTAACTGCTGATGCTGACAAAGTAAATTTGTTTGGAAATGATATAGTTTTGATTTTAGTTGTATTTGAAATGGGTTCTCAATGAATGACTCTCCCTCTCTCTCCTTTACCCCCAGTACCTCCCACTCTAGCGCCTCACAGTGGTAGAGAACTAAAGACGACATGTTGAATTTCTGATTGGATGAACGGTATGTTAATAATGTATTCTGCTTGTTGATTGGTTAGGGAGGATGTCCTCCCTTGGAACATCGCTTCCTGTAATTTGTCCAGATGATAACAGATGAGCATGAAAAAAAAAAGAAGAACGTTGAAATCCCGGATAGTGAAGTCTGTCCTCCTCTGCCCCCCTCTGCCCTCCACCACTACTTCTCACAGATTGCCTTTCCCCTTCGCCTGCCTTCGTTCATGAAGGTATCTTCTCTCTGCTGCTGACTCGCTGTAAGAGAGTCCATCAGACCCTAACAGAACCAGCTCCTCTCACCGACCTTCCTCATGCTGCCTCTCCAGAACACCACAGAGGAGAAAAGAACGATGGATTGTCTTGTGACACCGGAAAGTTGTTCAAAATACAAATTTTCTCTATCATCCAGAAACACAAACATTATCTTCTTTTCCCCGGGCATATCTCCATGATGTCTTGATTCGCCGTCTCTGACGTACAGTATGGCGATCAGTCTAAAACCTGTGACATCACTATCTGCTACGTTTATCAGCTCCGTTAAACAACATCAGGTCTGTAGCGTTTCTCCGACTCTGTATCTTCTTCTCCCGCTCTGAGAGCGTGCGATCAATCATTTATGTTGGATTACGTTTCTACGAGACACCTGTTTGAAAATACATCCCATAATATCATGACTCAACATCAGGAGCTGGTTTGTGATACGGTTATCGTGATGGCTGTGATTAAAGGCTTTTTTACAGTTTGGTGAAGGTGGACGACAACAGTGGAGCTTTCTGTGTGCTTGGATTAAATATTTAAACTCTTTATTGGTGGATTCTCATAATTACCGCTGCAGAAACTCAGCAGCAGTAAATGAATATATGCAAAATATTTACACAGAGATGTGGAGGACGGGTTCTCAGTAAACAAGGCTGAAGTAAGATTGTGTCTGCTGCTGGAAAAGTTATTAATGCAGCTACAGCGTCCATGCGTGCGGAGATGTGAACATCTCATGGACTTGTTCACATGAGTGTCAATAATTCATAAGAATTCATAGAATCTAGACTCAAGCCAACATTCGAGACACGCTGAGCTGAAGCGGCGGCGCTCTGACAAATCCTAATACTAGTCCGCTGGGCTGGACCCAGTGGTGCTGACTCAGCACCGCTGACAGATTCTGTCTGAGGAATGTGCGAGCAGAGGCGCACCATCAGCCAAACGTCTGCCTCCGTACCAAACAATGCATACCATAGAAATCACATCCTGCCTCTCGTCAAATGTCAGCCGGGATAGGCTCCAGCCCCGACCCTGATCAGGATAAGCTGTCTTCTGGAAACCCGTCAGGATGACGGAGATGGAAGCTCTCCTCTCTGGATGCACATCAAAGAGGATGGAAAGATAAAAAGAACCAAAAGTAAGAAAAGATGAAACACGACAGAAGACGTCTGTCGCCTGAGAGACAATGAGATGTCATGATGGCTCTATCCATCACAGCCGGGCTGAGAGCTCTCTGACGGGAGGAGAAGGTTTATGAGGTCTGCTGAAAGGCCTCCTCGGAGGGTTTCGGCTTCTTGAGCACTGTCATTGCTCAATTTGGTGTCAGCGGGCTCTCGGTTCGCGCCGCGTTGACACCACTGGCAGACGGAGAGGAGAGAGAAATCGATAGTAAAGACCGGTTTGGAAGCATCCCATCATCTTTAACCCTCACCCGATGGGAGAGAGGGAGTGTCTGCCTCCAATCTGTAGATGTAGACCTCCTCCTCCTTAAGCGTGATGGCTTTCAGGGGAATAGAACTTCCAAAGATCCTCGACAGCTGAAGACCTTTTTCTTAATAAAGCAGAAATGATCAGGATCTTCTCTGCTCAGAATGAAAAGGCTGGTTTGGGAGAGAAACTGACTGTGAATGATTTGTAGGAACGAGCAGACATAACTCAATGTCACCAGCAGAGAGATGGGATCATTAGATGTGGAAAATCAAACAGGCATTCTTTAGCCTTTAATGGACAGAGGAGAGAGAGAGAGAGAGAGAGAGAGAGAGAGAGAGAGAGAGAGAGAGAGAGAGAGAGAGAGAGAGAGAGAGAGAGAGAGAGAGAGAGAGAAAGAGGGAGGAAAGAAAAGGGAGAGAAGAAATAGAGGAGGGTCATGGAACTCAAACATGAGCTGCTGCTAAGGACTCCATAATAAATAGGGTTTAAATAAGCTCTCTGCTGCCACCTGGTGGTTTGGAGACCAACTGTGAAAGTCATGCATTCAAAGATTTATTTAATTCCATATTCTACATAATAGTTATTTTAAGGGAAGCCCCTCCTGGATCACATCCCCAAAATAAACTTAAAATAGGTCCACCACTACCAGGTGTATCAGGTGTATCTGCATCACCTTGGTATGTGTGAGTAATCTCTTACTATGTGTGAGTAATCTGTTACTATGTGTGAGTAATCTGTTACTATGTGTGAGTAAACTGTTACTATATGTGAGTAATCTGTTACTATGTGTGAGTAATCTGTTACTATGTGTGAGTAATCTGTTACTATGTGTGAGTAAACTGTTACTATATGTGAGTAATCTGTTACTATGTGTGAGTAATCTGTTACTATGTGTGAGTAAACTGTTACTATATGTGAGTAAACTGTTACTATATGTGAGTAATCTGTTACTATGTGTGAGTAATCTGTTACTATGTGTGAGTAATCTGTTACTATGTGTGAGTAAACTGTTACTATATGTGAGTAAACTCTTTGATAACTTCTGCATCAGATTTGATAGAAATACCACAAAGTTCAGGTTCTTCTACACAGTTTCTGTGGGTCAGAACCAGGAGGACTCTCCGTTTGGACCAGCTGGACAGAGAATGGACCCGGAATGTTACAAAAACAGGATTTTGACCCCAGAGGGGATTATTTATGTGTTAATGTCATCATCATTAATTATACACCATCACCTTCACTGACCATCTCACCAGCATCACCTGTCAGCAGGTAAACGTCTCACATGTTCTGGTTACAGGGAAGATGAGCAGGAGGATCCGATATAAATAATAATAATAATGATAAAGAGACGCAGCTGTGTATTTTTTATTTGTGCTGATGGACATGTTTCAGTGGAGAAAAGTACCGTAACACTCAGATTAATGTGATTAATGCGGCAGATAAATCCCATCCAGGCACTTTTGGACCTCTTATAAATCCTACCAGTCCTCAAGTATTTGCATAGTTCTGTTTTCCTCTTCCATCGTTACAATCAATGGATCGAAAGAGTCGAATGAAAACATGCGTGTGGAGATTCTGGTCGTATTCTGAGACCCACTGAGGCTCGTTCTGAGGGAGAGAACGCCTTCGTTCGATGAGGAGGACGATTGCATCTTGTAGGTAACCGCGGTTCTGAGATTATCTTTCCCACGAGGCGGAGCGGTGCCGGTTCTCCTAACGAAGGGAAATGAGTCGCCACACCTCTTCGTCCTCCAGAGGTGAGGAGCGTGAAGAAAAACAATGATATGTTTGAAACATTAATACTCCACAATGTGGCCGCAGACCCACTCGCATCTATCAGCGCCACTCGGAACCGATAAACAAATGGAAAAAAATTAAGTCCATCTCTGGGCTTCATGCAAAACCCGGCAAATCTGACTGATTAATTACAGGGGGAGCTGATTTGATTCACAGCATCATGAAATGGACCGGGCCCACAGTGTGTAGCAGCGTTGAGTGTGTATTGTGCTGGTGTGTTCACCATTAAGGTCCATTTTATTCTGAGTATGAATAAAATATTAGCTGCTTTTTTTCCTATTGTTATTTGCTTATTACATGGTAATTACTTAATAATGTATTATAATTTATTCGATTGGATTTGCTTTGATTATTTTTCCATCAAACTAATAACCTGACGTGAGATTAAAGAAATGATAAGAAATACTAATAAACCTTATAATCGTATAATAAGATAATGACAAAGTCTTTATGATAGTGTTATAGAACACTAATTTAATAACTATACGTATTTATCGTTAAATATGTACAGAAAAACAATAACCTGAAGTTTATCAATCAGCCATAACATTAAGACCACCCGACTTATATTGTATAGGGCTTTATTTTGCAGCTAAAAGAGTTCTGTGACGCTTACAGGCGAGATTCTGATGATGCTGATGATCTTTTAAGAAACTAAAAGGCTACGACAGATTCTAAGTCATTAACACCTTCTTCTAAAAGTCACTTTAACTGAAGTGTACTACGAATATATTTCCTTCCGTCTCGTCATCAATGACGCAGCCTTCCAGCCGAAAAGTAAAAGTTTTGAGTCTTTCATCAGATTCTACCCTTCATGGAAGACTAAAATATTTCACTGGTTGTTAAAAAAGTAGCTTCATCGTTTGTGTTTGCCTCAGTGATTTGACCACAACAGTTAAGACCCGCCCACAGGTGTGCCCTCGTACCCCAGGTATGACCCGACTCCCTGCTTGCTTCTTCCTTTCACAAAGTCTGTAGAGCGTCACATTCCTCCTCTGACCTCATCAAAGATCTTCACCACCTCTGATGTCACTCCCTGCTGGCTGCTGCCATAGTCTTCTCTCTCGTCTTCGCCTCAGAGCTCCACGGTTCGCAGGTGTCCGCGAGGGGAAACCGCCGCCAGCACGCACTGGGGCAAACACTCGGACTGCTCCGAGGTGTTGCCACAGCAGGACCAGTGAGGTTTCCCGGGGTGACCCTTATGACCGTGACCGCAACCTTTGAATCCTCCTGCAGACGGACAGGAAACATCTCAGTCGTACGTGTTCAGGTTCCCGTCACAGATGTACTTCAAACATCGAAGTACAAGTACTCACTGTGCAGTAATATGACTAATATGCAGGATTACTATTACTGCTGCGGTGAAGTGGGGCTCCATGTTACTGCTGTAGATGTTAATGGTGGAGGTAATCTAACTACTTCACGCCGTCACTGTCCTGTACCTGAACTCTAAACAGTCACATTTATTCAGCCACCCAGAAAGAAAGAGTCAAAACCAACACGGTTGGAGAGACGTGATCTTCACTGGACAGGAAGTGTCTGAAAGTTGGCATCCTTAAAAAAGTAACTAGTAACTACAGCTGTCAGACAAACGTAACGGAGTAGAAAATACATCAAACGTGTACGTCAGTTCAGTTCTTGAGTAGATGTACTTAGTTACTGTCCACCTCTGCGTCTGGTACCTGGCATGGTTCCTGGACATCCACAGCGCGCCTCTTTAGCGCCCCCGCTGGAGCAGAAGGAGCAGCAGTGGAACGTCCCACTGTGACGCCTCAGCTTCCTCCTCACGTCCAGAGAGAAAGGAGATCCCTGCAGACGGTCACACAAGCCACGCCCACTACTGTCAGCAGAAGAACGCTGCAGTCGTTTACATACATTTACAGGTGTAGTGCCACCTAGAGGTGAAATTCCAGACTGTCTCATCGCTAGTTAGCCCGAGCTAATTCATCTTCGTCCTTTCGACTTTTGATGACTAAAATGATTCATGCTGTCGTGACAGTAGGTGGGCGTCGTACCTTGATATGCCGGGCTTTGACACAAACCCACACCGAGTACGCTCCCGGCTCTTTAGGCGTGTACGAAACGCTGTACGATCCATCGCCGTTGTCCACCACCGCCGTCTCCACGCCACTGGAGGAACACAACGTCCTGTTAACACCACGCTGTATGATGATGAAGATGGTTGAACAGCTTCAACTAAGACTCGTATCCAGATGATACGGCCACTATGTGGGAGGAAGATGAGGCTGATACAGGAGCAGCAGGAGATCAAACCCTCCATGAACTACAGAGATGATACGTGACTACCAGAGGAGGAGATCCGCCTCCATGGAGGGGGTGGAGCTGGAGGTATTCAGGTCTTACAGGTACCTTAGTCAGCAAAAAACTGGCAACCTTTAACCCCAGATGGATCTCCTGCAGATTCTCCATCAGTGTCCAGGAACCTGAGGAGATCATGTATGAGACGCTGGTTTCCTATTACCTCAGATTACAGACTGTTTTCGAGAATGTCTGCTTTCTGGCTCCGCCGCTAAATAAAAGGTCAAACAGCAACAAAAGGTCACGGTTTTATGAGAAACGACCTCTGAGGGCTAATAAACTATAAAAGTAGGATCCAAATATTGAAGCTTTTGGATTGGAATATTTGGACTTCATGGAATACTAGGAGGAAAGTGGAATAAAACAAGTACAACCCACACAAAATAGCTGCTTGTGAGATTCTGGTGACGTCTGTATGGGTGCGGCTCCGCCCGCCTAGGTGACATAAATAGCACAGGGTGAGGGTGAGGAGTGACCTTTGACCTGAGCAGCTGGCCGGCAGTCGGAAACTTTCCCTCTCTCTCATCACCATCAGCAGGAATGTTACCGACACTCGTCCTCCTGAGACTCAAACCTCACAAAATTACCGTTTTGCTGCCGCAAAACGTGTCGGCACCAAAAATAGAACCAGACCCAGACAGTCTGGTGCCTTTATGCCGTCCCTCTGTTCTGTTAAAGCGCAGTGGAGGCGTGTTGTGGCGTCTGAGGTAGTACCAGAGGTGAAATGGACATGCGTGTCAATGCGAGGCAGGAAGGTTAGGGCGTGGCGCTGATATTATGTTAGCGGCTCACACCCTGAAGTCTGCAGTGACACTCACCAGGTCTTCTTCTCCTTGTGAACGACGCTGACCACCACCGGATCTCCACCTCGCGTCATCTGATCCCCGCACGAGTCTCGACACACCAGGGTGAAGTTGGACCGCTGACCCTCCCTGCCCTTCTGTAGACCTGCAACCAGGGGGTCGGAGGTCACTGATTAACACCTACAGTCAAGTGCACGCATGAAGATATACGAGCACATGCTTCCAACACGCGAATTTACAAATCCTAACGTGGTGTTCGGCTATAACATTAAAACCACCTGCAAACTATCGAATACGTCTCCATTTGCGACCTAAACGGCCGGGTGGTGTGTCAGCCTGTTCTGACAACTTTCAATCCGAACTTCTTCAATAGTTTGTGTTACAGTAGCTCTTCTGTGGGATTACACAACACGGTGTAATCGTGTTGTGTAATCCTTCACGCATCCCTGATCGTTTTACTGTTTCACCAGTTTTCCATCCTTAGACCCAATAACCCCTGAAGACCAGGAACAATCAACAAGACCTGCAGTTCTGGAGACGCCCTGACCCAGTTGTGTTGCCATCGCAATTTTCCTGCTTTCAACTTCAGGACAAAATGCTCACTTCCTGTCCAATATATCCCAACCCTGATGATCCCCTATCAGTGGTTTTAATGTTATGGCGGACACACAAACACCTCACTGCTGGCTGTTCATCAGTCTTATTTGTCTTTAAGAATGAAGAATCTTTAAGCCGATCCTGAAGTTTGAGTCTGGCTCCAACGGGCTTCAGAACCGCTGAACAAACGCCTGCAGAACAAACGCCTGCAGAACAAACGCCTGCAGAACAAACGCCTGCAGAACAGGCGCCTCATTATTCAGCCTTTCATTAACCGGTTCTGCTGGAGACATTCATCAACCGTCGGGGCGTCGCTGTCGTGTTAAAGCCAACATGATTTGTGTTCATAGCAATGATAAATGTTGCTTTTCATTTTCTTGTCAGACTCGGTCAGCCGCTCAGCAGCTAATGATCCCAGGCCGGGTTCATCTGTTATCACTGACTGTTCTCCAGCAGCTGCAGGAGGAGGGTCCGACTGGATGGTCACGTTTCCAATAATGGAACCTGATTCTGTTTCTAATCTGTCTATTAAAATACTGTCACTGCTGTCATTCCTTACTGCAGCCATCACTTTGTGAATATCTGTAACACTTGGATCTTTCCTGCGGGGGGTTAATGAAGTTCTATGTATCTATTCCTGCTGGACGGACCCCCGCTTCATCACGGGGTAAACACACACAGACCACCGACTGTTCACACAATCATCCACACTTACACACAACTCAGAGTCTCTGCTAGAGAACCCACACAAACACGGAGAACACGCAAGCTCCACGCAGAAAAGCCCCCGATGGGTTTGAACCCAGAACTTTTTAGTGTGTTGTTGTAAAAATCAAACATAATAACAGTAGTTCCCCAGTTTCTACATCCTCTATGTCAGTGGTTCCCAAACTTCTGTATCCTCTAGGTTAGTGGTTCCCAAACTTCAATATACTTTATTTCAGATGTTCCCAAACTTCCATGTCGTCGATGTCAATGGTTCCCAAAACATCTATTACCTCTATGTTGTTGGTTCCCAAACTTCCATGTCCTCGATGTCAATGGTTCCCAAACTTCTATATCCTCTTTGTCAGTGGTTCCCAAACTTCTATATCTTACATGTTGGTGGTTCCCAAACTTCTATATCCTTTATGTCAATTGT
Organism: Lophius americanus; assembly: GCA_037951165.1. Classification (NCBI taxonomy): domain Eukaryota; kingdom Metazoa; phylum Chordata; class Actinopteri; order Lophiiformes; family Lophiidae; genus Lophius; species Lophius americanus. Next base: position 458,691 of record JBBDHG010000245.1, read on the forward strand.
TCCCAATCTTCTATATCATCTTTGTCTTCTTAAAGGTTAGCTTAGAATGAATTCTTTCTAAAGAGGGGGCGGGGCCTCTTCCAAAGAGGCCGCCATGTTGTGCTGCCATGTTTGTTCAGTAGCCCAGAGAAGACCTGTAACTATTCAGGGTCTATTTACCGATTGGATCTGATCTCAGGCGGTTTGCTCGCGTGTGTTTGAGTCTTATATTCCCAGACTCTCCTGTGTCTCCATGAGGTGGTGTAAAAAAAAACACCACCTGTATCGTTTGGGATCTGCTGACCTCTGATCAGCTACTTCATCTCAGACGCAGGAGTGGGTCCATCTGTCATTCGGACCGGAGTTCTGTCCGGTATCCCTGCTGCTAATAATAGGCGTGAGTCGTCTGCGTGCCTCAGTGTCGCTAAACTAAGTAGCAGGCAGCTGTCACCGTTACAGCCGCCGCCGCTGCTGCTGCTGTGGCCCCCGTCTAACCTCCGCCGCATCTAAATCCCACCATTCTAATCCTCCTTATCACACAGTGGGGGGATAATCATCGCTAAGCCCGTCTGATTTTGGCTTTTTTTCTGACAGTCAGACAGCATACATAACCGCTTTTATTCCAACGCCCTAAACGAGGGCTTCGCACGGCGGGAGACGTGCGAAGTCGGAAGCAGTCGGTGAAGCTGATGGAGCGATAGAAGGGAGATGCGGTCAGGAGGTGAGGTCATCACGAAAAAGTAAACGTTTTATTCCTTTTTTTTGCGAATCAAAATCGATGAATTGGAATTTTTCCCATTCCAACAGAGAGGCAGCAGTACCTCCGCCTCACTGAAGGGGGCAGCGCTGAGCCCAAGGGTTTATGCTGGTTCTGCTGCTGCTCTTCTACTACGCAGAGACAAAATCAGAGTCCAGTTCACTACAGTAGTCCGTTTTTACTCTGACTGCCAAAATGTAAGATTCTATATCAAAGCCACCCCGGAAAAATTATTACATTTTAAAAAAGAACCTTGAATTTAAAAAAAAATAATTTTTCCTTGTATATAATTGAAAAAAGATTGAAAACAAAAAATTATATATGAATGATAAGAGAAGTAATGTAACGATAAACCTTATTTTTAATAGAAAATTAATTAAGACAGAACGAAGTACCAGAGCAAATGCAAACTTTCTCTGAGCCGATACAGATTTAAAGTTCTTCCTAAGCCCGATATGGACCTTACCTCTGTGTGTGGGGGGGGTTCTGATATGAGATATGAAACAGAACCAGTAGTCAGTGAGCAAGCTGACAACTAAATGATGAGTTCAAGCTCTTCTATTTATGTAAAAACTCCTGCAAATTATTCAAGAAAGAAAAAGCGGCATATCAACAAGCTTTTTATCATCACAAGCTCGGTTCTGATTCTGGTCACTGTTATTTGTACGTTTGATAATATGAAAAAAGGATTGGTTGGTATGAATGACATCATTTCCTTTAAGGTTATGTAATGTGGTCATGCGGCCAGCAGGTGGCGGTAAGCAGCTAAAAGATTATAAATGATGGTATAAATGATTTAATTACTGAATTAATTACTAAGAAATGAAATGATTATTTTGTCTTTACTCAGGCTGATAGATTCAGTTTGTTCAGCTGTCACAGTTTCTAACAAAAGACACGTGTTTGTGGTTCGAGCTACGAGTCATCAGGCTTTAGGAGCCGCCCCACCTGTCAATCATACATATCCTCAAACCACATGGGGCAGATTTACACTTCCTCTCTCTCTTACAGTCTGTGTGTGCGTGTGTGTGTGTGCGTGTGTGTGTGTGTATGTGTGTGTGTGTGTGTGTCTGTATGTGTGTGCCTGTATGTGTGTGTATATATGCGTGGGTGTGAGTGTCTGTGTGAGTAAGTGTGTGTGTAAATGCGTGCGTGTGTGTGTGTGTGCCCGTATGTGTGTGTATGTATGCGTATGTGTGTGTTAGTGTGTGTGCCTGTATGTGTGTGTGTATGTATGCGTAGGTGTGTGTATCTGTGTGTGTAAGTGTGTGTGTGTATGCATGTAGGTGTGTGTCTGTGTGTGTAAGTGTGTGTGTGTATGTGTGAGAGTGTAAGTGTGTGTTTGTGTAAGTGTGTGTTTGTGTGTGTGTGTGTGTGTGTGTCTGTGTGTGTGAGAGTGTAAGTGTGTGGGTGTGTAAGTGTGTGTTTGTGTGTGTGTGTGTGTGTGAGAGTGTAAGTGTGTAAGTGTGTTTGTGTATGTGTGAGAGTGTAAGTGTGTATGTATGTGTAGGTGTGTGTGTGTGTGTGTGTGTGTGTGTGTGTGAGAGTGTAAGTGTGTGGGTGTGTAAGTGTGTGTTTGTGTGTGCGTGTGTGTGTGTGAGAGTGTAAGTGTGTAAGTGTGTTTGTGTATGTGTGAGAGTGTAAGTGTGTATGTATGTGTAAGTGTGTGTGTGTGTGTGTGTGTGAGAGTGTAAGTGTGTGGGTGTGTAAGTGTGTGTTTGTGTGTGTGTGTGTGTGTGAGAGTGTAAGTGTGTAAGTGTGTTTGTGTATGTGTGAGAGTGTAAGTGTGTATGTATGTGTAAGTGTGTGTGTGTGTGTGTGTGTGTGCGTGTGTGTGTGTGTGTGTGTGAGAGTGTAAGTGTGTAAGTGTGTTTGTGTATGTGTGTGTGTGTGTGTGTGTGTGTGTGTGTGTGTGTGTGAGTAAACAGCCCGTTCCTTCTCAGCCTTCGGGCCTGTTGGGTCACATCAACATTCCTTCTCTCCCACAGGAATTCCATCCTTTGATCCAAACCAGCCAGCAAAGACACAACAGTCCTCATCTGCACCGCAGAAGAACCCACAACCCCTCCCCCCCAGCCTGCCTGCACCTTCTCTGGTTCTAAAAAAGTAATGGGAATACTCTCAGTAACTGAGGTTAATTTGTGGGCGGGGCTTACCTTCTCCGTCTATGGTGCACTTGCTGAGGTCCACAGTCTTGAGGTTGATCGCTCCCACCAGCGGGTAGCCCTCCACCTCCCCTGCAGGCTTGCTGGGCATGAAGGTGATGCCACTGCCGTCGTCAGGGGGGTGCGCAGCGGGTTGGGGGTCATAGCTGCTCTCTGCCAGGCTGGTCAGCCTCCTCAGGGTCACGCCCTTGGCGCTGAGGATCTCGGCGTCGGAGCCGCAGGTCAGCAGCCTTTCCGCAAACTCAACGCCGCCGCGCACGTCCAGCAGGGCCTGCTGCAGCTGCACCCTCTGCAGGTGGAGTTGGTTCCTAGAGGACAAAGATGGAGTCAACCAGATCGTGCACTGATAGCGCATACGCCAGTCAGCCATATCATTATAACCACAGACAAGTGAGGCTAGAATCAGAACTGCAGCTCTCATAGAGAAGGGAAACGGGTGAAATGGTCACGGGCGCCCAAGGCTCATCGATGTGTGTGGGAGTGAAGGCTATCTCATGCCCGCTGATCCATTAGAAGGTCAATGTTAGCCAAAACTGCTGCGAAGGATAGAGCTGGTTCTGATTGGGTTTTGATGGCAATAGCGGAGCCAGTGTAGGGCATGTGGTTTTAATGTTATGGCTGTTTGTTAAACATCTTATGGACGCCACAGGAAGCGTTTCGGTCACCTGCGTTGGACGCGGAGCTCCTCCAGGCGACGGAGCAGAGACAGGCAGTGAGCTTCCACAGCGTTGGCGTAGCCTCGTGCGAAAGCCCTCACTTCATGCGCCACTGCATCCATCCGTGCCTGCAAAGCATCCTGGGATTCCTCCACCTGTAACGCAATGGGCAGGATGAAATTAACCGTGTAATAACACCCTTATCTTTCAGAAAGGTCAAGTCCAACTAAGCAATTGTGTTACAAGTCTGGATTAAGTGACGTAAAGTAGGAAATCCGAATGCGAATCAAAGGTCGCGTGTCACGAAGCTGGCGTTGGAGTAACTTTCACCTTTTTCAGGAATCCCTTCAGTTGCTCCAGACGAGGCTGCAAGCCCACACTGACCAGCTCTCGGATGCGTTGTCCGTGACGATCGATGACATCACTGGTGGGGCAGCAGCGGTGGTCGCGGTGCAAGGTGGCGGCACATTCAAGGCAGACAGGAAGGTCACAGAGCTGACAGAAGAGGCGGAGCTCCTGGTCAGGGTGGAGGGAGCAAAGAACGGGGCGGCAGACTCGACCACGAGACTTCAGCTCCTCCAAACACAGGATGGCGTGAGACGCCGTTCGCTTCTGACGCCTGGAATCCGGAGGGAAAACAGAACTTTCTTAAAAACAGGTTACCCATAATGCCATCCTGCTGCCCCCAACATGACAGAATAGAATATAAACGAATATTACAGTATAGAAAAACCCCGAATGGAACAGAACATTATTAGAACAGAACATGATGGCATAGAATGCAGAAGAACAGAACAAAATAGAACCAAACATAAAAGAACAGACTTTAATAGAACGAACTGAATAGAATAGAACAGAACTAAGTGCAATATGAAAGAACTTGTATAAGAACAGAACGTTTTAGAAACATAACAGAACATCATTGAATAGAACTCAATAGAACACAACCAAATAGAACCACATTATAAAATAAATTATAACGTGTTAGAAAAGAAGATGATGGAACTGAACCGAATAGAATAAAATATAAAAATAAAACAGAAATGAATGAAACAGAACAGGACCTTTTTTTCTGAACCGATCATTTTGAAATAGAACATTTTAACAGAATCTAATAGAATATAAAACAATAGAATAGAACTGAAGAGAATAGAATGGAGTAGAAATATAACAGAATAGAATGAGAACACAATAAAACGATAGGAGACCGCGGTAAAGACCATTAGTAATAATAAGTATTAATATTATGATAATAATACTAAATAAGGTCTACCTGTGCGCCTGGCAGCAGAATCCGCACATGTTGGCGCAGCAGACGTCACAGCGGCTCTCCGCGCCTCCCTCTCCGCACAGGTCGCATCCTACCGGACCGTCCGAAACCACGGTCTCCAGGAAGACCTCATCCAGAGCCAGGTGATCGGTGCTCAGCCCTGCCGGTCCCCCTGGAGGGATGTCCACCTCGGAGTCACAGCGGGGACAGAGCACGGTGACGGTAACCGGTCGGTCCTTCTCTTCTACCGGAGAGGCGCGAGAGGGCGGAGAGAAGGGTTCCAGCTGAGCGATACAGTCCGAGCAGAACGTGTGCAGACACGGGAGGATCTTCGGGTCCCGGTACAGACGTTTACACACATTACACACCGATCTAGGGTTCACCGGATCGGACTCTGAGTTTTCTCTCTGAGACATGGTGCGTTCACGGCACCGTTAACAAAGCGGCGAGAAACAAGTTTAAAAACTCACGAACCTGCTGGAAATGAACTAAAACGGATCTTTAATCTGTTTTCTGTTTTCTTAACACTTATTCTGACCCACTTCCACTCCACCTGGGACCGGATTCATGTTTTAGATCCACTTTGAAGGTTGAAATCCCGCAGGAAAGTTTTCTGTGGCAGAAGAAAGCTGCATTCACGGCTCCGTGGGAAATTTGATACCTTGTTCACCAACGGACCAATAGGACGTATGCTACGTTCAAGTTACATAGGAAATGTTACACTTCACTCACTATGAACCCTATGAAGAACGCTATAGGGTTCATGGTGAGTTCACTGTAAACGCCTTTTTATTCTACATTTTGTACGTATTTAAAAAAGCAAAACCTTTCATTTGATATTATATTTACCTTCCTGTATGCCCTGGAGGTGATTACTAAATTAATTAAATGAATAACGTGCTTGGGAATTTCTTGTTCAGGATAAACCAATTATGAAACCAATTATATGAATATTTGAACTTTGCAAGTCAAATTTAAACATGTTCAAAGCTTAAGTCTTAATGAATATGTAGACATTGTAATACTATTATAATACTCTTATTATTATATTTTATTTCCCACATATTCAGAACATTTCTTTTTTTTTTTGGTAATAGAAAAATTTGCAAAAAAATATAGAATTATTATTTCATGCTACATTATATTAATATTTTTAAAAATTCTTACTTTAAAATAAAAACTAAGAGAAAAATGAATAACAAAATTATTTTATTCAACTATTAATGTATTCCACTCTGAAATCCAGTTTTAGCTTACTCACTTACAACATCACACACGTTATTCTGATTTTAGTGTCTTTTCTCCGCACACAGATGGAAAATAAAATGTAAGATAATTAGAATTTAAAAATATTTACTGACAAATAACCAACATAGAGACATTCAGATAAAACAAAAACAAGAAAAAGATCTTTTAAATGTTGGGTTTAAATGTTGTTACATGGCAACGAGTAACACTGTAATAAATTAAAACTCAAATAATATAATCCTTTGAAGTTTGAAGATCTATTATGCATAACTGCTTTAAAATTTAAGGTGCAGTCTGTGAAATTTATGGATATGTTTGGTTTCTTCTCCACGCAGAAGGAGAGCCGCAACTTTGACATATAGTTCTACAGAATAAATGATCAAAAATAATTATGTAATATATCGCTCTAATAGAAAACAGGATACTTATGACATCATTGTGCAATCTGGAACTTCCCCAGAAGATAATAATATAATAATGATAATAATAATACATTTAATTTATAACGCCCTTTACATTTGGATCAAATCTCAAAGTGCTACAAAGTAAAAGCAGATAAAAGCATCAATAAAAAATATCACTATATATAACTATATAAAAATATGACCAAAAATCAGCAATGTTAATAAAAAGTTATAGGCTCTGCAAAAAAGGAAAGTTTTAAGTCCTTTATTAAATGTCTAAGTCGTCTGTGGAGCCCTCACATGGTCAGGGAGGGCATTCCACAGATGAGGGGCAGCAGAACAGAAGGACCGATCACCCATGGAGCTGAGCTTAGTCCGGGGAAGGAGGAGGCGGTATGAGTGGGTAGAACGGAGGGATCGTGTTGAGGTCAGTGGGGTGAGTAGTTCTTTCAGGTAGGGGGGGTTACCATGGTTACACTGGTGAGTGAGGAGAGAGATCTTATAATCAATCCTGGTGGAGATGGGAAGCCAATGAAGGGAATGAAGAACAGGGGTGATGTGTTCGTGTTTACGAACTCTCATCAGGATCCTTCAGATGTTTTGAACATACTGAAGTCTTTGAAGACTTTTATCAGGGATCCCGATGAGAAGTGATGAAGGTCGTTACAGTAATCCAGTCGGGAGGAGACGAACGCGTGGAGCAGCTTTTCAGCATCACTCAAGGTGAGTGAAGAACGGAGTTTGGAAATATTTCTGAGATGGTGAAAGGAGATCTTGCAGATGTGTTTGATGTGGGATTCAAAAGTGAGGAAGACTGATGAAGACTGATGAAGACTGATGAAGACTGATGAAGACTGATGAAGACTGATGAAGACTGATGAAGAGAGGGGAATGTCGTGACCAGAGAAGGTGGCTCTGGTAAACGATGCTAAACGATGAAACAAACAGGTACAGAAGTCTCCGGGTGATGGTACACCTGCAGCAACAGGTAGGCGGACCGTCACCAGACTCGGTAGAATTCGTACAAATACAAATACACAATAAAAAATACAAATACGGATATAAATCCAAAAGGATTGTACTAAACTTAACACTTTATGTAAAAATGTCACCGTAAAAAAATGCATACGCACATAGAAAGATTGGGAGGTGAGTGTGTGGTAAGTTAGTTAGTTAGTTAGTATTAGTTAGTCAGTTAGTTAGTTAGTTAGTATTAGTTAGTCAGTTAGTTAGTTAGTTAGTATTAGTTAGTCAGTTAGTTAGTTAGTTAGTTAGTTAGTTAGTTAGTTAGTTAGTTAGTTAGTTAGTTAGTTAGTATCAGTTAGACAATAGATGCAGAGAATGGTGGTCATAATGTTTAGGCACGTGGACGGCAGGTGCGGCGAAGAGTTGCTGTAGACGAAGAACGTGGTCGCCGTAACCGTTGAATCTGGAAAATACAGAAGGAGAGGAGAAATGGTTGTTTACAGCGTTAAATAAATCTATTTATCTCTATTTGTAATTGATTGGCTTCAGGTTTTTTATCCCTCAGCGACGTTAAATATTGAACCAGGAAGTTTCGCTTTTTCAATTTGGATTTATTTAATATTTTTTGCTGCATTTATTTTGTAAAGTTTGTATATTTTGGGTCATATATTTTAATCATATATCAATCATTCACTATTAACAAAATGATCCTCCTAGTTTGTCTAAAGACAAAACTGTCCCCGTTTAAAACCATTAAAACTTCAGTAAATGATCCAACCGGCATCAGAGGAAAAAATCTCACATCCAACTGCCCATCCAACATCCATCCATCCATCTGTCTTACCATCCATCCATCCATCCCTCCTCCATCCATCCTCCAACTAACCAGCCATCCATCCATTCATCTGTGTATCTTACATCCATCCATCCATCTGTCTTACCATCCATCCATCCATCCATCCATCCTCCAGCCATCCTCCAGCTAACCAGCCATCCATCTGTTTTTCAATCCATCCATCCATCCATCCATCCATCCATCCATCCATCCATCCATCTGTCTTACCATCCATCCACCCGTCCGTCTGTTCGTCCATCCATCCGTCCATCCGTCTATCTTACCATCCATCCATCCATCCATCCATCCATCCTCCCTCCCTCCTCCAATTATCCTCCATCTAACCATCCATCCATCCTTCTTTCCATCCATTGATCCATCCGTCCTTCCATCCTTCTTTCCATCCATCCATCCATCCATCCATCCATCCATCCATCCTGTAGTTTAGCCTCTATATGCTAGTATTTGTATCTTTCTATATAAAGTTGATGAACATCATATCTATAATCACGTCTATCAAACATATTTGTCCCTCTCATTAGTTCATTAATTATTCATGAGCACCTGTCAGAGTGGCCCTAGAGAGGGCGACCACCAGCTCATTCTCCATCCTGCAGTTGTAGGTGTCGCTGGCGTTGCTCGGCTGCAGCGAGCTGCTCACGCGGTAAACCCCCTCAGAGTTCTCCTTGAAGCTGGTGTTTCCCTGCAGGACGTCGTCCTCAATGTTCAACCACGTCACGTTTGGTTTGGGGAACCACCTGTTTGCTACGGCCTCCAGGACGCCGTTGGAGAACGAGAATGTGGAAGCTGAAAAGGCTGAGACGGTAAAAGTTCAGTCAGAAAAAAAAAACCTCCATTAATGTTTGAGTTACTGCCAGCCTCTAAATCAACCAACAACTCCAACAAACTCTCTGAGTATCTCTCAAATACTGTGTAGCCACTAGTTTCCTGCACCTTCCACTTCAGTGTCTCTGTTCAGCCCTCTGAGCCCCCAGCTCCAACCCCAAATGGACATCGAGGAATCAATGGAACAAATGCAGCATTAGCCACATTGTGACATCACAACTCCAAACGTCTTCTTACCGCCACCAAAGAGGTTATGTTTTCACTCCTGTGCGTTTTCTTTGTTTGTTTGTTTGTTTTTTGTTTGTTTGTATCTCATTTTGTTTTTTGATCAGGATTATTTGACCAAACAAACAGAAAAAACAGACAAACGTGGAAAAAGACAATCTCACAGGAGTGAAAATATCATCTGATGGATTTTCTCTACATTTATTTACAACATATATGTTCTATGATCTTCACTCAGTGGGTCAGAACCTTCCTTTCTGGAAGCGCTGGTCCGGGTTCTGATGGGTAAATACGTCGGTTACGGATCATCTGTGTTAGCGTTCTGCTTAGATAGTCAGATCGCAGACAGGGAGGTAGCGAAGTTCTCACAGAGGCAGAAAAGCAAACAAAGGGTGAAGCTGGAAAGACGAGTCATCCTACCTGCTGTTCTCAGGTTAATGTTGATCTTTCCTCCGCCCTGAGACGAGCTGATGGTGCAGGTGTACACACCTTCGTCGCTCTTCTTCACACCGTTCAGCAGCAGCGAGGCGTTCCCCGCCACCAGGCCCTCAGTGGAGAGCTGAGTTCTGCCTTTGAACTGCGGGTCCTGGTTCCCCAGAGCCGGCGCCCCGTTCTTGTATTGGTAAACCAGTCCCACCTCCTTCCTCTCCCAGGTCACCGACATGGCGCTGACTCGGCCCGAACTTCTCGGCAACAGGTAGCAGCTGAGCAGCACGTCCTCGCTGAGGTTCCCGATGGGAAAGGTGTTGAGGCTCATGACCATTCCTGGGGAGTCTGCGGGGGGGGGGGAAGACACAGTGTCAGAGGAGAGAGAGGTCACCCAGATGAGGAAGAGGGGAAGAAATCAAGATTATAATTCTCTCTTCATCCATCCCCCACAGCATCTCACTCCAGCTTATCCAGAGGCGCCCAGAGGAGTTCCCGGGTTACATGAGATATACAGTCCCTCCAGAGGGTTCTGGGTCTACCCGGCTTCTCGTCCCAGCTGGACGTGCCGCGAGAACCTCCACAGGGAGGCGTCCTGGTCCTACAAGCTCCACCCCCCAGCATAAGAAGCTAATTTCATCCGATTGTATCTATCAATGAAGAAGAATGATCCGTTTATCACAGAAATTCTCACGCTTCTCTGGATGAGCATTACCTAAAGTCAGTCGGGTCCACAGCACCAACAGAACCAGATGGTCAACCTCCTTCTTTTGTCTTGTTGGTCTTTCTCCGGAAACAGCGGCGTTTTCAAACGACGACACTCTGGAGCCCGTTTTCAGAAGGCTTGTCTTTTCAGGCCCCTAAAAAGTTTTTTTGTCGTTTAAATGAAAGGCCACCGAAACCATGAGATTATGAAAACCTGAATCTGAAAAGTAACTAGTAACTACAGCCGTCAGACGGATGTAATGGAGTAAATGGAATAGAAATAAAAAGACGCCTAAAATGGAAATAATCCAGTAAAGTACAAAAACCTCACATTTGTACTCAAGGACAATACTAGAGTAAAGATACTTAGTTACTGTCTGCCGCTGGATGATACAGATTATTTAAACCTGACTCCGCCGGTTATATCCTGATGAATACAAATAATGACAGGAACAGTATCTGGAGGTGAACTCTGGGAACTCTTCCCACCGTTCAGTGGGCGAGGAGTTCCTTAAACTAACTAACACATGACTCCCCTCAGGCCTGACAGCCACAATTCTACACTGTAAAACTCCCTTCTGTGAAGTTCAGCGTTTAACCGGTAACATTTAACGTTTGTTTCATTTACTGTGGGTTTTTTTTCTTTTTCTTAAATTTTTTTTAAAATACATATATATATATATATATTTTTCTCTGAAATTTTTTTATTTTTATCATTTACCATGTTTTTTTCCCTATTTGCATATTGAAACAATATGGTTTATAAATCATTTTCTCGGTGCAGTAGAATTCTGTCAATATTGAACCAGTGATGTGACACTGGTTGATGACCCCTGACCCACAGTGGATAATTGTTTACCAAGATTTTCTATAGTTAGTTACTCTGATTTTTTCTTCTTCGTGTGATTATGAAACCATTATCGTTTCCTGTTCTTCTATACCGTAAAACATTTCCCTAAGAACTCTTTGATGAGTGTAATTTTGGACTCAAACTCAGTTTCCAGCTATGAAAAACTTTTTTGTGTATAAGTAGCAGTAAATTACTGCGAGTTTCACAGCTATGTTTTACAGCGCACTGATCACATGATCTGACGGAGGTCTTACTTGAGAAGGCCAAGGCCAGGATGAGGATGATGAGGGCCGCGATAAACACGATGAGGGTGATCATGCTAGTCAAAAAAAAAAAAAAATGAGACAAACAGGAAAAGGATTCAGAAAAAACAGAGGAAGTTCGGTGGACAAACATTCAAAGAGTGATTGAACACAATAGAACAGTACAAACATGGTCAAAAGAAGTAAGGAGGTTACGCTGTAACCGTAGTTCTCTGAGGGAAAAGACCATCTCCCCACCTTTACGGAATAAAAAACAGTCAACCTGCAGAAAAATATTAATTTCTATTCTCGACATTATTTTTTATGTTTAATCGTTTGTTTGTTCAGTTATGTTTTACCATTAAATTTGTTTTGTTATCCTATATTTGGAGTGTCCACTTCAGTTTTGTCGTGTTTCTGTCTGTCATTAGTTGAATAAAAATAAAGTCTCTCATGTCTTATTATTATTATTATTGTTATTATAAGTTGTTTTGTGAGGCATCGGTGAACTAGTAGAACTTTACTGATGGTTGAGGTGGAGCTAGCTGTTTAAAATAGTCCAGAATAGTACAAATAACTGAAGAAGGAAGTGAAGAACAATAGGTTACGTTATAACGACTGTTCTCTGAGTGAAGAGATTATAAATATATGGAATAAAAACAGTCGTCATGCAGAAAAATGACCTTCTTCTTAAAATATCTTTATACATGACGTTGTAATTTTATATTTTTCTGATGCATCGATGCACGAGCAGCTTCTTATTAGCATAAGAAGCCGATTAAACTATTAACTCCACTAAAGCTTAGAAGAAGAGGTAAAAGAGATTTACACACACTTTTCTTGGATTCCATCACTTTTTTAGAATCCATTATCCCGCAGGAATGAGCCTAAGGTAAAACAAAACACCTGACCAAACCTGTAGAAGATGATCTGGCCGAGGGAAGCCATCGCCGCCGTTAAAACCTCGTTAAAATAAGACCAACTGATTATGATCCTGCTGGTGGAGAAGACGGTCCAGTCATTCCTCCTGCATCCCTTCCATTCCTCTTCACCTCACTCCCCGACAGACTGACTGACAGCCGGCTGCTTCGCCCGCCTCCCCTCCCTCACAGCGCTTGGAGCACAACCCCATGAGTAAATATTATCTTACAGGCGGGCGCTTCATGCATGTTGACGTAAGTCTGAAATAAACCAAACCAAGGATGCAAATCTCGAGTTTCAGAAGATTATTTACTCAAGGCCCCGTAAGTGTTCACACCCCAAGGCAGAAGAGTCTTCAACTCTAAAAGTAATTACCTTGACATGATGTAGACATTAAATACACACTTAAGGTGTATTAAGGTGAGTAGGCCATCATCTGTGGTAGGCCCGCCTCCCTGCAGGGGAACAAGCCCCTCCCTCTGAGTGTTCATAGTGTGTTTGTGTGTAATGTGTTCAAAATAAGTACAACTGTTAGAAGCACGGCAGAGAAACGAGGTCTATGCTGCACTCCCTGTCCGAGTATATATACACACATATATATATATATATATATATATATATATATTTACCCTATTAGCCCATATTGGCACTTTCATGCTTTTACGATGTCATGTAATAGTTAGGGTTCACCAGGAGGCGGAGCTACAGAGGTTATTCCAGCCTTGTGACGCAGGCGATCTAAGTTTTAACTTGCCTTTGTGTTGTTGTTTTTTCTCACATGTATTTAATAAGTTAATAGTAAGTTGTTTTTTTTAAACCATATTTAACTTTAGTTTAATAAATGATTCCTCCGTAACTGTTTGGATGTTCTCCAGACAGTAATTATATTATATATTATTATACTGATTTCTTGGGGTATTTTTTGACTGAATATGTTTAAACACGTTTAAACGTACGATTAAATGAAAAATACTTTGGCATGTTTTTAAAGAGTAAACAAAAAATAGTTGTACACTTTGTTTTAATTAGATTAGCTCAACATTTTCATAAAGCACGTTTTCAACCTTTTTTTTTTTTGGTTGGTTTGTATGTTCCTAAAGTCCTCGTATGGTTTAATACACAAAAAAAAAAAAAATCAGATGAGTAGAAAACTCGATCGTCCGAGTTTTCTATTACTACGACTAAAAAAAAAACACATATAACCATCAATTACTGCCTCTGACCTCCAAAAACACCCGATAATACCACAAACACATAACTGTGAGTAAAAAGTAACACCACTTTCAATGAAACGTAGGAGTATAAAGTAAAACAAGACAAAAAATCTCTCATTTTCACTTAAATATGCTACTAACTAAGTACTTGTAAGTACTTGTAAGTGCTTGTAAGTTTAAGACGGCTTTATCTCTACAGAACCAGTTACTTTACTCACAGTACTGCGAATTGAATAGTTGAATGGACATTTAAAGAAAGTATTCCACACCTGTAGAAGATGATCTTTGCAAAAGAACCCATGGCTGCAGGTAAAGCCTCCTGGAAAAAAAAATATGTGTATTCACATACACATATACGACTACTTCTCCCTCCACTGACTGACCTATGTGGTCGTCCTGACTGCACCTAAACACATCACCATGAGTCAATATTACCTTTAAGGTGTGGGCTGCAGTACATTTAGATAAGAAGCGGCTTTAGGACATTAATCTTATAAAAAATACTTTTTTTAAAAATTCACTCATTTATTTCCTGTTAGGAGAGAGAGAGAGAGAGTTCTGATGTGATTAATATTCTATTAAAATGGGATTATTTAATCACGTATAGATTTTTGTATATAGTCATAGTCGGTGCTTTTATTTTGTGAAGAGAATTAGTGAATAAAGGCAAATATAAACCTTTTATTCAACAGTTTGCTCAAGGTGGAGTTGATTTTTAAGTCATCGGGTTGGAACAGCGAGAGCTTCGACTCTTCCCTGCTCTGAGGTTAGGTTAAGCTGTGAGGTTATTTTAAGGTTAGCAGCTCTTTTTGATTAATAAAAAAAACATTAAATGATTCAAGAAACAAACAACAAACAACCGCAGCAATAAACAGTTTGATAATAATAACTATTGCTGTGGATAAATCAGGCAGGAAAGATTGAATTGAATCCTAAAAGTTGCAAAAATCCATTAAAATTTCAATCATAGGTTCCCCTTCAGGCTGCGGTCTCCTAGAGCCAATCAGGAGGAGGGTCTCCCAGCAGAGGAACAAGCCCCGCCCACTTACTCAGGCTCTCAGTCTACCTGTATCAATCCATCCACCTGGATGTCTGTTCAAATCTCCTCCAAAACTGCTGCTTCACAGCAAGAAGGTCTGGAGTTCAAACAGCATACATCTGGGTCAAATTCTGTCACCTATTTTGTGCTTAATCAACGAATAAACAAACAAACAAACAAACAAACAAACAAACAAACAAACAGGCAAAGCTAAAACCTAAACCTCCTTGGTGAAGGTAATAAAAATGAATTAAAGCAGACAGCACCATCTGGTGGGTAAAAGTGGTAGAGTCGCTTTATTGTCTCATGCACTGAGCACCCAAAACATTATAACCACTGACTGGTGAAGTTTGAATGTCATCAATAATCTCCTTATGATGACACCTGTCAGTCAGTGGGCGGGATCTATTAGGCCGCAGGTGGACATTTGGACCTGAAAAATTATTAAGCCTGAATTCTTGACTTTGACAAGGACAACTAATTCAATCTTTGGACTTCCCTTTAGGTTCCTGGTGGATCTTGATTCTTTCATGTTAAATCATCAATCTAACTATGTATAATTATTATTATTTTTTATTTTTTTATTTTTTAACCAACGTACACAGATGATCTACGTCAGGATTTATCTTATCTAACTGTACTTTGAAAATACTTCCTGCTCATACTAAATAAAAAGATTTGAGTTACTGATTGTTGGATGAATCCGTTTTTAACGTCACTGAAAACAAATGTCTTCCCCTAAAACCGGAGAAATATTGAAACCAGCACCGCTGGTTTTAGTGATATGGCTGGTATCTGCAGTGTCCTTGAAATGATATCATCATGGTTTTGGTTTTAGTTTGTTTTTTCATTTAGAAAGTCTTTTTCATTTCATCCTTTCGGCACTCTATAAAAGGGTCAGAGCCGACTGTATCTGCTGAGGAGACTGAGGTCTTTTTGAGTGCAGGGGGCGCTCCTGAAGACCTTCTTTGACTCTGCAGTCGCCTCAGCCATCTTTTATGGAGTGGTCTGCTGGGGCAGCAGCATCTCAGCTGCAGACAGGAGGAAACTGGACAAACTGATCAGGAAGGCCAGTTCGGTCCTGGGATGTCCTCTTGACTCGGTGCAGGAGGTGGGAGACCGGAGAATGATGGCCAAGCTGTCATCTCTCCGGGACAACGTCTCCCACCCCATGCAGGAAACCATCTCTGCACTGGAGAGCTCCTTCAGCGACGGACTCCTTCACCCCAAGTGTGTGAAGGAGCGATATCGCCGATCGTTCCTTCCTGCAGCAGTCAGACTCCACAACCAGCACTGTTAGCAACACACACACACCTACACAACTACACACACACTTACACACACACCTACACAACTACACACACACTTACACACACACCTACCTCACTTGCACTTTGTTTCTGTACATTTAATTTAATTTATTTTAATTGCACATAACACGATGTTATTCTTACTCTGTAACATGCTCTGCTGCTGTAACATTGCAATTTCCCCATTGTGGGACTAATAAAGGCTATCTTTATCTTTATCTTTATCTTTTATCCAATCCTCCTATGTCTGGACATTCTTTGGTGTCACTCACCTGTGATGTCACCTGTGTCTCATTATCTCCTAAGTAGCTAATCTCTGGTTCCCTTCCCCTCTGTTCCAGCCCTTACATCACACAGTCCAGCCTTTTATCTTTTGTTTCTAATATTTCCTGTGTTCCCATGTGTCATCAGCAAGTTTTCTCATTTTATTTTTATTTTCCTGTTTCTCAGATTTGACCTTCCTAACCACAAATTCATTATTTACCTATAATGCTCTCTGGTTTTTGTCCCTTGGTGACATGTTAACCTCACCAGATGCTCACCTGTGTTACGTTTCGCACTAAAGTGGAAGCAGCAGGACTGGAACCACCTTGTCTTCACTCACCTGTGACTCATGTTTGTCCCTGTCGATCCCTCTGGCCCCGCCCCCTCCCATCTCTGCTCTACACTTGTTCACCACCGACTCATCACCCTGAAGGTTAAGAACCCTGGATGTCCTTCCTTGGACTGCTCTGGTCGCTACGAACCACCTCGGGCCAGGAACAGCCAAGACGGCCTGTAGTTCTGGAGAATTTGGTCCCCCATCGAAGTCTCTCAGATCCTGATGCTTTTTTATAATTTTGGGTTCCAACATCAACTTCAGTACAAACTGGTGTCATAGTAACGATCTAATGGAAGTTGTTCTGACCTCACCTGTGACTGGTCATAATGTTATGGCTGATTTCTTCATTAAAACGTTAGCTACAGCAGACAGCTTTGGTGTCATCTGCTCAGGCGATAGCAGTTAAAAGTAGACGATTCTTTCAGACATGATGAGGGATCTTTACTTTTCATTTATTTATAAAACATTAATTTTTAATGTTAATCACTTATTATTAATCACTTTAATAATCATTTAAGTCACTTCATAAACTCAGAATTGGACCACAGAGTCGTCACGGCCTTTTCTCACAGATCCACGACAGGGAAGCGTCACACCGGAGGTCATTCCAGTTTTCTTTTTTTCCGGCGTTTCTGGTGATGTGCACACAGTCTTCCACGCCCCACCGGGAATTTCCACCGCCGTTATCCGGCTGACCTCTAGACCAGAACCTGAGACGGAACACGGCACAGAGATTTGAACTCCCACCAGGTGTGGAAAAAGGGAGCGATTAAGGAGGTGTGACAGCGAGGGTTGTGTTTGTGGCTGAGGTGCATTTAAGGATCTTACTACGTCTCACCTGACAGTCAGTGGAGTTCCATCGGACCACGTCCAGGTGCCCTCGGCGTCGATGTCGTTCAAACCGACCCAAGAGTCTTTGTTCACGTGTTTTTTGAGGAATTCCTGTTGAGGAGATAAAAGCCTGCCTCTATTTTTGTTTTGCTTGTTTTGTTTTGTTTGAATAAACACAGGATTTGTGAAGGTCATGAATGATCTCAGAGGTCATCAAACATCTAACACCCGTCTGTGTTTGTGCTCCGACCCAGATGAGGAGGACCTCCAAGCCCACCTGTTGTTCAAGGGTGTGTATGGACACCAGATCCGCTCCTCTGTTCCTGCAGTCCTCTCGGCCTTTCTCCCAGGAGTCCGACTGGTGGGCGAAGAGGTAGCACCCTCCTTACCAACCTACTTACCTACCTACTTACCTACCTACCTACCTACTTACCTACCTACCTACCTACTTACCTACCTACCTACCTACCTACCTACCTACTTACCTACTTACCTACCTACTTACCTACTTACCTACCTACCTACCTACCTACTTACCTACCTACCTACCTACCTACTTACCTACTTACCTACCTACTTACCTACTTACCTACCTACCTACCTACCTACTTACCTACCTACCTACCTACCTACCTGCCTCCTTACCAGCCTACCTACCTACCTACTTACCTACCTACTTACCTACCTACTTACCTACCTACCTACCTACCTACCTACTTACCTACCTACCTACCTACCTACCTACTTACCTACCTACTTACCTACCTACCTACCTACCTACCTACCTACTTACCTACCTACTTACCTACTTACCTACCTACCTACCTACCTACTTACCTACTTACCTACCTACCTACCTACCTACCTACCTACCTACCTACCTACTTACCTACCTACTTACCTACTTACCTACCTACTTACCTACCTACTTACCTACCTACTTACCTACTTACCTACCTACTTACCTACTTACCTACCTACCTACCTACCTACTTACCTACCTACCTACCTACCTACCTACCTGCCTCCTTACCAGCCTACCTACCTACCTACTTACCTACCTACTTACCTACCTACCTACCTACTTACCTACCTACCTAATTACCTACCTACCTACCTACTTACCTACCTACCTACCTACCTACCTACCTACTTACCTACCTACCTACCTACCTACCTACCTACCTACCTACTTCGAATGTTCTCAGAAACCTTCATTTCAAAGCAAACAGACGGTGAAAAGCGTGAAGCGGGAAAGACGAGTCCTCCTACCTGTTGCTGTGAGGTTAACGTTGACCTTTCCCGTTTCACCAGAGGACTTGATGGTGCAGGTGTACAGTCCTTCATCACCCTTTCTCACCTCCTTCAGCAGCAGGGAGGCGTTCCCTGCGACTAAACCCTGTGGAGAAATCTGGGCTCTCCCTTCAAACTGTGGCTTCTGGTCTCCCAGAGCCGGAGCTCCGTCCTTGAAGTGGTAAACAAGTCCAACTCCCACCTTCTCCCAGGTGATGGAGGAGATTGTGACCTTAGCTTCTTTGTACAGGTAGCAGCTGAGAAGCACATTGTCGCTGATGTTGGCGATGGGAAATGCGTTGAGACTCCTGACTTGGAACGAGGACACTGGAACGATGAAGACACGGACAGACACTCAGAGATTAACCGATTAACCGACTTAAGATTCTGAAAGGACTTCTTCAAGGAGAGGCTGACATTTTCCTGAAATCCTTGGACAAACAAAACTCACTTAGGTGTAGAGAGATCCCTCCCCCTCTGATGTAGGAGGGGAAGGACAATTCCTAAAGTTTAAACGAGGATCAAAACAAAGGGACTATTTTTGGTAAAATTTACAATCTTCGAAAGATTGTATTTTAAAAGTCTCCAAAATTGTTGAGCTGGAATGATGGACTAAAAACTTTTGGAGCTGCTCCTAGAATCAGGAATATATAACTGAGCTTTCCCCAAATCAATCCAGTTCTTCCCCGGACTGAGATCTAAGTATGCATAAAAGTTTGAAAATGATCCATGACGTAGTTTTTGAACTATGTCCAAAAAAACTTTTTTATTTTGTAAAAAAAGAAAGAAAAAAAAGAAAAAAGTTCTCCCTAGAGAGTAAAATATGAAAATATACAAATGATAGATAAAAAGATAAAATGTACTCAAGATAAAACTTCTTCCCTTCATTCATTTGCAATTCGAACTAAATCAGACCAACGATTGGGAAAATTATGGGCCGAAAACTTTGGAGATAAAACTCCCCCTAGTGTCGGAAATACAAAACTGACCCTTCAACTCAGAATCCCAAAAATCAATCCTGTTCTTTCTCGCACTGAGGTGTATATGGATAGTAAATTTAAAAATCATCCATTCAGTAGTTTTTGAGTGGTAGTGTTAAAAACACAAAGGATCTGTGGCGGCGATGGCGACTCCATAATATGATTTGGGGGCGGGTCCTCTTCCAGGATTTGCTGCCATGTTTGTTACAGAAGCCTAAACCTCACAAACCCAACTCGGACTACGACTCACGTTGTCATCTCGAGCGTTCATCTGACTCCAGCGTGACCCAATCAGAAGCAGTATACGAAAGTCAAAGCAGGTGATCTATCGTACTGTATCGGGTCGCACACAGGACTTTGACCCGGGAGCGCAGTTAGCCGGATCCCATGACTATTTACAACAGTCTATCTCAGTACTTGTGGTTGAAACAACAGCTGTTCCCGTCGGCCCACATGAACACACACACAGTAGAAAGTAGAGTCCAGGTAGAAAAGCAGTAAAGTAAAAACTGTAAAAACAACGTCGTCCAGTTCACCTTCATTATTTTACATCCATTTCGTCTTCTATCTATAATCCTCGACTCTTCGTCACATAAAACTCCTCATGATCACGGATTCTGACAGAAGTCTTACTTGTGAAGGCCAGGGTGATGATGAGGATGATGATGGCGGAGAACAGGACGATGAGGGAAATCATGCTGAAACGGAAAAGACGGGAGAAGTCACAGAATATCAGGAATAAAACCTCATCCTGAAATCTGCAAACCTGTTGGAGCAGGAATTCTCTGGTACCAGTTTACTCATCGGAACCGCTACTGGGCTTGTATAAAATTGTTCCGAATCAACTTCATTCGGTACCAGTCTACAAGAACTTGAGACTAAACGCCCCCCGAACCTTTTAGAACGGACCCAGAGTCGGACTCGGCACCCCGGAGAAGCAATCCTCCCAGAACCCACTGCTGTTTGTTGCCGTTTGAGTTGCTCTTCCGGGTAAACACCAACCCGTTTACCTCCCGGTGGTTTTCAGTCAAGAACATTTCAAACTTCAGCATCAAAGTAACTTCAAATCAAACTCCGGTAAGTACTGGTATGAGTACTGGCGAGTACTCACGTGTAAATACTTATACAAACAAAGTTGTATCGGTTCATCTTTACGTTGAACTTCATCAGAGCTTATAATAAGAAGCGGACATGTTCTGATCAGACCTGTAGAAGATGGTCTGTCCGATGGACGCCATGGCGGCGGGTCAAACGTCCGGAGAAGAACCAAACATCCTGCCGTCAGTCCTTCATTCATGCCGTCCCGTCCTCCACCCGCCCTCCTCCACACACTGACTGCCGGCTGGAGCGTCTTGTCTTCCAACACACCACCATGAGTAAATATTACCTTTAGGGCGGGGTCAGTGACAGCTCGTCACTGACAGGTCGTCACTGACAGGTCGTCGCTGAAAGGTCGTCGCTGACAGGTCGTCGCTGACAGGTCGTCGCTGACAGGTCGTCGCTGACAGGTCGTCGCTGTCATGAGGTCATGAGCTGCAGCTCATTTATCACTTTGGATGTTTGTCTATTGATCAAAATCAAGTAAAAAAAAAAAAAACTTCTTATTTTATTTACATAGTGTTAGCATCTACTAAATGTAATTTGTTTTTTTTGTTAAACACTGGTGGATTTTTTTTTTTTATATATTGATTTTGGTTCAACTTTGTCCAGATCTTATTAACTTGTTTTGATGTTGTCCGGTTGTTTTACTTTTGGTTGAACGTCTTCAGATCTTTTATGACATTTGTAATTATGTTTTGCCAACAAACAAAAAAGATTTTGTTGTTGTTTTTTTGTTTTTTTTACAAAATGAGACAAAACCAACAAAACGATACGACATGATTCCATTCATGAATTATGGGAAAACCTCTTCAATCAAGCAGAACCATGAATCAACCATGAGAGATAAATCCACCACAAATGAAGAAGCTTTTGTTATTTTGGTTTAATTCTCAGTTTGCATGTTTTCAACACAAACATTAGACCAGAGTCCATGAAAAACAATTTTACAGTAAAGGTACTTTACTCTAGTTTACTTATTAAATGTAAATCTCTGCAGGTTCCTGTAGGTCCATGTATCCTCTGAAGGGCGGCAGGTGGAGAGTCCGTAGCCCAGACAGGCCCATTCATTGGTCATCTCTGTGTAGCCGGGGTCAGAGGTCAGACCGCTGGCTAGAAACAGAAACGGATAGAAATGAGATATTTCAGATGTGACGATCAGGACACGGAACAGCAGCGAGAGGACGAAGGTGTGGATGAGGTGATCCTGGTTGGGGGCTCACCTGCCAGCAGGTTGTAGAGGTTGCAGTAGTTCAGGCCGCCGTCAAGGAGGCTGGTGAAGCTGAGAGACACGGACTCACCCTGAGGAGAGAATGAAGCAACGATGAAATCCAGATCACGGACCCAAACACTTGAATCGTCTCGTCTCCGTTTCTGCTTTTGGGTCCATCTCTGAATGTAACGTAAAATCTGGCACCAAAAAAAAAACTTACCATGAGGTGAGTTTATGTTTTATGTTTTCTGCTTTCCTCCCAGCGATCTAACTTTGTACACATGAATAAATGACGGCGGCTGATACTCACCGCGACGCGGCAGCCGCCGGTGAGAACGGCGGTACTCAAGCTGAAGGTGACGTTCTCCGTCAGCACGCCGTCAGGAGACGTGTGGTTGGCCTTGATTTGCAGAGGAATGGACGACACCAGCTGGAGCAGACAGCAGGATGATGACCCATTATAAAAGTTCTATTTTACGCCGATGATGGTTTGATTTCTGCAGTGGACCGGTTCTTACCCTGTACAGACACTGAGGACAGCCTTTCATGGGGCTGAAGGCTTCGATCTGTTGCACCAGTTTGGTGCCGACCTCAGTACAAGGCGAGGTAAACAGCCTGAGAGGAAAGAGACTCACAGTTTGGACATTTGGACCCTCGCAGACGTGAGGAATGACATCGGCGAGCGTTTCTTACCAGAGGGAGCTGCAGAAGGCGTGATACGGAACAGGGATGGCGCAGGAGGAGCCAAACAGCCCCAACACCAGAGCGGAGACCAGCAGCAGAGTCCTCATGGTCACGATGAAGCGGCTTTCTTCTGTAGAGGCGGTGGGCGATCTCCTCAGCACTATTCCAGCTTCTGCTGATGAATCCAGGAGTCCAGGCGTGAGACTTTATAGTCGCTGGTCATGAGGTCAGTAAGGACGGCCGTCATGGATTTGGTGGAGGGCGTGACTCCCCGGTCTTGTGCCGGCGGCCTGAACTAGTCGCTCCGGGGGCGTTTTGTTACACATTACTGTCGTTTAATTGTCGTAGAGCGAGGGAATCTGTTCACAGATCATCTGTGGACAAACTGGGGATTATTAAGAAGTGACTTACCAGAAATGTATATTATTCATATGATATATGAATGAAATATAACGCATGTTGGTGCGTTTCAATAATATCATTTAATATAAAGTTCTCGCTCAGGTCAGTTCCTTAACCCTGGTGCATCATGGGAGTCGTTCTCTCCTTTCACTTTTCATGAGGCAATTAGTTATCGGTAACAAATTTCTGCTGCTGAGCAGTAATCTGCGTAATACGGCAATTTCTTTTTCCTAATGAAACTTGTAAATCAGTACAAATGAAAAATAAAACCCCTGTCTACTATTATTGATATTAATATTAATATTGACATTAATATTGATATTAATATTTATATTGATACTGATATTAATATTTATATTATTAATAAGATACATATTATTCATATGGTTCACATTTTTCATATTATACATATTATTCATATTGTTCATAATATTCATATCATTAATATTATTCAGTTTTTATTTTTATTAAATATAATGAAAAACAGTAAAAAAATACATCTGAATGATGCTGATATATTAATTATTCTCATATCTCATACTGTATTAACAACATAAGAATAACCCAATAACAGGAATTGTATGTTTTATTCTAAAAAGCACAAAGAAAGTGGAATTTAAAGGGTTAAAATTCTGAAAATGAATTTACATTTGGATCGTTCCGATCAGGACTGATGTTGATTGTAATGAATAATATTTTACGGCACTTTAAAGGAGTGGAGATGAATGTTCTCCAAGAGGATGTGAATAATCTTGATTATGTGAGACTAAAGGGAGAATGCATCTGTTTCTTCACGCCAACACCCAGATCAATCAGCCGTACAACCCGCCACTCAAGAAAGTTTGATTGACTGACAGAACCAACGGAGACCGGAACATGAAGTTTTTAGAGACTTTTCTTGAGGTCTGCCCTTGAAACCTTCACCGGAGACAAATCCAACTCACGGAACAAACTTAAGTTCAACTGGTAACCATGGAAACAAACAAACAAACAAACAAACAAACAACAAAATCATGAAAAAGACATGAAATAAGTTCTTGAAATTAGCAATAAAAACACTATACTATAATACGATGTGTATACAGTTCTGTACTATTCCTTGAAGTAAGAATATTAAGCTGAGCTGGTAACCATGGAAACAGAAAACATTCATGTAGACTGCGTGGTGAGAAGGGTTAGCGTTAGGGCGGGGTTACATCCTGATGAACTTCTAAGGACAAACGCAGTGCTGTGACCTGGAGATCAGCAGGAAGGGGCCGCAACCGTGGAGAGAAGTGATTTCATGCATGTCAGCAGGACAGCGGCGGCCATTGAGGACAGTGACGGGGACCAGAAGACTGACTCGACACGTGACGGAGGAGGAGGTCATGAGGCTGAGGTTGGTTAGTTGTTTTCTTATTTGATAGTTTCATGGTAACACTCAACGTTTTGGAGAGGAGGACTTCATGCAATCAAAACTTAATCTCTGTAAATGTAGTTCTTATTTGGGATTTACACGCAACACAAATCCAAGTTTGGAGGCCCCGCCTCCTTTTCTTCCCTCCTTTGGTGGGTCCCAAACATCCGACAACGACTGAACGACTGAACGTATACTGTGTGTGCTATAATATACACAATAACTATACACACACATATATATATATATATATATATATATATATAGAGAGAGAGAGAGAGAGAGAGAGAGAGAGACAGAGAGAGAGAGAGAGAGAGAGAGAGAGAGAGAGAGAGAGAGAGAGAGAGAGAGAGAGAGAGAGAGAGAGAGAGAGAGAGCGAGCGAGGATAACCAGTAAAAGTTTTTTCATTTGTATTTTGGAAGTATTGTTAAGTAAATAATTTAAACTCCCTGCAGACCACAAACATCCAACAACCAACAACACCCGCAGGTCTGGAGATGTTCTGATCCAGTTGTCTAGCTATCACAATTAAGCCCTCGTCAAAGATGAGATAGAAAAGAGGGCCACACAATATTCCACAGGTGGTTTTAATGTTATGGCCATTTGGTGTAACATAAAATGAAGCAATCCAACTCTGTATTTATTATCATCTTCTCCATCTGTTCCTTTATGAAACTCTACGCTGAAAGGACGTAAGTTTCGCTTCATTCTATTTCACAGATGCAGAAGTCAGAGAATCCATTCTCACTGGTGGATGATTGTGGGACAGATTATTTTTACCATCTCTGAATCTTATGACTTCCCTGAAAACTTGGCAGAAATAGAAACCAGCATTCATCTTTGACTTCATCTGCAGCCGTAGAATAAAGCTGGTGAACCGCGAGGGTGGTTTTATTGTTATGGCTGATTGGTGTAAGCTATAGTTGTAGGACGGCGTCGTAGTGATCCACGCCGACTATATGTTGATGAGGAGGTTTTAATTTCTGCCCCAATGTGGAAGATTCTGATGTCTCTAAATAAAATAATGACAGGGAAACAGTCCAGGTTCACACAGGGAAACAGTCCAGGTTCTTACAGGGAAACAGTCCAGGTTCTTACAGTGAAACAGTCCAGGTTCACACAGGGAAACAGTCCAGGTTCACATAGGAAAACAGTCCAGGTTCTTACAGGGAAACAGTCCAGGTTCATACGGTGAAACAGTCCAGGTTCATACGTTGAAACAGTCCAGGTTCATACGTTGAAACAGTCCAGGTTCATACAGGGAAACAGTCCAGGTTAATACGTTGAAACAGTCCAGGTTCATACGTTGAAAAATGGAGGTTTTTAAGGACAATCTCAGTGACGTGACCTGGTAATCAGCAGGAAGTGGCCGTAACCATGGCAATGGAGAAGAAGAAGTGATTTCATGCAGATCAGCAGAACAACGTCGGCCATTGAGGACAATGACGGGGTCCAGAAGACTGACTGGACACGAGACGGAGGAGGGGGTCATGGTCTGTTCCTGATTTCATAAAAATACTCAGTGTAGTGGAGAACAGAACTTTATTGTAATTAAAACAAGCAGTTTTACTTTTCACGCGAAAACATCTGACGGTGAATGTAGTTTTCATTTGAGATTTACACACAACCACATCTCCACTTTTACCCCGTCGTCTATCTATCACAGGTTATTCCTCGTCATGTCCCTCAGATCCCGCCCTTTCATTTTTATAAATCCCACCCACTGACAGGCGCCACGGTAAGAAGTTACTCAAAGGTACTTTGGCTTCACTCATCCCTGGTTACAATGTTATGGCTGATGAAACCAGATCAAATGACAGCCTACTGGTTCACTTTTTCTCGTACTTGTCAAACATTAAGGCAACTTTTGACAGATCCATTGCAAAGAATCGCTGCACCGCCGGTCGTTCCAGTTTGCTTTAGCTTCCTTGCCGGGGATGAAGTTAGCGCAGTCTTCTTCACCCCACCTGATATCTCCTCCGCCGTTATCAGGCTGCCCTTTGTCCCAGTACCTACAAGGTCATCCAGGGGGTTAGAAGATGTGATAACATTTGTGGATGGAAAAGCTCAAAGCAGCAAAGAGATATTTCACGGACGATCAAACGTCCGACGCAACAACGACCCAAAAGCCCCTGGATAACTTTTCCCTGTCTGCCACCGTCGCTCCTGTTTTCATTTCAAATGCGGAACTTTGGTTCCAAAGTTTTATACGTATGTATTCTTTGCACATTCATTCATAAGTGGAACCATTTCTTAATAATACATGAGTTCTGATCGTGCAGTAGATAAAGGTTTGTGTTTGGTCATGTGACCGTCACCAGAACCTCTTTGAGGGACTAACCTGATACTTTTTATTTGGAAAGACTATATTTTCTCATCAAAGCGGGAAAATTACACTTTTATATGTGAGCATGTGTATTTTTCAGTCTTCTAACGGATCAATGTTTCCTGTGTCGTGACATAAGTGTAGATGCAGAACATTTACCGACCGGAGGGTTGACGGACTTCCGTCACACCAGGTCCAGGTTTTCTCATGGTCTCTGTCGTTCAAACCGATCCATGTGTCCTTCTTGATGAGTTTAGTGAGGAATTCCTGCTCAAAGTAAAACAGCGGAGAATTCTTCCAATTATTTCAAAAAGTAATTGATTCAAACTTTTCAAAAAAACAAAAACAAAAAAAAACATTATGTTAATTAAAGGAACAGTTCGGCTGCTTATCCCTGGAGTTTAGTTTACACCTTGTTTTTAGTACGTTTTCAATCAAGTCCTCGTCTTCTTCAGTCAACACTGTTTGACTCTGAAGCTGCAGAAATCTGTTCTGGATAGAGGCAATGATGGTCCAACTGTTCCTTTAAGCATAATTTCTCATGTTTATCATGAGTCACAAATTATTCTCCGAGGGATCCAATCAAAGCCATCCGGCTGATAAGGAGGACCTGGACCCTACCTGAAGTTCGACACTGTCCACAGTCACCAGATCTCCTCCTCTGCTCCTGCAGTCCTGTCTGCCTATATCCCAGGAGTTGGACCCACTGGAGAAGAGGTAGCAGGTGCAGCGGAACATCTTCCATCCTGCAGGACAGGATTTCTCTGGAACCCACGACAAAGACATCAGACATCAGACATCAGACCTGCTGGTTTCGAGACTTGGAACGTAAATGCAGATGGATCAGATGTTTAGAAAATAGAAGTCCTATATAAACACAAGGGTGGATAAAGAGGGAAGGCATAGGGTGGCAGTTGCACCGCCTAGAAGATGCCGTGCCACCACAACTGTAACAACAGTTTCAGATCATCTCCCGCTGTCGGAAAATGTAAGAGAGTAAATTTATCCATATCCGATATGGACGCTTCTCAAGTTTCCTTTTTTGAGAAAGAGAAATTTATGTTTGAATAAATTCGGAAGATGAATAAAGTTATTGATTTTCTGTTATATGTCTAACAGACAGATGTGCAGACTAGCACTCACTCTGTTTGGACAACATCTGCAGCCGCTGCAGCTCTGCATTCGTCTCACTGAGGCTGGTATTCAGCAGGTCTCTCTCCTCAGAAGCAGACGACAGTTTGTCTTCAGTGGCCTGGAGGAGGTCCGTCAGGTTGGTTCTGAGATCAGACACCTCTGAAGATGAATCAGGAGAAAGAGTCCAGGTTTATACAGTGAAATAGTCCAAGTTTATTAAGTGAAACAGTCAGGGCTCATTCAATGAAAGTCCAGGTTCCAGTCCAGTCCAGGTTCATCTAGTAAAAAAGTCCAGGTTTATACAGGGAAAAAGTCCAGGTTCCTACAGTGAAACAGTCCAGGTTCATACTGTGAAACAGTTCAGGTTTCTACAGTGAAAAAGTCAAGGTTTCTACAGTGAAACAGTCCAGGTTTCTACAGGGAAAAAGTTCAGGTTTATACAGTGAAACAGTCCAGGTTCATACTGTGAAACAGTCCAGGTTTCTACAGTGAAACAGTCCAGGTTTCTACAGTGGAAAAGTTCAGGTTTATACAGTGAAAAAGTTCAGGTTTCTACAGTTAAAAAGTCCAGGTCTATAGAGTGAAACAGTCCAGGTTTCTACAGTGAAAAAGTTCAGGTTTCTACAGTGAAACAGTCCAGGTTTCTACAGTGAAAAAGTTCAGGTTTCTACAGTGAAACAGTCCAGGTTTCTACAGTGAAACGGTCCAGGTTTCTACAGTGAAAAAGTTCAGGTTTATACAGTGAAAAAGTACAGGTTTCTACAGTTAAAAAGTCCAGGTCTATAGAGTGAAACAGTCCAGGTTTCTACAGTGAAAAAGTTCAGGTTTCTACAGTGAAAAAGTTCAGGTTTCTACAGTGAAAAAGTTCAGGTTTATACAGTGAAACAGTCCAGGTTTCTACAGTGAAACAGTCCAGGTTTATACAGTGAAACAGTCCAGGTTTCTACAGTGAAAAAGTCCAGGTTCCTACAGTGAAACAGTCAAGGTTTATACAGTGAAATTGAACAGGATTCTACAGTGAAACAGTTCAGGTTTCTACAGTGAAAAAGTCAAGGTTTCTACAGTGAAACCGTCCAGGTTTCTACAGTGAAAAAGTTCAGGTTTCTACAGTGATACAGTCCAGGTGAAACAGTCCAGGTTTCTACAGTGAAAAAGTTCAGGTTTATACAGTGAAAAAGTTCAGGTTTCTACAGTTAAAAAGTCCAGGTCTATAGAGTGAAACAGTCCAGGTTTCTACAGTGAAAAAGTTCAGGTTTCTACAGTGAAAAAGTTCAGGTTTCTACAGTGAAAAAGTTCAGGTTTATACAGTGAAACAGTCCAGGTTTCTACAGTGAAACAGTCCAGGTTTATACAGTGAAACAGTCCAGGTTTATACAGTGAAAAAGTTCAGGTTTCTACAGTGAAAAAGTTCAGGTTTATAAAGGGAAACAGTCCAGGTTTATACAGTGAAGCAGTTCAGGTTTATACAGTGAAACAGTCCAGGTTTATACAGTGAAACAGTCCAGGTTCATACAGTGAAACAGTCCAGGTTTATACAGTGAAACAGTCCAGGTTTATACAGTGAAACAGTCCAGGTTTAAACAGTGATAAAGTCAAACATAGATGCTCCTAACATCTCTAAGTTTACGTGATGCCTTATAGATATCTCAACTTAACTTATAATGAATTCATACAACAAATAAATTTATTGTTATTTCAGTATAGAGAAGTGAGAGCAGGAAGTCAGGAGTTCTATTCCTTGAATGAATATCGGAGCCAAACTTACTCTGCAGCTCTGTATTCGTCTCACTGAGTTTGTCTTCAGTGGCCTGGAGGAGGTCCGTCAGGTTGGTTCTGAGATCAGACACCTCTGAAGATGAATCAGGAGAAAGAGTCCAGGTTTATACAGTGAAACAGTCCAGGTTCATACAGTGACACAGTCCAGGTTTATACAGTGAAACAGTCCAGGTTTATACAGTGAAACAGTCCAAGTTCATACAGTGAAACAGTCCAGGTTCATACAGTGAAACAGTCCAGGTTCATACAGTGAAACCGTCCAGGTTTATACAGTGAAACAGTCCTGGTTTATACAGTGAAACAGTCCAGGTTTCTACAGTGAAACAGTCCAGGTTTATACAGTGAAACAGTTCAGGTTTATACAGTGAAAAAGTTCAGGTTTCTACAGTCAAAAAGTCCAGGTTTATACATTGAAACAGTCCAGGTTTCTACAGTGAAAAAGTTCAGGTTTCTACAGTGCAAAAAAGTCCAGGTTTATACATTGAAACAGTCCAGGTTCATACAGTGAAACAGTCCAGGTTCATACAGTGAAACAGTCCAGGTTTATAAAGGGAAACAGTCCAGGTTTATACAGTGAAGCAGTCCAGGTTTATACAGTGAAACAGTCCAGGTTTATACAGTGAAACAGTCCAGGTTTATACAGTGAAACAGTCCAGGTTTAAACAGTGATAAAGTCAAACATAGATGCTCCTAACATCTCTAAGTTTACGTGATGCCTTATAGATATCTCAACTTAACTTATAATGAATTCATACAACAAATAAATTTATTGTTATTTTAGTATAGAGAAGTGAGAGCAGGAAGTTAGGAGTTCTATTCCTTGAATGAATAACGGAGCCAAACTTACTCTGCAGCTCTGCATTCGTCTCACTGAGTTTGTCTTCAGTGGCCTGGAGGAGGTCCGTCAGGTTGGTTCTGAGATCAGACACCTCTGAGGATGAATCAGGAGAAAGAGTCCAGGTTTATACAGTGAAACTGTCCAGGTTTCTACAGTGAAACAGTCCAGTTTTATACAGTGGAACAGTCCAGGTTTATACAGTGAAACAGTCCAGGTTCATACAGTGAAACAGTCCAGGTTCATACAGTGAAACAGTCCAGGTTTATACAGTGAAACAGTCCAGGTTCATACAGTGAAACAGTCCAGGTTCATACAGTGAAACAGTCCAGGTTTATACAGTGAAACAGTCCAGGTTTATACAGTGAAACAGTCCAGGTTTATACAGTGAAACAGTCCAGGTTTATACAGTGAAACAGTCCAGGTTCATACAGTGAAACAGTCCAGGTTCATACAGTGAAACAGTCCAGGTTTATACAGTGAAACAGTCCAGGTTTATACAGTGAAACAGTCCAGGTTCATACAGTGAAACAGTCCAGGTTCATACAGTGAAACAGTCCAGGTTTATACAGTGAAACAGTCCAGGTTTATACAGTGAAACAGTCCAGGTTTATACAGTGAAACAGTCAAACACAGATGCTCCTAACATCTCTAAGTTTAAGTGATGCCTTATAGATATCTCAACTTAACTTATAATGAATTCATACATATTGTTATTTCAGTATAGAGAAGTGAGAGCAGGAAGTTAGGAGTTCTATTCCCTGAATGAATAACGGAGCTAAACTTACTCTGCAGCTCTGTATTCGTCTCACTGAGGCTGGTATTCAGCAGGTCTCTCTCCTCAGAAGCAGACGACAGTTTGTCTTCAGTGGCCTGGAGGAGGTCCGTCAGGTTGGTTCTGAGATCAGACACCTCTGAAGATGAATCAGGAGAAAGATTCCGGGTTTATACAGTGAAAAAGATCAGGTTCATACAGTGACACAGTCCAGGTTCATACAGTGAAACAGTCCAGGTTCATACAGTTGATTCAGTTTCACTGTCAGGCACAAGTGAAATAATTGATGTTCCAGTTGCTGATGTCACCATGATGATGTCACTCTATTGGGATTCCATCTGAAGTAAACCTAATGCCCTGACGTATACCTGCTGATATTCAGGAGACTCTGCATCTTCAGGATCTCATCTACATGGTGTCACCATTACTCAAGCCCTGACAGATACAGTTTTATGATCGGGGACACACTTCCCTCTGAATGAATAAAGTTATTGGGATTTCAGTTTAGAGAAGTGAAAGCAGGAAGTTAAAGGTTCTGTTCTTTGAATGAACGTCTGACCCAGACTCACTCCGCAGCGCTGCAGTCGTCTCACTGAGTTTGTCTTCAGTGGCCCGGAGAAGCTCCGTCAGGTCGGTTCTGAGAGCCGACACCTCTGAAGCTGAATCCCGCACAGAGTCACGGTCTGAAACACATCACAGGAAACAGAAACACAACTGATGGTTCCTTCCAGGGAAGGACAGGTCAACATGTTTCCTCACTTCACCCCGAGGTCAGGAAAGATGAATCGTCGTTTCTGCTGAATCAGTCTCTTACAAATGTCAACAACAAGAGGCCGAAATGAAACCGGCGCCGGCTTCAGTTCTGCAAATACCAATGCAGATGATATCAAGACAACAAGCAAGAAATCTACCGCAACTCTTTTTTCCTTTCACTGCAATTAATTCATGAATGAAACAAACTCTCTAATATTTAAATACAAATGACCCACTCAGGATTTCCTGGAGTCAAATCATAGGTGATAAATTTAGACACACCTGGCCTGAACTGAAGTTTTTGTAAAGAAAAAACAACAAAACAAAGAGTGAAATGTGACTGTAATGTAATTACAGTTAAATATGACAAATATCAGTTAGATCTCCTTGATGCTGCTCAAATTCTGACTTAATCAAACCAATGGTCAGGAGATTATGGTCGCAAAACTCTGAATTTGGAGATAAAGCCTCTCCTAGTGGAGGGAAAACACAGCTGACAGTTCCCAAAATCAGTCCAATTCTTCCTCGCACTGAGGTCAATGGAGACACAAAATTTGAAAATGATCCGTTGAAAATTTTTTCAGGCTTATAATGATAAATCACTCCTACAGCGAAGACTCTTCTTTACAACAAAACTATATTTATGATTATTGTATTCATTCAAATAGGTGGCCCTTAAAATCCACGGATTGCACCTTTAAAGCAAAACGATGCTCCATAACGAATGTGAATGAGAATAAAGCTCCCGAGGGTGACGTATGAAATCCAGACTCACGGGTGACGGCGAGGCCGATGATTCCAATCAGCAGGATGAAACCGATCAGACCCAGAACCACAGGAACCACAGGAACCCTCTTCCTTAAGCTCCACAGACCTGCACACACCAAAGAACCCAGTCAGCTCCAGCAGCATCGACAGGTGACCCCCACCCCGACCCCGCTGTCAGACGTCTTCACCTTCAAGGGTCAGTGGAGTTGATGACAGGAGAGGTTGGAAAGGTTCTTCTATGATGCTCATGTTCTCCATGGTTCCTCAGCTCTGCTCCTCCGACCTCTACGGCTGCAGAGAACGCCGTCACCATTTGGTTTCTATTTCTCTCGTATTTCCTGGAAAGCCAGAAGTTTCGGACATGGTAAAAATAATTTTTCCATCAGTCATCAACCAATGAAAGTGTTTTCTTTTTTCAAGTTCTGCATCTGTGTGTTCTGTAGAAATTTGCAATGTGAGCTTTGAGAAGAAGAACTCAGAAATGGATCTACTGAGTGTTTATTGTAAGGACGATTGAATAAATGATAAAAAATGGAGTTTGACTTTAAATGACTTCTTAATAAATGCGTAAAAAATGTTTATATTACACTGATTGGCCATAACATTAACACCACCTTCTTAACGTTGTAGAGGTCCCTCTTTTCACTCTGTGATGTTACTCTGTGTTCTGACACCTCTCTACCAGAACCTGCGTCGACTATTTCACCAGTTATGTGATGCAGTAGATCTTCTGTGGGATCAGACTAAATGAGCCTTCACTCCAATGAGCCTTGGGCACCTATGACCATGAATTGTCCTTCTTTAGACCTCTTTGGTAGATTCTAACCATTTCAAACCAGGAACACCCCAAAAGACCTGCAATTCTGGACAAGTCACTTGGCTTTGCTGTCAAAAGAATTTGAGCAGTACTTTGCAAATCTATCCCTAAATAACAAGTACCAATGAGTGGACCCATGACAATCTCTCATTACCCCCGGAAATCCTGCATGGTAATGCAGGAAGAAGGTCCTCTCATATAATAATAATAATAATAATAATAATAATAATAATAATAATAATTTTCATTTATAATGCACTCTACATTTGGATCAAATCTCAAAGTGCTACAAAGTAAAACCAGATAAAAGCATCAATAAAAAATAAAATAATAACTATATAAAAACCTGACCAAAAAGCAGCAATGTTAATTAAAGTTATAGGTTCTGCTAAAAGGGAAAGTTTTAAGTCCATTTTTAAATGTGTCAGTCGTCTGTGGAGCCCTCAGATGGTCAGGGAAGGCATTCCACAGACGATATAATATGATATTAGGCAAGTGGTCATAATGTTATGGCTCACCAATAACCATCCATTTTTCAGCCCCCAAGATTACTGTCAATACTAAGTTAGCCTTTGGTGCAAATAATGGTTGTGGACCACCTACAGGAAGTACAGGATGTTTCATTTTTTTTTAGATTGATCTCATGAAACGATGTGAAAAAGTATTGGACACCCTCCTGTTTTTTTTTTTTCTTTTTCCCAGACTAAAACTGTTAGATCTTCAAACATGTCTCAACATAAAAAAAGGTTACCTGAGTAAATACAAGGCTTAAATGAGAATTGAATGTACTGAACTGAGAGAAAAATAAACAAATTCATAGAAATGAGTTTTCTTGGGAAACAAATGGGCTTTTTCCTTTGGTTCTGAGTTGGGTGCGTGGAGCAGTGAGCTTGTTGAGGGTCCGGTCAGCGGTCTAGAGGGTCCGCAGACCGGTGCTTTCATGGAGGCTGAGACTGGATCTCTGGCTGGTCCCAGTTAGAAGTCTCGGTGCTCGGTTCTGAACCGGCTGAAGTCGTCCCAGGGCTGTTTGAGGGGAAACACCTGTAGTTCTCAACATTCTGATACAATCCCGACCAACAGATACTCCTGCTTGAGGTCAAGGTTTGCAGCCTTAGTAAATTCTACAAGTATTGTAGTACCAGAAGTAACCAGCGGTGCCTGAGGATGACTTGGTTCTGTAAAACTGACAAAAACTACTCCTTGTTTTTGTGTCAACAAAAACAACCAACCCACTTCAGTCAGCGAAAACACAACCTCTCCGTTCAGAGGTGACGAGGTTCAGAGATGGCGCTCTGAGGTCTGAAGGGTTTGGTTCGAGGGTCCTCACCCAGATTTAAGTCGTAATACTGCGAGGAAAAAAAGTGAATTTTGCAGAGTGGGAGATTCTGCCATGTCCCGATAACTCGTCACGTAATTTAGATTAGAAATACCATAAACGGTGATCCAAAAGTAATGGGATTACTGTATTAATACATTGAAGAGCATGAAAGGCTGTGTGTGTGTGTGTGTATATCTAAGACAGGAGATGA
The DNA here is from genome assembly GCA_037951165.1 of Lophius americanus. Lineage (NCBI taxonomy): Eukaryota > Metazoa > Chordata > Actinopteri > Lophiiformes > Lophiidae > Lophius > Lophius americanus. The sequence continues at coordinate 493,961 of JBBDHG010000245.1, forward strand.
CAAAAGCCCAGATTGCCGACCTTCCCTCTCACCAGTCTTAAAATTCCGACTTTATTCTCTTTATATTACATTTTTCTGTAATATGAAGATTTCTTTTTTTTTACAAGATTTTTTCTTCCCGTAAAATTAAAAGTTTTTTCTTACAAAATTACGACTTTATTCTGGTTAAATTATTTCTGGACTTTATTTCGCGGTGGCCCCAGTACTCCTTCGTATTACGTGCTTGAGGTATGATGATATGGACGTTTCACTGATCCGGCTCAAACATGTCTTCTGTCTGTCTCCTGTTTGAGCAGAACCAGAACCGGGAGCATGGAGGCTGTGTGGACAGAAGGCAGAGGACAGCAGAGGTCAGAGCAGAAAGTATTTATTAAGATCCAGAGAGGAATCAGGCCTACAGGAAATCAATATCAGCCATCACAGAGAACATCGAACAACCAAACCCGCTGATGACCAGAGACCAGTTATTGATCGGACCCTCTGAGGGGCTCATTATGGACTTAATGTGAAGAATGAAACATCCGTCGGGTCCTAATTGTTCCAAACGCTTCTGATTAAACTCACATTGTCTTTGATTTTTTTTTTTTTGCAGCACATTACAGAAAATAAAAATCAGTTTGATGAAAGTCCTGACGAGTCAAGGCCAACTTGATGGGCATCGTAACACAAACATAAGCCCCGCCTCCAAAACATCCCCCTCCCTTTTTAAAACTGCCTGCTGCACCTTGTAATGACTGAAAAGTTATATTTAAAATCGATAAAATTATGTTTCGTCTTTTCAACTCTAGTCCGAACTTTTTTTTATTTCACCAATTTATTTCTCTCTTATTGTAAATCCTTCGCCGTGACTCACATCATCAGTCAATCATCATTCATATTAATTTAGAGGCGTTCCACAGACTTCATGGGTAACTGTGGGCGTAGCGAGAGGCTCCACCCACACTGTGCGTCAGTATCAAACTAAGTTCAAAAATAATAAACCCTTTGGAGAAGTGACGTCCCAATGTGTCTATTGCTGCCTTTGATCTTTTGATCTCCCTTTTGGGTGGAGCTGGGGGCTAAGTGGCCTAAACAGAGACGCTGAAGTGGACGCCGCGGGAGACGGAGGCTACGGAGAATCGGGAGATACTCTGCATAAATCTGCAAGAATCTTTCCTTAAGCTAGAATACTGCTGTGTCTTGGTGGAGGTTGGCGCTCTGTGAGTACTTTTAAGTTTTAAACGTTATGAAATCTCGTTTTTATCCAGCTCTAGTTTCCCCGCCTGAAGGCTTTGACATTAACGTACGCGATGAAACAGGAAAGACGTAAGAAGAAGATAAGGAAGTCGCTTATTCTTACACATGGTTTGGAAACTAACTCTGTCATGAGAAAATAGAGCAGAACTGAAAAATCTGATTAAAGAAACCATGTTTACAAAGTTTAAGAAAATCGGGTCACTACAGGAAGCAAACTGGATGTGGATCATACTTAGGACCTGACCCTGTAGGTCCAGGTCCTGTAAGTCTTAAAGGACCTGGACCCCACTGACAGCTCAAAGTTCTACATATAAGACAAAGAAATGTGTACAAAGATAGAAAAAATATCTCTAAAGACATTCATGAGCCGGTTCTTTCACACATGTTGGACTTCTCAGTGTACCAGGAGGTGGGCAGCCTTCCTCTGCAGGTTCAGGCCACTGAGGGGTGAGAAGGGGGGGAGGCCTTCAAAGCCCAGCAGCTGACGGGTGGAGGACTCCCAGCTCCGACCAAACTCCAACCGGCTGTAGACAGACGGGTACTGGCGGTCACCCCAGCGAACCCAATCCACTGCTTTCTTCACCATCTCCCAACGCTTGGGCCTGGAAGAGAGAGTCGGTCAATCATCTAGAGGGGAGGAAAGACTAAAGATACACAATCCCTCTGGTTTGCTTCCCCTTTAAAGGTCACTTCCTCTCTCCACTTTTGGATTCATCACATCTGGTTCTGACTAGCTTTGAAGTGCATGGGGTGTGTCTGATAAAAGAGTCTTCACTACGAAGAACCAGGTCTTCCTGCTGCTTTGGACCGACCTCGGCAGAGACTCGTCCAAGCAGAAGAGGGTCCGGAGCAGATTGCCCTCCTGCTGCTTCTCCACCCTCATGAGCTGCAGAACCAGGAGAGTCGCCACCAGCCTCAGGATGTCTGCATGGGCCTTCACACCTACACACGCCCACACACACACACACACACACACACACACACACACACACACACACACACACACACACACACACACACACACACACACACACACACACACACACACACACACACACACACACACACACACACACACACACACACACACACACACACACACACACACACACACACACACACACACACACACATTTTCATTTAAAAAAAAAAGAAACACGTGAAGACGCACGGTGACAGTTAAAGAACATAAGAACGCCAGTCATAGAATCAGTTTTTAGACGTAGACGTAAATACAGAGTCGGAACTTGAGTAAGCAGGAACTAATTATACATATTTCAAAAACAATAGATTTGACATCTCATTTATGTGTTTATAGGAACAAGATTGCAGCATATTGGAGATATATTGTGCAAAGAATATATTGTGCACACAATGGGACACAGGGCAAACAAAGGCCGGCAGTACAGAGGAAGGAGAAAAGGTTAAGGCAAACATTTAACATTGTACTCACTCCTGAACATTTCATTTGGCTCCTAAATACTTTGGGTGTCGGTCTGATCCAGACTGAGACCACCTCAGTGGCCCAGTGGTTTGAAATGGTGAGTCATATATTTGTACTCCCTGCTGAAGGTTCTGAGGGAGTTCTCACCTAAAGATCTGATGCCTCTGCTTCTCAGGAACACGTCGGCGAAGACGTCTACGTCGACGTTTATGATTTCTCCCAGTTCTGTCGTCAGTTCCCAGTACCCCTTCTGCAACACAAAGACAAAAGCCGTGTTCTCATTTTCAAGAGAATCAGGAATCTGCCGGCGTGAATCTCTTGATTCACGGTAAAAAACATTAAAGTACCACTTCAGCCCAGAAAAGTTCTTTCACGCCGGGAACGAACCTCGTTCCTCTCTTCAGTCTGATGCAAACATTCCGAAGTTTAAACATTACAGTACGAAGGCATTTTTCTGATGACCCCAGGTGATTAAAAAGAGGAAGAAAGACAAAGTGGAATAGGCAGACATTTTTTTAAATTTTTTTTTATAGGGAAATGGTTCGAGGAAGTCGTTGAACAAAATGAATAAAACGCTGAAACAATCAGCTGAAAAAGTGTCAGAGTCGTTTAAAATAGAAACTATACTCTCTAAAGAGAAAAGAAAAACAAACAACATTCAGTCAAGACAAAACAAAAAATTTTTTTGGGAAATATAAACGCCATAGACCAACTTTGGTGCCGATGAATCGACTCCAGGAGATCCATCATGCATCTCAGAGTTCACCTGAAAAGTTCATATTTACTCTAAAAACTCATATTTTAACTTAAAAGTTCATATTTACTCTACAAACTCATATTTTAACTTAAAAGTTCATATTTACTCTAAAAACTCATATTTTAACTTAAAAGTTCATATTTACTCTACAAACTCATATTTTAACTTAAAAGTTCATATTTACTCTACAAACTCATATTTTAACTTAAAAGTTCATATTTACTCTAAAAACTCATATTTACTCTAAAAACTCATATTTTACTCTAAAAGTTCATATTTACTCTAAAAACTCATATTTTAACTTAAAAGTTCATATTTACTCTAAAAGCTCATATTTTACTCTAAAAGCTCATATTTACTCTAAAAACTCATATTTTACTCTAAAAGCTCATATTTTAACTTAAAAGTTAATTCTTACTGTAAAAGCTCATATTTTACTCTAAAAGCTCATATTTTAACTTAAAAGTTCATATTTACTCTAAAAACTCATATTTTACTCTAAAAGTTCATATTTTAACTTAAAAGTTAATATTTACTCTAAAAATTCATATTTTACCTTAAAAGCTCATATTTTAATCTAAAAGTTCATATTTTACTCTAAAAGGTCATATTTTACTCTAAAAGTTCATAGTTCAACCCAAAAGTTCATATTTTCTCCTAAAGTGTGATTTTACTCACAAGGGGAAGTTTCTCTGAGACAAACAGTTTTTCAGACAAACCTCCATATTTAATCTGAGGAGTTCATTCAGGGGGGTTGCTTATACAACGCAGGGGATTGGGGGAATTTTGGACATTTATTTTTGTTTTTTTATGTCTAGTTAACGAGATTGAAGTTGTGAGGAAGGACAGTTGTGAGCGGGTTGCTCTTGTGTTCAGGTGTTCTGTACGATCCGGCTGAAGGCGTGTGAGCGGATCTTGTCGGAGAAATCATAGAAAGTGAGCGAATGTCTTACCGAGTGCTGCATCTGGAAGATCTGGTTCCATCTGAGCGTTCGCTCCTCTGACCTGAAACGACACGACCGCAGTTTGTGAGTGTGATGAACGTGGACACAGACGCCGGGTCCGGGTCCACTGGTCCGGTCATGTGCTGCGGCTTCAGTGGTGAAGCTTAAAGTAGAGTTAAAATCTGGCAACAACGAGGCCGTTAAAATATGATGAGGGTTTGAATAAGCAGTTTTTGGACTCACCTGACGAGGCGATGAAACGATGAGCTTGAAAAACATATTTTTGAACTGCGTCTTTTTGGTGCAATCCTGACACCCGATATTTCATTTCCTATGCTGAACTCGTCGGCGGACGAACTGGGGTCAGATGATAAGACTTGTAGTTCCTCCAGAGTTTCTTCCTGATAGTCTGCAAACCTACTGGAAACTTCTGTCGGAGCTAGAAGAAGTGAGCTTGCGTAGGATGAAGGCGCTTTGGCTTCGCTCTCAGCGTCCCGTCGTTCTCCTGAGTCGGCGGAAATGTTGTCTGCCTTCACGCCCACCCTCGTCCCCTCATCAGCCATCGCTCTCATGGCAGCTTTACGCATAGGTAGGCGCCTGGTTCCGTAGCCCTTGAGACCAGCTCGTGAAAAGATCTTATCAGATCCATGCTGCTGAGAGACAGGAGGTGGAGGAGGGTCACCTGAGATAAATATTGAATGAGTTGGAAGGGATGAATGTGGAGGGGCTCGAGCTGCAAACGTTTGTCCTAGTTGTGGAAGGAACTGACGAGTTAATGAGACTCCAAGACGGGGAGGGGGAGGAGCTGGAGAGCCAAAATGTTGGAGCTCGGAGCGACGAGAAGATTTGGTTAGGGCTTGGGAAATTAGGCCTCCTTGCACAAAACGAGAATTTGCAGAAGCTAGAGAAGCAAGAGGCGGTTCTTGTTGAAGAAGGGACTGAGAAGAAAATGAGCATCCGGACGAAAGAAAGAGTGGCAATGGAAATGGGTCCAAGGCTGGAGGAGGAGGAGGCCCAATCTTGCCGGTTCTGTGTCTTCGAGAACTCTGAACGCTCGTCCCTTTCACCAAGCAGCTCTAGAAAAACAGGGAAATGGAAAGAAACACAACATTGAGTCAGAAACAACCATACAAGGTCATTGGAGGTCAAAGGTCATTGGAGATCAAAGGTCATTATAGTTCACACACTGAAATCAGTTTGTCAATAAACACTTTAAAGCTATGGTCTCGGTCTGCCCTTCACCTTACGGCTGTATGCAGGAAGTCTAATTGAAGGCTTCACCAGCCATATCATTAAAACCACCAGCATATACTCCTGCTCTGAACTCCAGCAGAACTCGGAAGGTTCTGCTGTGGTTTCTGGTACCACCATGGATCAGACATGATTGTCCCAGAAGTGCTTCACTGGATTGAGATCTGGGGAACCTGAAGGCCGAGTCAGTCCCTTGAACTGGTTGTTGTGTTCCTGCAGAGAGTCGGCGAGCTTCATCCTGCTGGAAGAGGTCGCTGCCATCAGGGAATCCCGTTTAGGTGGGTGGTCCGTGTCAAAGTAACATCCACATGAAAGGTCCAGCCCAAGGCTTCCCTGCACCCCAATTCCTTCCCTGCTTCCAATAATGCATCCTGGTTTCATCTCTTCTTCTCTCCCTGTCCCCAGTTCACCAATCATCCTCCCTTAGTCCACTTTGGTAGGTTCTAATGGCAGCAGAACAGGACCACGCTGGAGAGGCTCTGGCCCCGGCGTCTAGCCATCATAATTTGATCCTAAGCAAACCCGCACAAATTCATCCTTTAAAACATCAAATTCAGGACAAAGTCCTTCTTCCCGCCTCATTCTTCACCCCCCCACTGAGGGGTAACATTGTAAAGAGATAATTAATCTCATTCTGACTTCACCTATCACCTCCATCGGTGGTTATAATGTTATGGCTGACCGTCTATTATGGATTAATAAAGTGTGTTTGCTTGTTAATGTCTTTGTTTGTTTCATTGGTGCTCTTTGGGCATGAAGACACTTACCAGGGGGGAAGGTTCTGCGGAGATGGATTTAGGTATCGCTGCGTCACAATATTGCAACTCCATAAAATCTCCATCTTCTTCTGATGAAACCGTTTCTTCCTCGCTCTCTGCCTCATCATCGTTGTTTACGCCACCATCCTGCACATGAGACACACGCAGCCTATCAACGTGGGAGTTACTCAATCACGACATTTGAATCTGCTCTTTCCCTCTAATCATGACACACATCGCATAAAAAGCCATCAATACGATCCTCCTCCTCTTCCTCTTCGCCATACTGAGTGGACTTCCAGCTGATGTAGGGGAGGAAGTCCACATCTTCTTCTAGCACCAACTTGGGGATATCCATGAAGCCCTGTTCTTGCTCTGGATCCTAGGGGAGGGAGAGTTGATTGGCTGGAAGGTAATAAAATATGTAATGAGCCCTTTAAATGTAAGCAGTGGGGTCAGTGGGATCAGTGGGGTTAGTGGGATCAGTGGGGTCAGTGGGATCAGTGGGGTTAGTGGGATCAGTGGGATCAGTGGGGTTAGTGGGATCAGTGGGGTCAGTGGGATCAGTGGGGTTAGTGGGATCAGTGGGATCAGTGGGGTTAGTGGGATCAGTGGGGTTAGTGGGATCAGGGGGGTCAGTTGGATCAGTGGGATCAGTGGGGTTAGTGGGATCAGTGGGGTCAGTGGGATCAGTGGGGTTAGTGGGATCAGTGGGATCAGTGGGGTTAGTGGGATCAGTGGGGTCAGTGGGATCAGTGGGGTTAGTGGGATCAGTGGGATCAGTGGGGTTAGTGGGATCAGTGGGGTTAGTGGGATCAGGGGGGTCAGTTGGATCAGGGGAGTCAGTGGGGTCAGTGGGATCAGTGGGGTCAGTGGGATCAGTGGGATCAGGGGGGTCAGTGGGATCAGTGGGGTCAGTGGGATCAGGGGGGTCAGTGGGGTCAGTGGGATCAGGGGGTCAGTGGGGTCAGTGGGATCAGGGGGGTCAGTGGGGTCAGTGGGATCAGGGGGGTCAGTGGGATCAGTGGGCTTAGTGGGATCAGGGGGCTCAGTGGGATCAGGGGGGTCAGTGGGGTCAGTGGGATCAGGGGGGTCAGTGGGGTCAATTGGAACAGGGGGGTCAGTGGGGTGAATGGGTGGGTGGGCTGGATGTCCCGAGCAGCGACAGACCCTGTCCTCGATGGCCACGAAGCTGGTGAACTGAGACAGGATGGAGAACTCTTTGCTCAGCTCGATGATGAAGTTTTTCATCTCCGCTTTCTTCCCCTGGGAAAGAAGAAAAATCCCCAATCAACACGCGGAACTTTGTTCTTCTCAATGTAAAACCCGGAAAATCAAATCAGCCGCGACAAACTCGGACCGTGGATGCCGGTGTGCATGTACACACACACCCACAGACACACACCTCATGTTCAGCTTCATCGAGGTCCAGGCTTCCGTCTTCGTAATCCCTGACGAGCGCTCTCGCTGTGAGCTTGTGCAGAAACTGCCCGCACATACACACACACACACACACACACACACACAATGTATGTTTTACAAGGGCAGCAGGATAGCAACAAAGACTCATGACGTATGAAACGGATGGTGAGAGTCATATATACACACATATACACACATATACACGTGTATATGTGTGTATATGTGTGTATATGGGGGGGGGTTCTTACGGTGCCTCTGGTCGTCTGTAGATCGCTGGTTGACACCATGGTCTGAAGCTCCTGACCACTCAGGTTTCCAAAGAGGGTGGCCTACAGGAGCATTTCAGTCATTTAATAGGAAAAACATGTAAAATTAAAGGAACAGCTCACCCAAAAACGAAAATGCCATCCATGTCCGTGGTTCTTAGTTCACTAAAGGGTTCTGGAGTTGTAAATATAAACAGAATCCAGTTGCAAAAAAAAAAAAAATAGGTTATTGCCTTGTTTTTAAAGTGAAATGTGAAGGATGGGAACTCTAGTCTGTGAAGTTTAACGTCCAGCTGAGAAAAGAAGGTGTGAATTTAGACTTTTGGCTGAGCTGCTTTACTCACTAACAGGATTTTCTTCAGTGTGTTTTCTATTATTTCACATTTTTATAGTTTTTTCTTGTCTGGTAAAAGACAATACCAAGAAATAAGATGATGCTGAGTTCTGGTAGAACTGTGACGTGCATCTTAAATCATCTTAATTAACGCTTTAATGTCCTCACCTGTAAAATAATTTAAAAAAAAACACACACAAAAAATAACTGTAGAAATCTAGAAAATTAGAATTTGATTTCCTGGGTTAAAAAACTATTTAAGGGTTATTGGACTTTTTTTTGGTTCAATAAAGTTACATAATTCTGTTTAGTAACTCCTTACACGCTTTAAAAAATGCCAAAAACCCCAACTCATCCTAAAAAATAGGGCTTCCTGAATAGCCATATTAAATGCCTCGCCCCTCAGGGGTTCCCCCAGTGCTCCATCCTGGGCCCCTTACTCTTTAGCCTCTACATGCTGCCACTGGGTCGGATTATAAACAGGTCCAGGTAGATTTTCGATAAGAAAGAGAGACTCAGAATGAGCTGGACCCAACATCTGAGCGGGACATCAAGGTGTTATTAAGGAGCAGCATACCTGAATGCAGTGCGGCACAAAGCCGTAGACCAGGGTGTGGCAGTCGTTGAACAGAGCGTGGAGCTGCTGGGGGGCCTGGACAGGAGGAGGGGCTCCCGGTCCGAACTGCTGCCACTTTACAGACACGGAGCTGCAGCCTGGAGACGTCATCCGCGTCACCTGACTCGCTACCTGCGGCCCAAACACGCCGGGGGTCAACAGGTGAGTGGGGTTCATTTAACGCTCTGGACCACTGTGTTTCAGTCACGCTTTACGACATTAGATTTGGACTTTGCCGGTTCTCTCACATCTGTGTAAAGTGGTGCCTGTAATTATTTAGCTGCACCACCATAAGTATTCTCTGTAAGATTTAAAACAAGACTCCTTTCAATGTATGTATGAATGGTTCTTAATTAGGTTATAAATAAGGTTGTAAACACGTCATAAGTCATCAGTTAACGTTTATAAACAGCTTATAACACAGCTCTCAATTTAGCAGTTTGCTCACTATTTGGCAACATCAATTGAGCTATACAGATAAGTGGGCTCACTATTTGGCAAGCATCAAGTCTCTGATACCCTTTATATCTAATGAGTTATAGCTGATTATTAATGATTTGTAAAGTGTTTACAACTTAATTACTAAACAATTTACAAGGTATTTATAAACCCTTAATAAGGGGAATCTTTTATGTGCAAAATGAAGCTCTTACTTTAATAATCGGTACTATTAGAATAAACAAAAGATTATAATAAAGAAGTTAAAAGTCCAGTAACGGCAGGGATAAATGAATAATCTTTTTAGATTGTATCTCTGACCCGATAGGAGGAACCGGACCTCTCTGAACGAGACGTGATGAGCGTCACCAAGGACCCAATGGTCCTTACTAGCAAGTCTGACTCTGAAGAGTCGGGTTTGAGTCATTCAAATCTGAGCGGCAGGTTTTAGTCAGCGGTACTCGGGCCCACCTTCTCGGCCCAGTTGTGTTTGGTTTTCGTGTCGAAGAATTCAAAAGCTCCACCGCCGACCTGGGCCAGAGTTCTCAGCATGTGCCTGTTGGCTGTCGCACTGAAACGAGGAAGAAGCATAAACATGATGTCTATAAAAAAGTCTGCATTCATTAATAAACTAATATTACTGCGTTGAGAAAACGTCAAAAATAAAAAGAAGCTGACACTGTGTCGCTGTTTTTGTCTGCATCGGTACCGGACTCATCCACATAACGGGCATGACAGTACCATTATCTGATAGACAGTCAACATCCGTGACCTGTGACCTATGACCTAATTCGGACCTGAGGCCGCAGGTGAAGACGCGGCTGTGCTGCGTGTTTTCTCTGACCAGCTTCAAGGTGAGCTCGGGGTTCTGGATGTGACCGTCCGACACCAGCAGCAGGTTCCTGACGCCGCGGGACGGAGGCAGCAGGCTGAGAGCTCGCAGGGGCCGCCACAGCTCGGTGGTGCCCCCTACTGGAGAGACGCGCTGGAAGGGAAAATATTAGGATATATGTGTGTGTGTATATGTATATATATATACACACACACACACACACACACACCAGACACGCACACACACACACACACACACACACACACACACACACAATATATAGTAAAATATAAAATGAATGTTATCTGCCATAAAAACATAAAATAATAGATACGAGTAAGAACATTTTTATATCTTATTATGAAGAGGATTATGTCTGGTTGAAGTAAAGCATCCTGTCATAACTCACCCTGATGAAGCGCTCGGCGTCCTGATGGGCATCGAAAAGTGGCCGCGCCGTCAGGAACGCCGCCGTGTGACCTGGGGACACAAACGCAGCAAAGGTGAGGAGACTTTAGTGAGATGTTGTGGGAGCTCAGATCTTTCAGATGGGAATTCTCCTTCTCTTGTAGGAGTGGGAATAACCGCACGCTGTTGTTGTACCTCATTCTCAGATCATGTGAGACGTAAGAAATAATAATCCTGGTTTAATTATTAGATTCATGGATTGTGACACTGTATTTATTAAACAGATCTTAATTTTTTTAGCTAGATGTCTCTCAATTTTACACACTGCACCATTCATTTCAACTATCTCCTTGTCAACATGTAATTCCTCCGTTTTATTTAGGTCACATGGTACAAGAGGGTAAAATGTGAAATGATAAAACTGACCTGTGCCAAATAAAATGACATTGAGTCTGAGCTTGGGTTCGAGGGTTTTGAGGACCTGCAGGGCGATTCTTTGGGCCAAGCGGAGAGACTCTCCCTTCATGGACTCGGACGTGTCCAGCAGCAGGACGACTTCGTCGGATGCTGAGCTGGAGCTGACGTCAAAGTTTGGATAGAAAACCAACATGCAGGCCTGGAAGAGAGAGAGAGAGAGAGAGAGAGAGAGAGAGAGGGGTAGAGAAGCACTGAGTGAGAGAGCGAGAGGATGGCAGACATGCAGCGCAGTGAGACGGACCTGGCTGTCCTTCACAGGGTGCTTCTCCACCCACATCCTCGGATGATGGACCTCAGACAGAGTGATTGACAGCTGGAAACCGTCCGGACCCATCACCTCTCCCGGGAGAACGCTCAGCACGGCCCTACAGTCCGTTCTCTGTGGGATCATACAGAGAGAATAAATAATCAAGCAGGGTCACGAGTCATGACGGCACTCTTATTATTTCATAATTACAACGATTATTATTATTATTATTAAAATTGGATTATCCTACATTTGGAGACAAACATCAAATAAAATGAAAGTCCTTAAAAAAAACCCAAAACTGACGAAGATTCTGATTTAATGAAGCATTAAAAAAGCAGACCATTATTACTTAATAATAACCTTGTAACATACATTATTATGGTATTATGTTCCTGACACTTATCTGATGATGGTCATTTATCGAGTCACCATGGCGATTTGACAGAAATACAACAAAGTTCATGTTATTCTGCCCAGTTTTTGTGGGACAGAACCAGGAGGACTCTCCGTTTGGGCCAGCTGGACAGACAATGGACCCAGAATGGGGCAAAAATGGGATTTTGGCTGCAAAATACCACCTCTATCCACCAGAGGGACCAGACCACCGACCTTCAGATAAGCATGACTGCTCTAACTCTCCTAAAGTGAAAACACAAAAGAATTTACTTTAATCTTGATTTGATGAGTGATGCACTTCAGGCTGGTGATCTCGTACGGCATCGTCACCGCCATGTCCAGGGTGAACTCTCTGAGGACGAGAAACAAGACTATGAACTCCTCCCGCAGGGTTAGACGCACTTGTGCAAACGTTTTATTTCATTAAGGACTAATTCATGAAGATCGCAGATTCCAGGACTTGCTTGAAGACGTAATGTGTTTATCTCACCTCGCGCTCGCTGACGCGTCGGTCACGCAGACTTTCTCTACCGTCACCTGTTGAACAGACAAGAACGTTGACAGTCAATGCAACAGAAATAAAAGCCTGGATAAAAGGAAGACACTTCAGGTGTCGTCGTCTCACATCTCCACCCTGGTAGGACTGTTTTAATGCAGGAAACAAGCTCCTCCCACTGAGTTATGGCCTCTGATGAGTCACAAGGAAGGACAACTGTGTTCATTATTACCTAAAATTTCTGATGATGTGTTTGACTAGCCATAACATTCCAACCACTGACAGGTTAAGTCACAGGAGCACTGATTGTCTGGTTACCGTGGTTACTTGTCGGCGGGAGAGACAGATCAGTCAGCGGGAAAAAATGGGCTATCCTAAGAATAGGAAAAGATCACGATGGGGACTGAATTGTGATGGCGGCGTGAACCGATGACAGGACGAAGGTTAGCCTACAGAAGAGCTACTGTGGCACTCAACAAGTTAAGGTTGTGAAAGAAAGTTATCAGAACACACAGTGACATCACAGAGCAAAAAGAGCAACGACACAAGAGGATGGTGGTTTTAATGTTATGGCATATCATCGTCATCCTCATATATCAGATGTGATTAAGAACCCTTTAATGTCTTCAAAGATAAAATAAAACTAAAAACCATAGAACAATGATTTGTTTGCATATGTTATCCGTCTGCTGTGGTGTCCCCCACGACTCCGTCCTAGGCCCCTTACTCTTTAGCATTACTTTTCATCCACATGCTGTAAAGTAAATAAACACAATCAAGCTCAGTTTTCAGTTCCTCCCGAGATCCCTGTTATAAACCTATATATATATAGGTATCCTGTAGGATGGAGCTGACGCTGAGGCCGGACCTCCTTACCTGGGTGGTCTGGTGGAGCGCCGCTCCCTCCTGCCACGGAGCCACGCTTCCCGGCAGGGAGAAGAGAATCCTGCCGCCTCTCACCACCAGCTCGCACACGAAGGTGACTTTAATGAGGACGGTGGCGCCGGGAGGAAGGTTACCCACGCTGATGGTGAACACGTCCTGCAGAGGAATATGACATCAGCGCCGGAGGGAAAAGCTGCTTCGGATCAATCAGTGCTTCTATGGAGCGGCTAAATCCGGTTCTGTTGTAGTAAAATGATCCGGCATAAACCTCTGCTTCATTAAAACGGCGTCACACATGAACGCTGTGACGTCCAAATGTTGTGCAGGAGGTTTGGGCCGCAACATCAGGATTTGAGCTTCTGTCACTGTATAAGCTCATATATTATGAGCAGGAAATGAAATCTGTCTCATGGTTTCTTCTGTCCTAGTAACAACATCTAGGCTGAAGCTCACACCTCTGCTGAGCCTCAGCCGCCGGCCTACAGGCGGCTAGTTCAGAAAAACGTTAAGAATAAAGTGAATTATCAGGGCGATGTTTCATATTTAGAAACGAGTAGACTTTGAAGAGGTCTTTGGCTGTGAGTGCAGAGAGGGAGGACCTACAGGAGCGTCCTGGTCCATCAGGTAGGCTCCCTGACCTTTCTCGATGGCCTGCTTGTAGTCCTTGCGAGCCGTTTCTTTCTCCTTCACCTGAGATCCAAGCAGAGACAACGGTCTCCAAAAGGGATTTATAAAACTTGATTCATATAGTCCTGATGTTCAATCAGCGGTTCTGTTTGGATGTTGGGTTCAGCTACCTTTCCCACCACATGTTTCCCGTCGATGAAAGCTTCGAACCCACACACCGCTGCAGAGTCAGTCAGAGGGAAAACGTACTTGGCCTCGATGGGAGCAGAACTCAGGTTGGAGTATTTTTGGAATATGATGACCTGAAGGTGGAGGAGAGGAGAGCCAATGATGATCCACACTTGTACTCTAGTGAAGGTTTGAATGCAAGACTTTGGACTTGATGAAGTATTTTTTTCAGGGCGTGATACAAGTTTTTATTCAAATAAAAAAAGGTGAAAAATTTTATCCAACGCTGGTATTTGAAGAAAAAAAAGCAAAAGGAAACATGAGTTAGTGTTTGTCACCTTAGCTAGAAGATCCATCAGTTTGGCCTTCACATGAACGGCCTGCAGGGGGAGCTGCTGACCCGAGCTGTCCAGCAGCGCCGCAGTCACGTCACGTTTAATGATTTCAACGCCATCATCCTTGGACCCGAGCTCTACACACCCACACATACACACACAAACACACACGCACACACACACAAATACGCAGAGTAACACACACACAGTTTGTTTGAACAGCCGCTAATGTTAAAAATCAAACGTTAAAAATGATTGAAGGTTTGAAAAAAGTAAAGTACGTAAATTGAACAGTAGGTAAAAGTATTTTGAAGATTTTTTAGAATCACTTTTACATCCCTGAACTGCTGACCTCACAGAAATAGTTAGGTTGAGTCACTAAGGACCATTTGAGATTATTGATGAGTCACGTTTAATCTGAGGAGTTCAATCAGGGGGGACTGATGGTACAATGCAGGGGATTGGGGGGATTTTAAGGGATATTAACATCAATCCATTTCCCTCTGACTGGGAAAGAAACCGGACCCGGAGGGTTCACCTTGGTCCGACGCGGGCAGACCGGGCTCATCTGTGACGACGGCGGGACAGAACTCTTTGGGTTGTTCTTCAGAAACGTTGAACCGGGCCACATACGCCAGCCTCACCTGACCCGGACAGTACACCACGTACTCATCGCCCTGGAGCGGAGAAGTCCCGTCAGAGTCCTTTATTGGTCACGTTCTTTCTCTCCACGTTCAAACTCAAAGCTTCCTTACCTCAAAGTCGGTGGGAGTGGCGTCGGTACGGCGGACGCCGTGGACGCTATGGTGCCCCTCGGGAGCCTGAGTCAGCGAGACGTCTCTATCGTGGACGTCTTTGCACCGCCCCAACGCCACCTCGCACACCAACAGCAGCCGGGAGCCGTCCGTCTCAGACGGCCGGGAGAATTTCAAAATGTTTCTGTGAGCAGAGAAGAAAAGTGGCGACGGCGTTGATGCTTAATTAAAATCAGAATAATAATCATCCCTCTTCAAACGTGTATTCTTCGGCGAGGTTCAAGGCGGCATAAAAGGCATCAACTCATGGAACAAGTCAAGTTTTTGTCACTCACGAGAGATCGTCACTGAAGTAGATTCCACTGCCGAGATGACCGACGTCTGTTCTCTGTATCCCATGATGCTCGGCTGCAACGCGAGGCAGCAGCAGCCCGCTACGGAGAGAGTAACAATATAAACTCAGAGATTTTTTTTCTTTATTGTTTGGCTAAATACGTAATCGTGCCTTCAACATTAATATAACATCACATACCCTGATCAGCCATAACATTATAACCACTGCCATGTGAATTGTTGGCGGGATATATTAGATGGCAATTGAGTATTTTGTCCTTGAGTGAGTGAGTGAGTGAGTGAGTGAGTGAGTGAGTGAGTGAGTGAGTGAGTGAGTGAGTGAGTGAGTGAGTGAGTGAGTGAGTGAGTGAGTGAGTGAGTGAGTGAGTGAGTGAGTGAGTGAGTGTGTGTGTGTGTGTGATCTCACCGAGACAGTATCCCCACAAAGTTGCTGGGGCTGCTGCAGTGGAAAAGGGTCCTTACGTTCCCAATGCCCCTGTTAAATGTCTGAAGCTCCACCCCTCTGCAGACTCGCACAACCTGATGCATCCGGACGTTCCTGCAGAGATCAGACACACTTTCAGTCAGGTGATGCAAATGACAACATTAGAAACATCATTATTGTCGTGTAGAATTATTCTTGAGATAAATTCATTCTTCTTCAGCAGACTTATTCTTCTCTCGTTCTCTCGTGAGAGAAGGAAAAAAGGAAACCATTCTTTGTTTCTGCTGAACAGTCATTTATTTTTCACACTTTCAAATTAGAAAAATCTAAATCAAATCTTTATTAATTTTTTATTGTTTTAGGGAAAAGGAAGGAAGGAGTGAGAAAAGAAGGAAAAAAGGAAAAAACATGAGGGAAGTAATGAATGATGGAAGTGAGAGAGTGAAACGGTTCACACTGCCCCACAAGAGGAGCGACTACAGCAGCACTCTGTCACACGTTTGGGCGGGTCAGAATCGCTGAACTGGGTTCTGTGCTGTCCCGGGAATGTACGACAGAAAAAGCATCTGAGAGGCGGAACGCTACCTGGCCTTCAGCTGAGCGGACACCGCCTGAAACTCCGAGCTGCCTGGGGGAACGACCTCGACGCTGCACCTCAGAGCGCGGTACTTCCCCAGAGAGGAAGTCGCGGGTCTCCTCAGCGTCATCTCGCCGACGCTCAGAACGTCTCGGATCAACTAGAGGGCAGGGAGAGATGGCGCTGGAGTTAGCCAGGGTGGTATGGATGTGAGACGTTCACAAACAAATAAAGTTACTGCGTCACAATTACAGTTGGAAGAGTTAAACTATCAGGGGGTCTGGCTGTGTGTGTGTGTGTGTGTGTGTGTGTGTGTGTGTGTGTGTGTGTGTGTGTGTGTGTGTGTGTGTGTGTGTGTGTGTGTGTGTGTGTGTGTGTGATACCTGACAGAGGTCCAGTGTGTCAGAAATGTGCCGGGCGCTGTGAGGAATGGGGTATCCAAGCTGCAGCAGGGTGTCGACCTCAACCAGGAGAGGCCGCGCCTCCTGAAGACTTCCCTTTCCCATCTTCCTCTGAGCCTGCAGCAGCAAGCCCTCCGCCCTGCTCACCTACACCCACACACAGACAAGGATGATTCTAGTGGGCCGTGGACGGCGGGTGGAGCGATCCACGGAGGGAATCTTACATCGTTGAGGCTGAGGTGGTCGACTGGAACTCTGAGGACGTTACCGAGACGGTCCAGGGCCTCGGTCCACAGCAGCTCCACGAAGACGCCCACTTCTTCTGATAGGTCTCCTGTGCTCAGCTTCTCCTCCATCAGCAGCTGCAAGGGAAACGGGTCACAAGGTTCTTCAGATGTCAGATGTCAGATGTCAGATGTCAAACACATACTAATCTTGTTCATGCACATTGGGCTGAAACATACAGTTTCATTTCACAAACAGATACTTTATTATTTATTGAAATCAAAATGGAGAAATGTTTGCCTTTCATGGTCATAATGTTGTGGCTGATTTGGTGTGAGCATCAACTGTCAGAACCAGATCAACAGAACTATTGAGAAAGTCCTTTTGAGTAAGCCGGATTGTTTAATCGGCACATGAAAGAATGCGAGGACTCACTGAACAGAATTATGTAAATGTAAAATTTTAACATTTAAACCCCAAAAAGTCCAATCAAAAAATATGTTTCACTAAAAGTTCTAGCAAATCTAATTGAAGTGTCCATCAAATGTAATAATTGAAAGTGAAAGTCAGATGTTTCTTTTTTACTGTTTAAAAAAATGCTGGACCAAAGAAATTGTAATTTTATGATGTCTGACATATCAAATTAATAAATTCCCCGGAATCAAAATTACGGCTGCTTGGGATTATTTGCTCCATATACCTGATGCAGGGGGGCGGAGCCCAAGTCCTGAACCTGCGGCTGGATGTCGCGCCTCAGATGTGCATCAGTACCCAGCAGGTTTTCTCTGAGGGTCTTGTAGACCTCCAGAGCTTCCTCTGAGCTGGAAAGAAACACCAGCATGTCCCTCACTGCTGCCCCCTGCTGGCACAAAGACAGATTAATGTTTGAACGATTTACCCGGAGTGAGTCTGTTCCAGTAGAACTATACGGCTCCATACCTGGACTCCTGTCATGTCCTTCCAGTACCTGACCACACGGTACCGCCTGTGTTTCTCCTCTTTGAAGCTCTGCAGCTCCAGTACACACCAGGCCCGGTTTATCTTCAGAGGAATGGATGTTATTCATAACAGTGTAATAACAGTGTAATAACAGTGTAATAACAGTGTAATAACAGTGTAGTAACACTGTAGTAACACTGTAATAACAGTGTAATAACACTGTAATAACTTATTACACTGTGATAACAGCAGTGGGCAAATATAAATTGCAGTTTTACCTTTTCAAAGATTGAATACTTGGCCACTTGAAAATCATCGGGATACGCCGGAAGGTCGGAATCAGTTTCATGATAAATTCTGTTAAATAAAACAACCAACATGCAAACATCAGTGACATTTTATAATTTTGATTTGGAACTACGACATTATCAAAAGGACAATGGACAGATTATCGGATTGAGGTGAAGGGTGTTGTGGAACGATGTCAGCGCTCCCTTTGTGAGATTTGAGAAGGTTCTGAAAAATAGAGATTCCTCCTGGTTCTGACCCACAGAAACTGTGTAGAAGAACATGAGCTTTGTGGTGTTTCAAATGTGATGCAGTGGTTAGTTACCGAAGAGTTTCTGAACAAATTCACTGATTGTTTACTTTCATGTTTCTGTAATATAATGATGTCAGAGCCTCTGATCTAAAAAACATCATCTGAGGAGAGAAATATTACTCACACGTAGTAACAGATTACTCACACATAGTAACAGATTACTCACACATAGTACATTACTCACACATAGTAACTGATTACTCACACATAGTAACATAATACTCATACATAGTAACAGATTACTCACACATAGTAACATAATACTCATACATAGTAACAGATTACTCACACATAGTAACAGATTACTCACACATAGTACATTACTCACACATAGTAACTGATTACTCACACATAGTAACAGATTACTCACACATAGTAACATAATACTCACACGTAGTAACAGATTACTCACTTATAGTAACATAATACTCATACATAGTAACAGATTACTCACACATAGTAACATAATACTCATACATAGTAACAGATTACTCACACATATTAACATAATACTCATACATAGTAACAGATTACTCACACATAGTAACATAATACTCATACATAGTAACAGATTACTCACACATAGTAACAGATTACTCTCACAAAGGAACAGATTACTCACACATAGTAACAGATTACTCACACATAGTAACAGATTACTCACGCATAGTAATAGATTACTCACACGTATTGACATTACTCACACATAGTAACAGATTACCCAAACGTAGTAACAGATTACTCACACATAGTAACAGACTACTGACACATAGTAACAGATTACTCCAATATAGTTCGCTTTGATGTTTTAGATCATCATCAGCCGTCCTGATCGGTGAACCTTGGCACCAGAAGTTTTAAACCTAGAGTATGAGGAAGATAATTGCTCACCTGAACTTTTCCAGTACAGTTCTGGACCTTTCTGGAGTCTCTTCCGTCTGGGTCGGGCTGGCAGAGCCTTTGGAAACTGCCTTGCTCAGTGGAGCGTTGGACACTAGGGGACATGAACCAGAACACACCAGCATGAGAGACCCTCTAAAGTAAACACTGTTGGTTTGTGTTCACGTCCCACAGCCTGTCAGCACTAACGTCAAAGAGTGAGTCCAGTAATCTGGGAGAGGCAGAAACAAATCTATCAAAAAAAATTCTATTTATAGACAATGAAAACTTAAAGTGAACTTCTCCATAAGTTATTGATTGTATTATTATATTGTATTTCATTATATTATATAACACTACGTCATATTATATATTCTATTACACATGTATGTATAATACTACTATACTGATTAAACCTTATTCTTTTTATACATATATATATATATACTGAATTTATACACATATATATTTCCCCCAAGGCAACAAAATATCCACAAATTTACATGATCTTTTAGGTAAAAAAAGGGGAAGAAGGAGCAACAAAGTAGAAATAGTAAGTAACCAACTAAGAGGAGGAGCGGATGTCTGATTGCACAAACCCAGAATCTATAATTCAGTTCTAAAGATTTCGATACCTGAACATAAATAATGTGCGTCTAGAAATATTATAGTCTGGGTTACGGCTTCTGCGGCCTTCCCCATCTTTATCCTTCAGTTTACTGCTGCAGGGATCGATGCAGCTACGCCTTACTTTAAAGTGAGAACCTCCAACTCTGATATTGATGTTCCTGCAAAACATTCACAGCGGTGGAGAATATTCAGACCTCCAGGAGGTCGTTTTCAGGGGTCGATAAAATCCACGCCGATGCCTCCCACAGTTTTATTTTTTCCGCTGGCAGGAATGACCTCCTGTTGGTCAGGATGGTCTCTGCTGATGCAACCGCTGCTTCTTCTCCGTTTCCTCCACAGGCAGACAAATGAGAACGTCTCATCACAGAAAAAAGAATGAGGCCATTTGTCAGAGCAGCAGCCGTGGGCTTCTCTTCCCCTCAGGCAGGAAGCAAAACAGAAAACTAATTAACTCATTGATGCAACTTAGGAATGGATTTTGAAGAGGTCATGAGGAAAGAGCTGAGCCTCCTGGATCAATAAGACATTTTTCATAACCTCACTGTTCTGTTTGTTTGTTTGTTTGTTTGTCTGTTTGTCTGTTTGTCTGTCAAATAGATATGAAGTGAATCTGATGAAAACCATGTCTTTATTATTCATCCTAACCTTGGTGAGATGGTTCAACATCCGTCAGGAAAAAAAACCTTCAGCTTTTAGTTCACAAGGGGGCGGAGCCATGATTTATTTGGACTCCTATATTCTGGGATAGGTACCATTTTTTGTCACTTACACACTAAATGTCTGACATATCTAGATGAATATAGAACAATAAGAGGTGAAATAGATTTAAAAGGATTTGTGAACATTTCAGCTCAGACTCTTTTGCCCATTTTTGTCAATTACACACCAGTTTATGATTCCGGAGAATTCCTTGGGCTTTGAACTTGAGACTGATTCAAGAGCGCCTTTGATGTTCCTTTGAGGGTGGAGCTGGACTCTCAGTTTCAAGAGTTTCTTTGATGTTTCTTTGGGGAGCGGTTTGCGTATAGGTGGATCCTGACCTATGACCCGCACTACTCTTCCTCTGATTGGCTGTCATGACAACGGTGGCTCTCCAGTTGTTAAAGTGAGGAGATTCGTGAACAACATAATCATCGCCACAGTCTTTAAGTATCACCAAGTCCTTCTAAGTACTTGAGGTGGATTTGACGAAGGTGACTGATGTTGGTAATTACGTTGTTATAACATCTTGATTCATGTCTTCATTAAAAAAAGGTCGGCTGAGAAACAACAACCGCACTTTTAAATAAATACTGCCTATAAGGGTCGTACCTTGGTTTGATGGTGAACGCTTCTCCACGGAGGAGCGAGGAGGACACGGCGACAGATCGGAGAAAGAGGAAGTGTGAAGCTTGTATTCATCCACGGGCAGAAGAGCTCCTCTCTCCAGACAGATGTAGATGTAATCCACCGGGACCACCGGTGTTTGGTATTTATGGATGCTACGCAGCCGGTTGGCGCTCAGGATGGACGCATCACTGGTCACTACCAGAGAGCACTGTGGGAAATATAAGAAGGAAGAGAAATGTATAATGGCAGAAATGCCATAGATGTTCTTTTTAATCAAGCCTACTGCATTTAAATCAATGGTAAAGGAGAAAGATATTTGATTGTGGGGAAAGATCTTCACTGAGAGGCAGGAAATGAAACTAGCAGGAAAAACGGCTTTATAATTATAAAAAAACATTGCGTCTAGTGATAGCCTCATTATATATCTGCATCTGTACGGCTATAACTGAAAATATAATCTTGATACAATCCTAAATAAAAATGTCATCCCATTTTGCAAACAAACAAACAAACAAACAAACAAAGAAACAAACAAACAAACGTGTGATCTGACCTGTTTATTGACCACAAAGCTAATGTTGCCTCCGTTCTCTCTTACAGCAGACCTCAGCTTCTTCTTCTCCTTGTAGGACAGATTTTTCACTTCCAGAAGGACGGAGCTGTCCTCAAACACACCCATCCCTGCAGGAGGAGGAGGTACCGGTACCAATGTGGACTGTTGGGTTTTCACACAGCCATTAATGTTAATGCTAGAAGTTAGTCTTTAACTGGTGGGAAGCTGTTAGCCAGAGCGTAGATGTATGACAATGTAGACTCTACTTTCCTTTCCCCCTACTTTTCTGTGACAGATAACTATTGACACTCTCCTCCACCCACTTCTCCACCTCTTTTCCACACTTCCCCCTTGCTCCGAACCTTTGACTCCAAATACTTAAACTCCTCATGACATCACATATAACTAGTTGTATAGATCATTGGAACTCAGGGCTCACTGGATAGACCCTTTCTTTTATGGGTGTCCCTCACACCCACCTGTTTACCACAGGTACTCACGTGACTGCTGCTGGGACACAACCCGGAAGAAACCAGCCCAAAAAATGTTAATTAAAGTGTGTTCCGAGCCAAAATGTGATAATATGTTGG
Source organism: Lophius americanus (assembly GCA_037951165.1). Classification (NCBI taxonomy): domain Eukaryota; kingdom Metazoa; phylum Chordata; class Actinopteri; order Lophiiformes; family Lophiidae; genus Lophius; species Lophius americanus. The sequence continues at coordinate 516,558 of JBBDHG010000245.1, forward strand.
ATTTATAACGGTGCATAGTTCATAAGATAGTATTAACTGTATATTGTCATATGAATACTATGATAGAAGTAAGTAAACATTTTACACGTTCATTTTTTACGTTTACAGTTAATGTTGTTGACTGTACTGTAAAATATTACAATTAACGTAAAAAATGATTGTATGAGACGTGTTGTAATCTAATGTAACGTCGAGTTAAAGGCAGGTACAGATGTTGACTTTACCGTAAATATCCAGGAGATGCCTTTTCTTAGGTACAAGACTTGTTTTAAGGTGAAGCGTCAAAGATTGGTGGAGCTGTCACTGCTGCGCTCATAAGGTTAGCATCAAGCTAACAGTTCAGCGTTAAAACTTCCGGTGTTTCCGGTTTTCTTTTCAAAAATAAAGGTTGTATAATTACTGACTCTTCCCACCTGTGAAGCCTTTTCTCTCTGCCTTTAAGCTGAAAGGAAACTCACGAGGATGATCCGACATTCAGGAGCAGTAACTTCACAGAGGATGACAGAGACACTCTTCCTGTTTTAACTCAAGTTCTTCCAGTAACTAATTATGTATCACACTATTTCCAACTGGTCAATACCGCCCTCCTCTGGAAGCAGGGATGTACTGCACAAATAAAACAGTTAAAATATATATATAATTAAATAAAAAATGTAAATTAATAATAATAATAATAATAATAATATAATATAATCTAATATAGTATAATAATATAATATAATAATAATAATAATAATAATAATAATAATAATAATAATAATAATAATATAATATAATATAATATAGTATAATAATATAATATAATAATAATAATAATAATAATAATAATAATAATAATAATAATAATTAAATATACATTTTGACTTTCATAATATGTATGCTTCAACATTTTAAGGAATAAAATGCATCAAATTAAGTTTATTAGTCTGTTTATGTAAAAAAT